>CM021756.1:759707-1001379 GCA_011075105.1 Heteronetta atricapilla | reverse complement strand
TTTTTTTTTTTTTTTTTTTTTTTTTTTTTTTTTTTTTTTTCCGGTTTGTTTTTCTATTTTGGGACCGAACCTTGCAGAAAGTGAACGTGGCAGGCTGTTCCCAGGCGAGCCGTGGGCACGGTGGCTGGCAGTCCCCAGCGTGCTGTGCTCCGCCGCGTTGCCCACTGGAGGCTGCTGTGCATTATGCATGAGCCGAGGAGAGGAGCAAGACGGGCCCAGCATTAATCACACCTCGACAGGCTCCTGGCTTTTTGATTTGCTTGGCATTTCTCCTTCTGCAGCAATCCCCGAGCTACCCTGTATCGTGCCCCTACACACAAACGCATCCCTGTTTTTCTCCGAGGTGAGAACAGCTTCCCTGCATGGGCTGCAGCATCCTGCACCCGCACCCTGCCAGCAGAGCCCCGACGGCAGACCCAGGCGGGATGGGTGCCCCATCCTCCCCTTCCCTCCCGGCTGTTTCCCTTCTCATTGCTTCATGGTTATGAATAAGGTTTGCTCAGATTTATGGCGCTTCTGAGGAGGTTTCTAGGAAGAGATGCCTTTTGCCCACTAAATTACCAACAGTGCTCTCTTCCTTCTCTCCGGGGCTCAGATCCACGCCGTGACTGACATAAAAACTTCCCAGCATTGGAGGCTGAAAGAGACAAACAAGCAATTTGCCAGGAAATTATCCTTTGGGATTCCTCCTCTCTCCTGTCAATTTAATTGGGTGAGCTCAGGGTGGCTTTAATTGCTGTGCTCAATGCACAGCTTCACCCCCTCCTTCCTTTTTTTGTCTCCGATCCCTCTCCTTTCCTCCTCCTCCTCCTCTTCCTTCCCAGCACCATTTATCTCCCTCCTCCTACAGCATCTCCCCTTCTTGTTTTTCCCCCAATTTCTCTTGGAAATGGTGACAAGCTAAAAGCTGAAATGCTGCTTGATTCCCTCACCCAGTCACGGCTGACAGGATCTTTAATATTTTTGGTGCTTCCCGGGAGGTGATGAACTGCCACGGAGGTGCTGGGAGCCCTTGGCCATGGCTGGAGCCTGGGGGATGCTCCCTTACCCCTGCTCCTGCTTTTCATTTCCATGGGATCTCAGACCACGCTGGGTTCATGGCCATCATGGTTGCATAAGGCAACTGTGGAGCGAATCTTGCACTGTCCTACTTGTCTTGGCTTTTGCTTGGCCTCGTCCCAGAGGGTATTTTCTGGGTCAGATTCTTGGTGGCGTCCTCCCAGAGAGGCGCCTGGTACTCAAGGGTGGTCCAAGAGAGGACTTTCCCAAAAGGCTCTCAGAGGGCCACGGGGATGGGGGAGATGGAGAGGGACATTCAAAGTCCATATCCCCGTTTCCTCTGGGGTCTGGAGTACCCTGCCCATTGCAGCCTCCCTCCTCTCTGCTCACTGTTTGCCAGATCTCGCTCCTCAGCCCGGCACAGCTGCAGCTCACCAAGGTGAGCTCAGTGGGGGAGTTTGCTGTGCATTTCACGTTGGTGTCTTTATTTTATGTAGCGTCTGGAAACACAAGAGAATACGCAAGCCTTCTCCTTGGCCAGCGACAACGGATTTGTGGCTCGGTTGTGGTCCCCTAGGACACCGCACAAGCATCCAAGCAGCACGTGCAGCGCTGTGATGAACGAGGGACAATTTAAATGGCAGCCGAAGTCCAAATTCTGCTTGTAATAAATACATAAACCAGTTAAAATAAATTGATTAGCCAAGGATATCCTCTTAACACTCTTTAAACTCTAACATCTGTTTGCAATAAATAATTCAGCCGGTAGATATTAACGAGGAGGCCAGGCGCGCGGGGAGAGGAGGATGCTCAGCAGCCCCGCAGAGACGTGGCGCTGCCAAGAAGCTCGGGCTGGAGGAGTGGCACGGCCACAGCTGCCCCGGGGCTTTGCCGTGAGTGTGGCAGCCACTTGCACACCCAGCCGTGCCCCATCTGACACACGCAGCATTGCACAAGTCAACGCAGGGCAGCTCACGCCGTGCGCTGGCACAAGCAGCCCAAGCCGTGCACGGCACAGCCGGCACCCTGCTAAGTGCCCCCGTGGCTTTACCTGCTCGTACAGCTACACGCAGCCGTTCCGGCAGGGAGCCTGCTGTGGTTGGTGCGTGCACGCTGTGGTCACAAGCACGGGAGGTGTGGAGTGGAATCGAACGCACGTGCGTGCTTTCGGCGTGTCGCCAACCCCCTGCAGCACCCCAGGGAGTGAGCGGCGGGACAGAGCTGGGTGCGCGACCCTGGCTCCGGGCAGCAGATCTGGCTGTCACAGACTGATAATTGTTGGGTTTCTCCCTTATTTTTTATTTTTTTTTTTAATCAGTGCTAACAGCTGCTGTGCCCAATCCGCGAGGGGTTGCTTCTGGCACTCGTACTGAGCCATCAAGCCCAGGATCGTCTCTCTGCTCAGGCAGAGGAGCCAGCTGGAGCTGGACCAAGGCCAAGGGTGTGCAGTGAGCTGTGGGGATGGGGGGGCTGCCCAGCAGCTCCGGGTGGGGGGACGGGGGCGAGGGAGGCACCTGCTGGTGCCCAGCCAAGCTGCTCGCTGTCCTCCGGACGAGGCAGTGCCGATGGCATCGCTCTGCCTGTGGGAAGGACAAAGCCTTCAGCACGGGTACAGCCGGAGGGGCTGCCCAGCACCCAGCTTAGCCAGTTCTGAGCTGGTCTTGCAGTCAGGGACAGAGCTGGATAGGGCCCGAGGCAGGCAAATTCCCCAGCCGTGCCAGCTTGTGTGTGTGACAGGGAAGGATTGGGGACAGGAGGAATGCGAGAAGGGTCTCAGTCCTGCTGGTGAACGCCTGGGGAGATGGTCAGGGGGGTGCCTGGGCAGGTGGGGAGCTGGATGTCGTGTTGTCATCATCCCCAGGCTGATCTCTAACGTGGTTCCCAGCCTGCCACCTGCGAGCATCGCTCCCTGCTGCTCCATCCCCTGCCGAAACAGCTCCCTGCGCTCCCGAGGCCACGCCGAGGTGCTCCTCCCATTAATCACCCCCCTCCGATCGGTGTCTGCCGAGGAATTAAACCCATTTGTCACTGCTGCCCTGTTCCCACCCAGCCCTCTCCCAGCACACTCCTGAGAGCTGGCTGGCTGCTCACGGCTGCCCTGATGTCTCTGTGTCCCCACGTCCTCGGGCACGATCCTGTCTTAGAAACATCCCGGGGCATACACAGAGACATTTCTTCTGGTCTGCCCCACTCCAGCCCCATCCTGAGCTGGGACCCCCAGAACTGGCTGCGGTCAGGGGCTCCCCGTCAGCTGGGGGCTCACTGGTGCCTATCTCTGCAGCCCGTCCCTCTGGCCCCTGGCAGCTCAGCTCCCCACTCCACACAGAAAAAACCTCGTCCAGGAACATCGCTTGTAGAGCAACAGGTTCATCCTCACCCTCCTCCATCCCCAGCACGGCGCTGCCTCGCCACGCTCCCTAAAACCCGCTCTGGCTGGCAGCACGGCCCCTGGGAACGTTCCCCTGGCAGCGAGCGAGAGCTGCTCGTTAATTAGCCTCCATTACTCCTGAGCATCCCCTGCAATAACACACAGCTCCTGCCTTTTAACTACCTACAAGTAATCACTCAACCTCCAATAAAAAGGGAAGGAACAAGCCCCTGGTCGCACCATTAGCAATCATTTTCCTTGCTGTTAACCTGCTCCTGTGCTCTCGTTGTTCTCTGCGTAGCCCCAGTTGTGGTGGGGAGGGATGGGAGCTGAGCCTGGCACCAGCCCCACGCTTAAAGTTCCTCCTCCAACCTTTCCTGCCTGGCCCCCGTGCTGGTTTTAAGGGCACGGAGGATTCTTCTCCATGGGGCTGTGTCCTCGTGGTGCATGGAGACTTCCCGTGCGGGGTGCTTATCTGTGATCCGGAGAATTACCTCGGAGATCTGGATCCCCGTGGTGTTTCCTCGGAGGCACTGGGAAGCCCAGCTGGGGTTTAGGCTGGGGTAGCTGCAGGCACGGCCGCAGGGTGTGCAGGGCGCTGAGCAAACCGGCCAGAAGGAGCCTCTGGGGTAAAGAGGGAAAAGGCTGCGGATTTGCATGAAGAAGGACAGAAAAAGTGAGTGCCTGTAATTGGGGGTGTTGCGTTAGCCCTAGGAATCCCCTATGAGCCTCAGAAAGGCAGCCTCTCCCCCTAAACATCTTATGGCACCGCTGAAATACAGACCTGTCTGAGACGTCAGCCTTGCCAGGCTATTCCCAAGGAGCTGGTTGCTTTCTTCTCTTGTTGCCTGTAAATCCCCGACACGCTTAAAGCCTTTCTGCTGATAGGGAGCCTAACGCCTGAGCCATGAATAAACCTGCTGAAACTCTCTGGCTTAGCGTGCTGAATGTGATGTTCTTAGCCAGCCTCATCGTGGCAAATCTCCATATTTCTCAGGGATAAACACTCACCTCTCCTCCCTCTGTCTTTTGCTTTACGACTGATTTTCCACTCTTGGGCTGTAGTTGCTGGACGATGCTCTGGGGCATGGGGAGATGGGGCTGTGGGCTGTGATGGGGACAGGTGAAGGGCTCTTTGCTTCTCCACACTCCCCCTCTCACCTGGGCACTGCCGTAACCATAATATATATATATATATATATATATATATATATATTAATGGGAGCTAAGGCTGACCCAGACAAACTGCTTCTCTTCTGAGGGCTCGTTTCAAGGATTTGGGATCACTTGTGCTGGCACTGGCAGGGGTAGCTCAGTTTTACCTTAATTCTCCCATTTTGCTGCTGCACCCTTTTGAATTTCAGCTGCAGGAGGAGCTGAGATCCCACCTCTGCCGGCACCGATGCAGGAAAACAAACACGACTCAAATCCTGTGCATGGAGGGAGAGAAGGCTGAACCGATGCTGAGCAAGCTCAGAACCATCCCAGCCTTGCGAGCACCTGGAAGCGTGCGTGCCGGTGCTGTTTTGGGGCAGGGCACATTCAACACCATGGGGAAGCCCAGAGGGAGCTTTTGGTCTGGCACAGCCCTACCAGGAGGCAGCTGTGGTCTCCTTGAAGCCTCCCTGCTGCTGCGTTTGGGCTTTTGCCTCACTGCAAGCACGGTTGGAGCCGCAGCCAAGGGCTTGCACAAGGCTCCGAGCAGCTGAGAAGGATCCCAGCAGGACAGCCCGGAGGTGCCAAGTGTTTGCTCCTTGCCAGGCTGCTGCTGCTGCTTTCAGCTCTCCAGCCCTGTCTCGGTGCAGTGCATGGGTGGACAAGGCAGGGGAGAGACGGGGGAGCTGGTGGGAGGAGGAAGGAGACAGGCAGTGACGGCTCCTAAAGCACTGGGGGGAAATGAAAATGTAGATCTCCAGAATTGGCTGGGGACAGGCCATAAAACAAAAATAAAAAGGTATTATAATTTATGATGCACTGTAAAAAATACACCGGGAACTGGGTTATGAAGAATTAATTCTCTCGCCAACTCCACGTATCTTTAAAGATGATAAATGACACGGTGACTCTGCTGGTATCTCTGAGAGCCGGAACATTCACCCCACCATGGAGCTCTGTCCACGTCCCCTCAGCAGCACGGACGTCTGCCCCCGCCACGCCGTGAGTTTTGCTTGGCCTCCGCCTTGCTCCTGTCCAGCAGCGTCCGAGCTCTCCCCGGGGAGCTGTTTGTGCCCCCCAGCCCCGGGGTGCAGCTCCTCCTGCTCATCTGGAGCAGCTGCTTGTGTCCTTTGCGCAGTGTCTGAGCACCTCAGGGCGTCAGAGGAAGCCCGGGGTCACCCCCGGATTGCCCGGTGCAGGTTTGAGGGGTTTTGGAGAATTTCTCCCCCGGTCACTCCGGGATGCAGCAGCTCCAGCACGGGCTGGGGGCTGACTGCTCGTGCTGGCCTTCACCCAGCTGAGCGCTGCAGAGCGGCGTATAGGTGTGGATCAGTTGTTCGCAAGGTGGATTGAAGGAGCTAGGGAAGGAGAATGAAGACGAAGCCAGAACTTTCTTTAAACCTGCACAGGCAGCCTTGGCATCTCTTCCCTCCCCTCCGCACAAAGCCAGCCCGCTGGGTTTCTTCTTTGATGAGAACCCTTGATGCCTCCGTGCCTCCAGGCGCTGAATAAAAGGCTTTAATTACCCACTGCCAGGCACCGCAGCGCTGCTGACAGTGGGGAGGCGCCTCCTGCCCACACCTTGGGAAGGAAAAACGTCCTGCAGCAGCAGCTGGTCCCGTTTCATGTGCACAAGTGTCCGCTCCTCCACCTCCAAGCCCCGGGCAGGGCCCTTGCTCAGCCCTCCTCGCCCCCAGGATTTACCCCCGGGGAGGTTTGCCTTGTCACAGTGCCTCCCGCACCCCCACGGGTGGCTTTTTGGCAGGACAAGCGAGAAGAGATGGAGCCTGCACCCTGCGGCTGCATCACCCCCATGTGCTCGCTGCCCCAGAAAGTTGTTTGTGCCTGGCAACGAAAGCGTTGTACCCGGGCCTTGGGGAGGGGGGCTCCTGTCTTTCACCCAAAAAATGGTATTAGGAAAAAGGCAATGAATCTGACTTTTGTCACTCCAGCCGAGTGCTGCAAAAGGGATGAGCTGCAGGCGGCCAGCTGGCTGATTGAGCCTGCTTGGACTGGCAGCGGGGCTGGGCTTTGGTGGCATCTGGAAGTTTCCAGCTCAGGAAACCCTCCCGGGAGCTCCTCTCCAGCCCCGCTGTGGCTGTGGTCCCTGTTCCCACAGGGCAGAAAGGGACTGAGAGTGAAGACAGCCTCTCTGAGCAGCAAATCCTCCCGGGGACCAGCTGCTTCCCAGCACCCGGTCCGCGACCAGTTGCCTCCTCTGCACAAGCAAAACCTATTAAGCACAGAAGAGCCTCGCGTATTCCCCAAATGAGTCATTAACCAGGTCTTGATAACAGGTGTTCCTTTAAAAAGCCCTCCGAAGCCTTCAGAAACAAGGGGAGCGGGAGTGCTTGGCTTTAATCATACACCAAAAGCAGCTTCATTTTCACAGCGGGACGGCAGAGCTGCCGCGTCCGATAAAAGCGCGCCGCGCCGCCGGGAGCTGCAGCGGGACCGCGTGCCCAGCCAGCGCGCTGCCTTCCCCTCTTGTCATTTCTTAATCTAGTTTGGAATATTTTATTACTCCCGTCGCTCAGCTGCTTTTCGTTCGTTGCGGCGCTCCTCGTTGCCTCCTCCCTTCCCGCTCCGATGGAGATACGTGCTGCAGCCCTGCTGCTTTCACCTGGGGCTGCTCCACCTCCTGCTCTGCCTCGGCACGCGAAGCTGGCCGGCGTGGTTTGTGCTCAGAAAAAGGGTCCGTGTCGCACCCTCCCAGCCACGGTCCCTGGTAGAGATGCTCTTCTCTTATGCGTTTCCATCCCTGAGCGTCCTGGTGCTGTGCTCGCATCTCCTGCATCCCGATGCCTGTTCCTCTGGGTGCTCCCCATGCTAGCGTGGCCTCTGCAGTGAGCTCAGCCCTGCCGAGGGCCTTCTGAATGCAGATCTCTTGTTTTCCAAGAGAATCTGCTCCTTTCTCCGTGCTTCTCCTCTTAAAAACCTGTATTTCTAAGCAAGCGGTGGAGGTGACAGCAGGATCCCCCCCAGCCTGCCTCACTGCCCAGCTCTGCCTTCCCTGCCCCAAGGTTTTCGCGTGCTTTCATCCATCTGTTCACACCGAGGACGCTGCTGGGGACAGACAGTGACGCTGATGTGGCTGGAAACTCAGCTGCTGATCAAGTGCTCGCCATCACCGTGGCCCTTCCCCAAGCACCAGGGTCCATGGAGCGCAGGGCACAGAGCAGTGCACCGGCTCCGCGCGCTCCTCCTGGCAGTGTCTCAGAAACCAGTGCCTGGGGGGGAAAGATTTCGGAAGAGCGGGTGAAGAGCAGAGTGAGCAGGAGGGCAGGGAGGGCAGGTGAGGGGCGATCCATCCCTCTGCAAGGAGGCGGTGGAGCCGAGCTGTCCCTTGAGCCTTGTGTTCGGGGCTGTGCGGGCATCAGCGCCTCCCCACGTTGCTGCTATCAGCTGTGTCACCACCTCCTGCCCACCCACAGCCCATCCCCGAGCCGTCGTGGCTGGGATTTTCTCCCCACCCAGCTGGGTCCCCAGGGGCACGTCCCTGGTACCACAAGGACCTGCACGTGTCACCATCCTGTCCCCTGCCTGCCCAGCGCGGGGGGCACCGCTGCTCACCGGCTCAGCTGTGTTTCCCCTTGGCTCCTCTCTCTGTTTGTGTGCACCCTGACGTTCCCATCGATTTATTGACAGCCACGCATCCAGCTGCAAAGAGCGAGGTGTTCCCGAGCAGCCGCTGCCGGAGGAGCCCCTGGGAATCCTTTTTCTCCCCTCTTTCTCCCCTTGCTGCCAGGCGATCGGGGCCGTACCCCTGTGGGGTGCAGCCCTTTGGGGGCTGGTTTAAAAGCCACGGGGCTGCGTTCGTACAGAAGTTAGTAAGGGGTTGCCCAAGCCCACCCAGCTCCTGTGGATCACGGCCGTGGGCAGCTGATGCTTGTTGCAGCTCCGGGTGCCCACTCCCAGGGGCTCTCGGTGCAAGGGGAGCGCCCAAAACCCACGTGTGAGGCTGCAGAAAGGTGGAGGGGGAGGATTTCGGAAAGCACTGGTTCATTTTGGGAAGAGTCCTTGGTAGTAGCCAAAGGACGTGGCTTCTTTCTCCTTTCCTTCAGACAAAAATGGAGAATTTAAGGGAATGTTCTGGGGTTTTATTAACTTTAATGGTAACTTAAGGCAGCGAGGGTGCCTGGCAGCTGAGCGCAAAGCCCTCCCCACCTCCTGACGGCTTCTCAGCCATGGGGATTTGAGCACTTGATTTCAATTTGCTGCCACCAATAAAACAAGTGTCAGGAAGGAATGGCAGGGTGGAGGGAGGGACAGGAATCATCTCGGGTTGGGAATAAGAGCCCGAGCAGAGGGTGGGGACCAGGCCCATTGGCAAGTGCTGAAGCGGGAGTGAATAATAAACAGGGGTGGTGGATATTTGGCAAGATAAATGGTGCACAGAAAATACTCTCCTTGCAAACTTCTTGGGGATAAAAATGATTTAAAGAGACACCATCAAGATAAAAATCATATCTATTCAAGAAAAAAAACTTCTTACAAGTGTTATTAATAGTACTTGAGATCGTTAGGCTGGGAAGGGCTTTAAAATACTGCACTGGCTTTTTGCTGTCAGTGCTGCCTGGTTTAACGTCCGCAGCGTGCTCAGCCCAAGACAGCAACAAGGAGCCTGGTGGCCCGTGTAGGAGCAAAGGTGAAACCCCAGGGTCCTGCTGGCTTCCCTGGATCCAGCTCCTCAGCGTCCCAGGGGACGTCACTGCAGCGTGCAGACATTCAGGTGCATTTCTCCACCCCATGCTCGGGCTGTGAGCATCCCACATCACCTTTACGCAGTGGTGTTGAGGTGGGCTGGGTGGTGTTGACCCTGGTGTTGGTGCTGACGGACCCCAGCACACAGCTCGTGCCCGCGGTGCCCCAGAACCAGAGGCAGGATCGGGTGGGATTTCACTGGAAGCCTCCAAGCAACGCTGCCTTGCCCGCATCCCTTGGGAAGCTGGGCTTTGACTGCTAGATTAAAGGCTTCTCCAGCATCACAGACCTCCTCCCTGGGTGTTTAATTACAGGCTGTGATCCACTTGTCTCCTAATCTTCTCTTTGCTACATCAAGGCACCGCTCAGCCCGGTCCCCCAGCCCCGCTCGTCCCCGCTCGCACAACCTGGCCCCCGAGGGTGCTGCTGTTCGGCGGGGAGGTGTCGCAGGGAGGTGTCGCTCCCAGCTCCAGGCTCAGCACAGCCACAGGCAGGCACACCAGGAATGGCGTTTTCCTCTTTCCTCTCATTTTTTTCCCTTACCTTTGCACAGCAGCACGAAGCTCTGGCGCCTCCGATCTCTGCGTGCAGGAGGATGAGGCGCGAGGAAGGCTTGGAAGAGGCAGAGGGGAGGGTGGAGATGCCCTGTGTGGGTTTGGGGCTGGGGAGGGGACAAGCCGGGACTTTGTGATATTGTGGGGAGCCTGGTGCTGCCCATCCGATGTCCCCAAACTGGGGACAAGCCAATCTGCTTGCCCCATCTCCCCCTAAAGACCCAAGGCTTCACCCCCTTTTCATGCTCAGCCCTGCAGAGCTTCTCCCGCCCAGCCTAAACCTCCCCGGCTCTGACGCCCGTTATTTCTTGTCCTGACCCCTCTGTGCACATGGGGAAGGATTTCACCTTTCCTCTCCCACACCTCCGAAAACTGTGATTGTGTCTCCCCTCTACCTCCTCCGAACAGCTCAGCCCCGCAGCTCCCAGCCTCTGCCCGCAGGCCTCGCTTTGCAGCCCCCCAGCCATTTCTGTTGCTCTCCCCGGGCTCTTTCCCAGCGCTTGACATCTTTCAGCCAGACGAAGATTCATTTTTGCTGTCTGGCCTCCAGGTGCTCGGGGAAAAATGGGACCGCGGCTGTATTTTAAGCCGACTGGTTTGAAAACTGTGAAAGCAGAACTGAGAATTTAATGGCACGTTAAATATACGGCTGATTGTTAGGTCCAATTTCTGATTTCAAAGCACACATGACCCTGGGAATTAAGGATGAAGATGAGTTTCACTACAAGGTAAATAAAAATTAACGGATGGTGATATAAATATACCTGCATATTAGAAGCAGGCACGTGTCTTTGAAATGCACTCAATTAGAGAACTGAGAGTTTGATGGTTATGCGTTTTTTGTTTTTTTTTAATAAACCTTCATAAACATGGCAAAACTTCAAGGACTCACAAACAATAAAAGCAGCCCCAGCTCCTGTTCCTACCTCCAGAGCTTTATGACTGTTATGCTCCTTGCATAAAACAAAAGCACCACCACAAATTAAGGCGATTACTTTTGCTGCCTCTTGTCTGGCTCTCGGGGGCTGGCTGGGACCCGTGCCCATGAGCAGGGTGTTGATGAGGAGTGACCGCGACGTCCCCAGGGCTGGTGGCTGGTCCCCGCTGGGAAATGTGTTACAGGGGGTCGTCGCAGGCATTAATTAGGCAGAGTGGACCTGGGATGCAGATTCCTGGCTGGGGGTGCTGAAAAAGCTTCACCCCTGTGCTCGGGGGCTTTTACTGGGGCTTCTCCCCTTGCTCTGGGACTGAGCCCCCGAAGGTGATGGAGCAAGGCTCTTGGCAGCCAGCCCTGGAGCACTGCTGCCATGCAAGTGTGTGAAATAATACAGAAAAAAAGCAGCGTGGTCCTGGTCAGCTCTGCACTGTGCATGCACTGCACTTCGGCAAACCTGCCTCTGCTTTAGGGGCTGCAGCGGGAGCTGAGCTCTGTGAACCCTGCCCCAGCGGGATGGCTCCGAGGGTCGGGGCTCACGGGGTCTTGTCCGCCTGGAGGCTGTTGGTGCCGCTTGATTCACTCCAAAAGAAACCCCTAAAATGAGGCAGGAGGGAGAGAGAGAGGGGGGAGGAAAAGGAAAAGAGAGAGGCAACAGTCGCCTCTCATTGTTACGAAACTTCTTGCGAGCGCCGAACAACAAAGAAGTGAAACGCGGAGATTTAATTATCCGTAATTGTACACACGCAACTGCTTAATTAAGCTTTTCCTTTTTCAACCTGACAGAATCTGCTTGCAAGGTGCGGGCGTGAGGGGCGGCTGCCCATCTGGTGGGCCATCTGCAGCACCAGCAGGAGAGGCGAGGGAGCCCCGGCACCGCGGGCGAGAGGATGCCCGAGCCTGTGCCTCGTCCTCGCTTGCACCCCGCGCCGGGTTTCAGGATGGGATGGATTAAAATTGGCTCCACGAGCTTCAGTTCCAGCTGCTGGTGATATCCTTAGGGGTACGGAGCTGAATTTGGTGATGTGCTGGAGGCAAGGCTCAGGCTTCGAGGAAAGTTGGTCCTTAAGCTTCTGGGAGCTCTGCTGCCGTGCTGAGTGGTGATGATGGGCAATGACGGGGGCCACAGCACTATCCCTGCTCCAAGCCTGCTCCCCTCTCACCCCACAGCATCTTCCTTCATGGGATGTGGGTGATGAGGACAGACGAACAGCAAAAACTAGTAAGCCAAAGGGACGGGGAGGGGGACACCAAACCCCCAAAGGAATGGGGAGGGGACACCAAACCCGAGCCCCCTTCTTTCTCAGATTAAAATCAAAGTCACCAATGCTGTTAGGAACATGATTCAGAGCTTATGAACATGTTGTTTACATTGATTTATCCCCACAGCCTTCGAGACGTCTTGAAAATAATTAGGGTTGATGTTGCCAGTGCTGGAGCTAAATGTTGAAGCTGCAAAGTGAAAGCTGCGTGCTCTGGCCCTGCCTCATGAGCACCGCGCCTTCAAGCGAATACCAACCCCTGCAGCTCGCACCCTGCGCGGTGCCTCCATCACTGCAGCCAGGAGGATGCGTGGCCACGGCACGGGGTGCCTGGAAACCCCAACCGCGGTCCCTGTTGCCCCGCAGAGCTGAGCCACCCGCAAACCGCAGCAGCAGCCCTCAACGGCCATCCTCACCAAGCACCGCTGCCTTTTCTTTCCAATACAGCAGTTTTATTATTATTTTTTTTTTCCTTGTCCTTAACACGGTTTATAACAAGGCTGAACACGTGTACCAGGTCTAGGAAGGTATATTATGGCCTAGCCTGGGGGCAGGTTACACGGCTCCGGCTGGCGAGCGCGCGCTCTCCCTATTAGCAGCTGGGGCTGCTGTGGAAGCGGCTCCCCGGGGACAGCCCGGCTGCTCCAGCGATGGAGAGGGTTCGAGCTGCTTTTTCCAGTGTGGAGGATGCCCTCCATCGAGCCGCTTGGTTACTTATTTATAACACCCCATCCATCAGCAGGGCAGACAGCACTTTTCCAGCTCAGGGGGACGGGTTTCTTTCACCACCACTCTTAGCCATGGGGCTCGCGCTGTAAGTCAGCCCCTGTGGAGGTGGCAGCGGCACGTGCCTCGTCCCTGTGCCTGGGAGCCTGGCAGACCACCCAGCAATGATGCCAGGCACAAGAAGCCAGCCTGGGTGCCACGGGGATGAGGCTGGGCCCCGTGGACAGCAGCGCATCACGAATTGCCCAGGCTTCACATGGAGAAGCCAGCGGGATCTGGGGAGCGATTCAGTCGGGTGTCCGGCAAAGCAAGCAGAAATGAGACAAGCTGGGGCTGCCCCAGGGATGTGCTTCGAGAGACAGAGCCGCTTGTGATGGACCCGGCACAGCCCAGATCCTGGGAACAGGCATCAGCAGGGGGAATGGCAAACCCAGGGGCCCTGCCTGCCTCCAAACACGCAAGGAAAAACCGTCACGAAGTGGAGCAGGGAAGGGAAATGAGCCCCAGCTGGGGATGCCTGGGGGTGGGCGGCAGGCAGCTCACACCCTGCACCCTCCCTTTGATATAGGGCTGCTTGGGCCAGGGGCAGGCTTTGCAGGGAGAGGAGCTGGGGAAGCCGTGCAGGGGGCCCTGGGGCTGGCTGGGTGCTGGCGGTGCAGACCTGGGAGCCGGGGTTTGGCACCCGTCCCCTCTGATCAGCCCTGGGAGCGCTGCGACGGGAGCACGGTGAGCGCTCTCGGCTTAAAAAGCACCTTGAAAATCTGCCAAGTCAGCAGCAGGACAGGCCACGGGGCTGAGAGCTTTGGTGCAAGGTTTCGGGATGTTTTCCGGAGCAGGGCTTGGCTCCAGAAATCAGCTTTAATTGCGTGCTGCGCTCGGTGCCACCCCAGCGTGCCGGGCTGTCGGCAGAGCCATCGCTCATCTCGCCCGGGTTTGCCGCGTCCCGCTCGCGCCAGCCCTGATCTCCCTGTTTATTGCTGTAAAGTATTGAAGTCAGAAGGGCTGACTCAGCAGCGGAGGCTGGAGGTAATTTTCGCACATCTATCAAAGCGACGAGTCCCGCGCCTGTCCGCCGGTGTTGGCGGCTCTGTCACCTTGCGGGCTGGGACCGGTGGTGGCACAGGTGTCCCCCGCCTGTCCCAGCTGCTCAAAGCAGGGCAGAGCTCAGGGCACGGCACCGGGTTTGCAGCAGACATCAGACCTTTCTGTGCCTCACTGGATGCGGGATGGGATGGATCTGGAGTGGTGGCAGCCTGCTGCCGTGCCGCGGTCCCCCGGTGTTGATGGATGGAGCATCAGCCAGCAGCGGTGTAGCAGGGAGGGGATAAAGGGTAAAACTTTGTGTTAGCTGCATGGGAAAGCGTGAGAAAGGGTGGCTGAGCCTCTCAGAGAGGGAAAAGCTTTGTTTGTGTGTTTATTCCCCGTTAATTTATTTAAGTGGCACGGAGACCCGCTAATGAAGTGTTGAAGATGGATTGTGGCTGGGTTGTGTTGCATGGGGCTCGTAGGATAGTTAATTACCCTGAGAAGCTTGAATGCAATGAATACTTCATAAAGCCAAAGCCAACGGTGAATTATTCATTACCCATTTACCAGGGGTGGCTGTGATAAACCCTCCAGGGCCAGGGACGGCGTGGGCTCTCCTTCCTGGCTCTCAGCAGACACAGACACCTCACCAGGGAGAAATTAAGATCCATCCCGAGCCCTGAATCACCCTGAAGGAGAGAGCCCTGGGGGAAAAGAGCCATGAGACAGGGAAAACTCACCAGACCGTGGGCAGAGCGAGGGACCCGACCAGCTTTAATCACTGGTGCGGTGCCATGGTTGGATGGTGCCTGAGTGGGGGTTGTAACAGGGCTGTTGTATCCCGGCTGCAAAAAAAAAAAAAATAGTCTTTGCTGCCATCTACCTCTCCTGGGCTTCCCTGCAGCTGGCCTGGCTCCGTGGGGAGGCTCTGCCATGGGCTGTGGGCTCTGCAGCCACCCCTGCTTTGGGGGCTCCCCAGGGACCCCCAGTACCTCTCGACCCGGGACTGAGATCCCGGTGGAGCCTCGTGATGGCAGCACTTGGGCTTCTTGGTCCTCCCCTCCGTCCCTGCCTTTCTCCTCTGATTCACTTCCCCCCCTTGGTGGCTCTGGCACCGCGGTTCTGGTCCAGCACGGCCTCAAAAGTTACCCGCTCCCCTCCAGCATGGGGGGTGCTGCCTTCCCCATCTCTGTGCCTGGAGGGGGGATAAAGATCAGGAGGGGGGAAAGCCAGCCGCCAGGCATCCCGCTTCACCCAGCATCTGCCACCAAAGCGTCCTGCTGTCCCAGCTCCAAGGGCACTTCCCTCCGTGCACCCCATCTCATCACTCTTCTGGCACGGCCAAGGTGACCCACACCCCACACCTGGGTGGGATTTTTCCCTGCACCCCCTGGCCAAGCCTGCCCCTGACACTGATCCCTGCACGGAGGGATGTCCTGGTCCTGTCCTTCCCGCAGCCTCGGCTCTGCTGCCCGTGCTGTATTGCTCCTTGGGTGTCCAGTCCAGGCTATCTCCCCCCACCTCTCCCCACTCCATTTGTAGTTCTGCGTTATCCCCTGAAATCTCTGCTCCTGCTGATGTTCTCTGCACCTTAAAGAATATTTAACCGCCTGTTAAATTATTTATCCCTCCGAGGTTTCGTGCACTCGGGGCAGCTTGCAGGCCTCCTGGAGAATTAACTAGAGCCATAAATCAAAGAGACATTTGAGAAATTTCCCATTGCTTGTGCTGATGGCGGCCTGGCCCCTGAAATGCCACTCGCGGTTTGGGAGCCAGGTGCTGCCACTTGCTGCTATTACTTGTTTAGGAGCTTGTTAAATGTAGAAGTTAAATAGACTCCAGGAAATAGATACGACACGCCAAGTGCTGGCTACGGGGGGAAATTGGGTGGCTGCCACCCCCCAACGCTCCTTTTCAAGGTGGGTTTTGTCAGGCTTTGCAAAGCACCGACATCGATCATGTCTGTGGGTGACAGCAGCCCAGGGCTGCTCGTGGGCGGCTGTGGGGCAAGGGGGCAGTGACGCTCCTGGGTGCGGGGGTTTGCTGGGGTCTGGAGGGATCTGGGGCTGGGAAAGGGGCTCAGAAGTGAAGCTGGGCTGGGGCAGGTGTGGTGCTTGCTGCTGGGTGCTCCCAAACCACAGCTGGGGCTGGAGGTGGCGGTGGGCTCCCCTGGACATGGGGGAAGGAGACGCTGGCAGGGAAGCACAGAGCGGGTGCTGATGCTCTCCTGGCACCTCCTGGAGGAGGCTGCATTCCCACGGGGTTTGGTGGCCAGCGTGCGGTGGCATTTCCTTAGTCTGATGAACCGAGCCTTGTCCTGGGTGTCCCCAGCAGCTGCAGGAAAAGGTTGGGAGCAAAAGGAGGTACGGAGGAGAAACCCAGCAAGGGGCTGGCTGGTGGCTGGGCGTCTGCCAGCCCCGTGGTTTGTGTTCACTTGTGCGTCTCAGCGGAGGACGGAGGCTTGGGTGGTCTCAGCGGGATGATGAATGTGATTTTTGCACAGGGTGTTTTTGGATGCCAGGCTGGAGCAAGGCAGCGGCCCTGCTCAGGCATGCATGCAGAAGCCGCTCAGCAAGGCAAAGCAGGGGACAAATCCTGGCCCTGGGACGTCTCTTTGCAGCACCACCTGGCATGAAATGTGTTTAGGAGCTGCCTCTGGGCTGGGACTGTGGGTAAACAAGCTGTCACACATGCTGCCACGTCCTGGGCAGGGAGCTCTCCGCAGCAGAGATGCAGAAGCGCCTGCGGAGCCGTGCGGATGCCGAGTGACACCCGTGGGGGTCCCTGCTGCAAGGACGATCCTGTCTGGCTGAAGCTCGTACAGATTGCCCTGCGCCCCCAGGTCTGCAGCTCGCCTCTCCACGAGGCTGCTGCGTTTGGGGCTTTTTGTTTGCTTTTATGTCGCCTGAGCGCTGCAGATCGCATCGTGGGTGGGAGGTGGGAGCTGCTCCCCTGTCCTGCTCTGTGCCCCCAGCAGAAGGGAGATCTGTGGGCTGGGAGCTCAGGGCACTCTCCTTTAGGAGGAGGAGGCTGTCTGGGCGCAGTGTGACCAAGCCCCTGTCCCCTGCCACCTGCCTCTGCGTGACCCGGAGGCCCTGAGCTGGATGTGGCTGTTCCAGTGCAGGTGTGGGCTCTCTTATAGCCCCCACTCAGTGAAGCCTTTTCCTTTGTGTTCCCTGGTTTCTCCCCGTGCTCGAAGCCTTCTGCGGGGCGGCAGAGGTGTTTCATCTTTCCAACACAACGTGGTTTTTCTGCCATCAGCGCTTTTCCAGCAGATGCCACCTGCATCACAGCTGCTCCTGGGCAGAAAGGCTGCACCGGGAGCCTGCTCTCGCTGCTGACCAAGGAGCAAATCACTCCCATGATGGGTTTCCCACCATGACCAAACCTTTCTGCTCTCCCTGCAACATCTTAATGAGACTTTAGGCATAGTTTATCCTTATTCCATTCCTGCATTAACTCTCATGCCCACTCCTAGGTGCACAGGGGGGTCTGCAGCACCAGGGTTCCCTCAGGACCAGGGCAGAGCATCTGGAGAGGGGACGAGCCCCAGTCCCACCTTCCCTAAATCATGGGGCTCCCTGTGCAAAGCTGCAGACACCTGAGGGAAAGGTTTTCCCCTGTCCCGAGCGCTGTTGCAGCAAGGTTTGGTGCTGCCCTGTGCCCTTTGCATCCCACCTGGTTCAGTCCCGCTGCTTATTCCCCATAGAAATGAGGATTTTGGTTCACTGCGTCTGCCCAGTGGGCAGCGAGCTGCCAAGCAAGGGAGAGGGAGCCTGCAGCAGCCTGTGGGAGAGCTGGGAGAAAGTGCTAGGTAATAGAGGTATTTATTATAGGAGGGAGGAAATTTATATGCTATTCCTGCTTCTTCGGCTCTCAGTCATTGCCAGGGGGAGAGGAGGAGTGGGCAGCTTGTGCAGGAAATAGCCAGAAGTCTGTTTTCTGCCCATCTGTCAGTCTGATGAACAAGAAAAATATAGGCGGCCTTAATAAAGGAGAAAGAGTCTCAAGGAGGCTGGCGTGTGTCTCCGCAGCCATTCAAAGCCACGAGCGGCGCTGGGTTCACGGGGCAGCCGCTCTGCACTGGGGACAGACCCCAAGGCTGGAACCATCCTGGTGGGGTCTCCCCCATGCTGGGGGCGGAAAGCTGTGAGCATGGGGCGAGGGCAGGGGCAAAGAGGGCTGCAGGAGGTGGGAGATGGGCAGAAAGGGTTTTTGGGGGGAGAACGTGGGCTGGGGAGGGGACAGGTTGGAGGAGAGGCCTGGATGGGGATGGTGTCGGTGCCCGGAGCCGTCACCACAAGGCTGTGCATCTCCCCTCGTCAAGGCTCTGCCTGCTGGTTTATCTGAAGTGCCTGGCATCTACCAGAGAAAAGCACTAGGGAGTGAAAAACCCACCAAGTATTAAGTGCTAATAATTCCCCGCTTTTATTTGCGGTTATCCACCTACATGAAAGAGGCTGGGTTTTTGCTGACACTTTCTTGCTGGGAATTGAATGCTGCCTGAATCATCCATCCAGGGCCATTTGCTCATAAAAGTAAGGAATTGCTGTTTGAATCTTTTTATTCCTGCTAACATGACACACACAGCAGCGATGGATCTGGAGAGCCTTTGCGCAGGCTGCGATGTCCGTGCGGGCACGTAGCAGGGACGTGGGTGCTCGTGCACCCTCCTGGGGGTGCCGATGCTGCCCAGGTCCCTTTGGGCTCAGCCTCATGGAGGAGAAGCTGCTGGGGCTGTGCATGGGCTGGGGAAATTGGGGCCCTACCGGGCTGTACCACCTGCAGCTTTTCCTAAAAGCCCCTTGAAGCAGCCCGAGGGGCATCTTCTCCCCCTGGGAGGGGGGGTCTGTGCCTCTCGGAGGGGGGGGGGGGGGTTTGGGGCCCCCCCCCCCCCCCCAGCCTTGTGAATGTGACAGCACGGAGGGAAGGATGGCTTTTTATTTCTTTATTTATTTTAATCATGATGCTTCCAGAGCTGCTGCCTTGGCTGGACAAGGAGATGCTTCTCCTGTGGCAGAGATAAATAGGTAAGGCCATCCCCTGCGGCATCCCGGCTGCCGCTTCTGTGCTCAGATGTGATAAATTCATCCCGGGAGAGACCTGAGACAGCCCGGCCCGAGGGGGCTCAGCCCCGGGGCAGGATGAGGGCTGTGCCCTGTGGCGCCGGGCCAGGTCCTGCTCTCAAGCCCTGCAGCCTCGCGCCTGTCCCTGCCAGAGCCCAACCCTCCCTCAGCCGTGAGGATGTCTGCAAATTAGGGACGTTATTAACTACAAGCTGCTTTTCCCCCGACTGCTGCTTGCACAAACGATAACTGATTTAAAATGAATTGAGCCAATTACTGCAGTTTTTCCTAAAACAGATGATGGCAATCCTCTGGTAAGGAGGAGCAATCCCAGCTGCAGCGTGGATAAGAGTTAGACACTGAAATGCCCTTTGGGCCCGAATTTCCAGCTGTCTCGGTTTTCTGGTCTACGTCTAGCTGCTTTTCCTCAATCACATGTGAATTTAGGCAGCAGCAGCCAGGGGCTGCTGGCTGGGCTAAGCCACCGCAGGCTGCAGAGGGTGACAGTGTCTGCTCTCTGTGTGATTATTTGCTAGGAATGGGCGATGCTGCAATGATCCTTGCTGTTTGCAAGCCAGCAGTGCCTGAAAATATTGATGTAGTTGTGGAAAAGCAGAAAGAAATAACACCTGAAATATTTTTTTTTTTTTATTTTCAGCCTTGAGGATGGGCTTGGGGATTTGGCAGTTCCTTGGTGCTTGTGCATGGGGATGTTTCGGTGTGGGAAAGGCTCCAGAAGGGTACCTCCTGCCCCAAATTATTTAACCAAGAGCTTATTTCATAGCTACAGCCACCTGGCGTGCTGGTTGCAGATCCTATCTGCACACAAGGTTCATCAAACTTTAAAGAACAAAACCCTGCCACTGGATGTCTTGTCCTTGCCACGCAAGGTGCTCCGGTGAAAAGGAAACCTAATGAAGATGAATTCGAGCTTAACTGTGTGCAAATGAGTTAAGGAATCTTGAAGTCAGCTTCCCATTTGTCTGCCTTTCCACAGCCTGGGGAATACTGATTTGTGCCAGAGCATCGTGTTCCCAGCAGAAAGAGCGAGGAGGGACACGGCTGCCTTCGGGATGGGGACAGGTCGGATCCTGCGCTGCCTCTGCACCAGCTCAGTTTGCCACAAGCTCTGAGCTGCTGGCAGTTCGGGCTGGGGCACACAAACACAGCAGGTCCCCAGCTTTTTGCTGCAGCTGTGTGCTCCCCGGTTTGGCTGTGCCCCCCAACCCCAGGTTCCCTCTCCTGGGGGCACCTCCAGGGTCCCAGTCCCCAGCAGAGCCCCGTGCTTGCAGCCCGCCTTTGGAATAGAGACTGGATGAGCTGCTGCAAAATCAGTGAGTGATTAAACCGCCCTTGGGGCAATGCACACAACTGTACTGTTTTATTATATTGCCATCTGAGCAGTAAAAATACATAGATAAATGCATCTAAACCAATCTGAAACATGGGGTCAGGAATCTGGGCTCCTGCTGCTCCTCCTTTTAATCTCCTCTTAAGTGATACATCTTCCGATTGCTCTTGTCAGCTCTCTAAATTTAAGAACTGAAATAACCATCTTTTCCTATTGTTCACTTATTTATAAGTGCGGGATCAATAAAGAATATCCTTAAAAGCCCCTGGATTTGAAAAACGAGGGGTGCACGGCCTGGAAGGCAGCTGTGAGGAAATTGCGACTTCGCACTTCCAACAGCCTTCAAAACAAGGTGGGGGAAGAAGGAAAAAAAAAAAAAAAAAGGAAAGCTCCCTTCAGTGAGATGCTTTCAGTAACCAAAAAAAACGGAACCGATGGGGCTTTGATTTGTAGTCGCAGATTGCCTGGTTGCTGCACTTCTGCCCTGTCCCTGCGTGGGCCAAATTGTGTGGTTTTGGGGCAAGCAGGGCGGCTGCTCGGATGCCTGCAGGGGTTTGCTAAAGGGGAGGTGAGCATCGTTAACCACTGCTGCGGGGCAGCAGCAGAGGGGCTGCTCTCCTGGGGTGGGTTTAATCCTTTTATTCCCATCTGCAGCCTCTTCCCCGAGGGAAGCAGCTCCTCCTTTTCCTCGTGGATGGTGGCAGGCTGCCTGCACCTTTGAGCGTGTTGCCAGCACTGCTCGTGCACCCTGCCCAGGCAGTACCCACCTCGAGGAGGCTCCTTGTGTTGGCATGGATGCAGCAAGGAGGTAAAACTATCCTAAAAATGAATTCCCTCTGAGAAGCTTCCCTGAGACTGCAGGGGCAGGCCAGGTGCTCGTGACCTCTGCTGGCTTTGCAGAATTTAAAAACAACAACAACAAAAAACTTTTTGCAAAGGTTTTGCACATCTGGTGAGGCAGCTGGCTGGGGGTGGCCAGAAGGGATTGCTGCAAGCGTCTGCTGCTTGGCCAGCTGCAGCATCGCGAGCAGGGACAGTGCAGGGCTGGGGCACTCTGCTCCTTCCCTCTCCTGCAAAGCCCCCAGCCCACCTCCGAGGGGGTCCCTGGCCCCGTGGGCTGCTGCTCTCCCCGTCCAGGCCCTGCTGCCACGTTGTTGGTTGTGCCAGCATCTCTGCATCGCGGCCAAAGCCAAGCAGCCTTTGCCTGTAACTGCAATATTGTGTAAGGAAACAAGCCAGAGGGGGTTGCAGTGTAGCACAGTGCTGTGTTTCGGGAGGGGGAGGCTACGGAGGGCTGCGTGCCCATAGTATATTGCACTTAAAGGTCCGTGGGGTGGGATAAGTGATGCCAGTGGGGCTTCCTTGCTTCCTTTGAACACCGCGTGTTCAGTCACCTGCTGTAAAACAGCCCCGGTGCTTCCACTGCTCCGCTTCAAAGAACAGAAGGCAACGGGCTCGGTGCTCTGGCAGAGCAGGGAAGGAGGCTCCTGAGACCCAGGGAGAAGGGAGGACGAGCCATGAATTATTCAGCGTGGCTGTTGGTGTGAGAGCAGAGCTGAGACCCGCTCCGGCAGTGACCCCAGAATCGGGCTCTGGCCACGAGCCCTGAATTTGGGTGATGCAGGCTCAGTCCCGCTGGGTGCGGAGGCACGGGGGTGCCCAGGGAGCTGGGGCTGGGGGCTTCTGTCCCTGCACCCCTGTCCTGGGGGCGAGCCTGGGGCTTCCTGTCGGTTTTGGTTGCTTTGGCTCAAAAGAGGAGGAAAAATGGCTGAGAAGGGGCAAGTGTGTGCCCAAAGGAGGGGGGTGGCTGCAGGCAAGAGCCCCAGGAGTGACCACGGCAGGGATCGCCATCCAGCCGGCTCGGTAACAAATTCCCTGACACAGGGAACAATTTTTCCCTGACTCTGCCAATTCCTGAATGCTGCCGACTCTAATGGCCCCGTGGGGAGGGGAACTTGAACTCTGCAAAAAGCTCTCCGCTGCAGCTTTATTTAAGGCTGTGTGGCGGACGCTGAGATATTAAAGGCCAAAAAAAAACCCAACCAAAAAAGAAAAAAAAACATAATGGATGGTGCTGGGCTGGGCAGCGAGCACCTCTGCCCCCACGACCATGATACAACAGCCACACCAGCTGCCCTGTGACTTTTCCCTGTCCCTTTTTGCTCCTAACCCCTTCTGGTGCTTCAGCTGATGGGGCCGGTACCTTGCTGGGGACAGTCACTGGTCTCACCTCTGTGATCTGTGCTTAATAATTCCCAGGTCCCCTTTTCCTGGCCTTTGAGGCAGCCCTGGGTCTCTGACAGCAGCGTGGTGTTTTCTCAGCTGGACATCAGCGTCTTGTCGACACGGCCCAAGAGAAAGGAAATGGACTGAGCATCTTCACTTTTTTCTCTGTGCTGTTTTATTTCTTACTTTTTAATCCCTACTTCTCATCTGTAGAAGTCCTTGTGCTGCCACGATGTTATTTATTTATAAAATATGTACAGGAAAGTGCTTGGGTACCGGTCCCACCCTCCAAGGCTGGCCGTGCTTGTCCAGCCAGCAAGAGCAAAGGTGAAAGACGATTTCTGTGCCTTGGAGCCGGGAGAAGGAGGAGAAGGAAAGGGCTGAGAAAGATAGAGACTTCAAAGTATGTGAGCAAATATTTACAGGTTCCAAGACACAGACACACAAAAAAAATATATCTACAGTGTTGTCTTGGGGATACAGGGAGTCAGGCTTGAAGTAGAGCCTGCTCACAGCTCCATTTGTCATATTGATTTATGAAGACCACGGGTATTGATTTCTGTTGGCTGTGCTGTCAGCGGGGTGCGCAGCCCCAGCGAGACCCAGGCTCGGGTGCTGGCAAGGGGCAGCCGAGACCGCTCCAGCCACGGATCCGTGCTGCCGGGGATTTTGTGGCGGTGCTGTCTTTTGTTTATGCTCAGTTTTAGCAAATGAGGGCTGAATGCTTCTGAGGCACTCCCTTGAGCACCAGGGAGAGGAGGATGCTAGCAGGGAGCGTGTTTCCGAGCGGATGGGAGGCAAATGTTCTACTGTAGGGTTTCCCGCTGGCTGCCGCTGTTTTAATGCGATGTGAACCAAGCTGAGGCCTTTGCTGGCACTTGGGGCAAGTAGGGAGCATCCCCCAAACCTGCCCAGCTCCCAGGTGCTGGGGGTGGGACGTGGATTTTAGTGCCTTCTACAGAGGGTGCAGAGCACGGGATGGAAACGGTGCTGTGGAGTGGCACTGCTTGTGAAGCCACGGTGAGAGAAGCATCCACCCTCCTTGCTGCCACCCTGCAGCTCTGCACGAGCACGTGGGGAAAGGTTTTGCGTGCAAACCCCGGGGCAGAGATGCTCTAAAGCAGATTTCCCTCCTGGACCAGCAGGTGCCGTGAAGGGACACCCCCCCACCCCAAAGAGCTGGGGGTTGCTCTCTCCCCCGTGCTGTTGCACCCCAGCTCTGGTTGCAGACTGGCTGCCCAATATGGGATTAGCACAGCATTGACGTGCAGGGGGCGAGGTGCCCCAGGGCTGGTGTTTGCACCTGGGGGTGCCCTGCAGCGGCGTGGAAGGGCTCGGCGTGCCAAGGTGGCACCCATGGGGATGAGGGGAAGCCGTGGCAGTGTGCGCACAGCTCAGCAGGACGGCAGGAGGGGGCTGCTGGTGTGCAAGGGAGTGGCTGCGTGGGATCAGGTTGTGGGTGCAAGGGTGTCGGTGGTCGCCCCAGTTCAAACTGTCCATGGTCTATGCAGGTGAAACTTGGCTGGAGGAGACGGAGGAGACCTCGGTCTTGCTCTGGGATACGGCGGAGGAGACATCTTCGTCCCCAAAGGGGTTCTTGCCGCAGCAGATTGTGGTGATCATGCAGTTACGGAACTGGAGGGGGGAGACAAAAGGAGAACAGTGGCAACAAGGGCAGCAGGGGTGAGCTGTGAGACTGAGAGCCCTGGGCTTGCTGCTCCCCTGGGCAGAGATGCAACTGGGGAGGACCAAAGTGCCCACAGTGACACTGGGCGTACTGGGAAGCCCCAGGCAGGGGAGAAGCTGAGCCCTGGGACATCTCACCTGCTTGTTCATGAGGACGTAGATGATGGGGTTGTAGAGCGAGGAGCTCTTGGAGAAGAAGGCAGGCACTGACATGAGTGTGGCGGTGAAGTCCGCTCCCTTGTTGGTGAAGATCCAGAACGCCACCACGGCGTAGGGCGTCCAGGCCAGCATGAAGCCCAGCACCATCAGGATCACCATCCGCGTCACCTCCTTCTCTGCCTTCTGCGTGGTGGCCGACTCCTGCTGCTGCGCGGCTGCCTGCGGGTGGGGGGCAGTGAGGGGCAGCCCCCCCGGTTTTCCCCCTCCTCGGCATCGCCTCCCCTCTCCTGCCCGTGCTGCCCACCCGGTGCCCATTCACCCCTCCGTGTGCCCCGAGCCCGGCTGTTACCTCTCGGACTTTGCAAATGAGACGACCGTAGGAGAAGAAAATGACCACGACCGGGATGATGAAGTGGATGATGAACATGTAGAGGACATAGGACTCGTTGTGGTAGTCGGGGTTGTGGGTGTAGTAGTCAGGGCCGCAGGAGCACTGCATCCCCTCGGGCATGTATCTGCCAGCAAGAAAGGTTAGGACCACCACCAGGACCCTCCCGTGGACAACAGGAGGGGTTCAACCTAGGGACTGGATCCCCCCAAGGAAGGGGGGATGCTCCCAGAGCGGCACATGTCTGGGGGGAGCTGCTCCCCAGCTTCTTCCCTGCACGCTGTGCCTATTGCCCTGTGCCCCTGGCCTCGCTGGCTCTGCAGCGCGGCTCCCGTGGGACCAGCAGCCCGCAGCACCGCTCTCGCCGTGCCGACGCGTTGCGCTTGGGTGCACAGCATCGTTTTGTTGTGACACTGCTTCCTCCCACGGGCAGCGGGCTATTTATTTCCTTCCTACGTGGCTGAGCACTTGCCTGCCAGGAGCCACCTGCTCTCTCCCTCTGCAGATGGAGGGATGCTGAGCGGGGACAGGAGCTGCTGGCTCTGAGCTCTGGAGGGCTTGGTCCCCACCGCTGTGTCGGGCAGCAGGATGCACAGCTCACGTCCTGGGTGCAGTACAGGTCAGGTTGGATGGGAAGCCAAGGACCTGCCTGGCCCTGAATCTTAATCCAAAGCCAGAGAGGAGCTGTGTGCCCATGCTGTGTTCTAGGTGGATGGTGAAGGGACTTTGCTGCTCCAAAGCCACCTCCTGCCTGTGCCCAAAGAGGTGACGGGTTTGTTTTGACCCGCAGGGCAACTCCGCAGTGGGGTGGCAGCTGGGGCTGGAGCTGCAGCTTTGGGGAAATCACCTCCGTCTCACTCCTCCCTTATGCTCTGGGTGGGCTTCAGCTGATGCATCGGCTCCTGGCAGGGGCTGCGGGTGCGTGCAAGAGCCAGATGTGTGCATGCAAGAGCCAGGACTGAAATTCACTGCGGTGCTGGGGGCAGAACAGATGGGTTTGCAGGGAGAGCATGGCAGGGATGCTGGAAAAGGTGCTGCGGGGCCCCCAGCAGCCACGCTGCGGCAGCAGCACATGAGCAAGGCCACGCTTGCTCCCCAGAGCAGCCTTGTCTGTGGAGCTGGTTGCTCAAACACCCTTTTATGATCTGCAGAGAGAAATGGGACCTTCACGGCACGGGTGGGACGAGCCATGCCGAGTGAAGCCGTTCTTTCCCTGCAGGGTGTAAAGGGCAGTTGCGGCTGGAGATGCTGAGCCAGCTGGGGCTGCTGCCGAGCATCCCCAACTCACCTGGACCAGCCGAAGAGGGGTGGTGCGGCGCAGGAGAAGGCCATTATCCAGGTGAAAGCGATGCCCATCATGGCGTGGGTCGCGGAGAAGCGGAAGTTTCCCATGGGCTTGCAGACGACGATGTAGCGTTCGATGGCCAGGACCACCAAGGACCACAGGGCAACCTGGCCTGCGGGAGGGAAGGAAAGAAGGAGGGTGTGTGGTGGCGGCGAGAGCTCCTCTGGGCTTGCGCTTCCCTTCGTGGTCACAGCGGGGATGGAGGTCAGGGGGATCAGCAAGGGATAACCGCATCCCACACAGTGAGAACCTCCCTCAGACGTGTAAAAGGTCTGGGAGCTGAGGAGGCATCTGCGTTGCGGTGGGATGCTGGTGATGGAGGAGGGGATCGTTGTGGCTTTTTCATCATTAAAAAAAAAATCAACAGAGAGTAAGGGCACAAGGAAGCATAGTTTCTGGCAAAGACGCCAGATGCGTTCAGACCTGTTGATGCCTTTAAATGTGTGTTTCAGGAGTCTTCTGCCAGTGCTGGATCGGGGGGAGGCTGTGTGGGTGAGCGTGCATGCTCATGTATTTATAAGGGATAATTAAACTTCAGGGGACTGGGAGCGTTTAGTCGGTGCTGTAAGCCTGCTAATGCCCCCAGCTGTGATAATCTGCTGATAACTACACCCTGTGCTAGGATTCACTGGAGACCTGCTGCTCAGTGACTGCTTCCCATCAAGCTTCCTTCCCTCTGCTCAGGAGCCACCGCTTGCTTTAGTAGATAGGAAACCTGGAAGGGCAAATAATGCTGCTGGAAAACCCCCGGCCTCACTCAACTGGAAACGGTGCAGACCCACAGGGCCTTCCGACCCCAAGCCATTCCCTGGTCCGTGGCTTGGATCAGGGCGCTTAGCTTTGTTTTTGCCTAGCAGAAGATGCATCTTTAGCTGAGATCTGCATCGTTGCAGGAAATACCCCGCTTAGGGGGAAGAAATTGAAGTCTTTGCAGTGGCTGTGAGTGTCTGCAGCAAGGATTAGCGGCTGCCGGATAAATCGCAAAGTGTAGCGTGGGCCTGGCTGGCTGCGGGGTTTGGGTGAAAAATGGATTTTCCCTGTTTTGCAGGGGGGCTTTCTGCAGGGCAAAGCATTAGCAGCGCTTCCATCCCTGAGAAATGCAATAAGGAAGCTCCCAAAGGCACCCAAACTGGGTGCAACTGGGGCAGAGCTGAGCGGTTGCTGCAAAGCCCAGAATCCTCCTTCCCCTCCGTGTTGCTCTTCTCTTCTGGTTAGGAGCTGCCACAGCTTCCTTTTGCTCCAGGATGAGCTGTGGCCCCTCTCCTCATCTTGCTCTCCTCCTCTCCATGCCCATACCCCTCCTGCAGGTTCCCTCTCCTTTCCTGGGATGTCCCTTCCCTCTCTGGACCCTCCCCAATGCTTCACCTTGCTCCAGAAAGGGAAGCCTGTTGGTAAAGATTCTTGGCGTTGACTCAAGGACATCGCGTGCCTGTCCCCAGCAGACCTTTGCTAGCTGCGTGACCTTGATGTAAGACCCCTGAATGAGCCCTGGGCAGCTGGGCCAAATGGCCCCAGGCCTGATCCTGCAAACCAGGATCCCTTCCCAGACCTGCTCGTTTCCTTGCAGCAGCCCTGCTAGTGGTGACATGGGTTCGTCTTGGCATCAAGATCAAACTTGAATCATGAATCTCTTTTCATCCCCATTTGGAGCCCTGGGGAAGAAGCATCTCGCATGAGGAGCCCCATGCCAGTGGGACCATCCCAACAGCACCACAAAGGCATGGATTTGGGCTCCTAAAGCCCTGAAGAAGCAAAATCACCTGCTGCCAAGCCTGCCCTCAGACCTAGGCTCCCACCCCGCAGCCCTTACCTCCCAGCGTGGCGAAGAAGCCCTCCACGGCACAGCCAACGGGGCCGAAGACGAAATATCCATTCCAGGCCGTGTAGAAGGTGACCGTGAAGCCAAAACAGGCCATGAAGAGGTCAGCCACCGCCAGGTTGACCAGGATGTAGTTGAGCGGCTGCCGGAGCTTCTTGTGTTTGAAGGTGACCAGGAGGGTGAGGAGGTTGATGGGCAAACCGGTGGAGATGAGGAAGAAGATGTAGCAGCACACAAGGCGGTATTTCCAGGGCTCGGCTAGGTAATACTGGGGGTACTCGAAGGGGCTTCGCACCACCCCTGTCTTGTTGGACATAGGCACGTAAAAATTGATACCTTCCGTCCCGTTCATCCTGCCAGTATTGTGGCAGCTGCTGTGCTTTCAAGGGTACTTTTAAAGCAAATGTTCTTTTTTTTTAATTAATTTTTTCAACCCTGATTACAAAAAAAAAAGGGGGGGGGGAGGGGGAAACCCCAACCCAATGTTTAAAAAATAAAAAATAAGACCCCTCCCCTCACTCCAAAATTGAATTAAATGCTAAGAACAACAGTAAATCCCGAGGGAAGGAGAGGTGGTGTGCTGGCCCCGCACCACGTCGGGGGCTGGCGGTGCCGAGGGAGGTTTTTATACCCTTGGTCTTCCTCGAGGGAGCGCGGGGGGAGGCCGGATTAGGGGCTAGGCTAAGTTTGTATGACAAGGGCAACGGGATTGAGAGGGGCTGATGGTTTAAGAACCCTCTAAGCAGCCAGTTGGCCCCAAAACCTGCATTAAAGCGTATTAATTGCCATTAAGTGTTTAATATTGTTTAAGGAGTTGGGGGGAGGAAGGGCTTGGGGAGCCCTTTGGAAGAGGGGTAGAGGCAGGAGGAGAGGTGGTGAGTTGGGGAGCAGCTCCTTCGGGTGACCGATGGAGGAAATGGGTCTGTGGTTGGCTCCATGGTGGACCATAGCCTCTGGGGTGTCCCTGGGTGGCTGAAGGACTCCAAGCAAGCCTTGGGGGCCCAAGGGGTGCCCAGCCCTGCTCTGCCATCCTCAGGCAGGTCACTTGGAGAGGTGCAGACAGAGTTTGGCCGTGCTGTGCTTCCCGTGCCTGGTTCAACATGGTCACTGTGTGTTTTGGGCCAGTCTCCCTGCCACAGGGCAAAACCAGGCTCTGCTGATTTGGTGAGGGCCACCTGCGTGCGTGGTGCTGGGCAAAGGCAGGAGGGGAAGCTGCTTCCATCCCAAAGGCTGCAAGTTTGGGGAAAAAAAGAGCATTTGGGGGGCAGGTTGGTTGTGTTGCACCCTGGCTGTGCTAGAGTGCAAAGAGCTCAATTTCCTCCTCTCCTGGCTGGAGGATGTTTTGTTGGTCTCCAAGGACCTCCGGTAGCAGTACACCATCCAGCGTCTCCCATCCGCGCCTCCTCCCAGTCCCAGGAAGCTGGACACCAGTCTGGGCTGGGGCTTTGCAAGGATTGGCAGGGCTTAGGGAGGATCCCTGGCCACAGCTCTAAAACCAACCTGACAGTGCTGCTGGTTGCTGGAGAAGCAGCACCTGAGCTCCCTGGGGGAGGGAAGGGAAACTTTGGTGATGCTGTTGTCCCCAGTTCCCTCCAGAGAAGGTGCAGAGAGACCAGCACCAGCCTGTAGCCACACTGGGACGGAAGCTCCTGGTCCCTTGGTGCTCATCTTAAGTTGTGGGACCTCCATCCCAGTGCACGCAAGATGGTGAAACCCTTCTCAGCAGCATCAGTGCTAGCTTGGAGCACCACAGCTCCATCCTGGCCAAGCTCTTTCCCACTTCTTCCTTCTGGGTCAGGGGTACTCCTTCTCCAGGAGTCCTGCCTAAGGCGCCTTAGCGAAGCTCTTCCATTAATCTCTGACATCTGGTGGCGTTAATGGCCCTGATCTGTTAATGCCGTAAGCTGCTAGCCTCCTTCCCACAGCTGCCCTCCACCAAGGCAAGGTGGATGGAAAAAGTCAATGCTGTCCTGCCGGAGGAATGAGGTCTCCTGCTAGCCTGGAGCCTCTCGGAGCTAGAGGGCAGGAGCGGAAGGCTAAGGGGTGTGGGTGGGATGAATGATGTCCTAATCGCTGGCCCAGTGATCCATCTGCACAGGTCTGAGAGGAGCAGAAGTAGGACACGGCAAGAGTAAGTGGGTCACAGCAGCCTCAGGTGCCCTGGGATAAGCAGTCCCCAGGGGATGGCCGTGCCTCTCAGAGCGATCTCCCTGCGTGTCCTGTGGAACCACCAGGCGTGGAGTTCCCAGCCCGGATCTTTTCAAGATTTTCCACAAGGTTTTCCTTGAGGAGAAGACTTCCGTGGGGAGACCTCCCTTGGCCTTACATCTCAAAGCTTTCCCCAGAGCTGTTTCGTGCCTTTCCTGTCCATAGTCTGGCTTCTGGATGTGCAAAAGCTAAGTGTGTTTTTGCAGAATTAGCTGAATACGAAAAGAGAAAGTTAATACACATAAAGAGGCATGTGCAGATGTGCATCTCAATTCCATTGTGGAATCTTTCACAGTGGAAGACAACTCCCTTCACCTAAAAGCTATCCTTATGCCTGTCCACCTTCATAAGACTTGGACCTTGCTGCCAGTGCCAGCAGCATCCGAAAGCTCTGGCGTTTCTCCAAGGCTTTGCACAGAGTCATGGTTATCTCCGTGGACAGTGACTTTTCACTTCCTAATATTTCTTCCCTTGAGACTTTGTCACATCTTTGTGGTGTCTCATCTTGTCCTAAAGAGTAAAAATAAATAAATAAATGTACAAATGAAGCATATTTGAGGGGGGAGGAGGCAAAATGAAAGTCTGTTTTGGATGGTGCACCAAGGCTGGGGGAAAAGGACCAGAGGTTTATTTTTTTTTTGGACCAGTGCTAACCCTCTCCTCTCCCTGTTCCAGCTAACACATGGCGCAACTTGGGCTTCATGCTTGGCTCCCAGCAGCCTTTCATACGCAGGATTACCAACACCTGGGCCAAGAGGACTTTCACTTCACCTTGGACTAGGTCTGGACCTGTCCTTTTCCCATGCTGGGGACGTGAACACGGAGCAGGTAAGCCTGAGTCCCCTGTGGTATGCCACCGGGGCTGAACACGGGGCTGTCCCTTCCCAGCTGTCCTCCTGGACTCAGCTTCTCCCCCTGGCAGGCTGAGGGCAGCGTTTTGGTCGATACCCCCAGGCTGATGTTGAGGTGGATTTAGAGCTCTCCGCAGGTCAGCAGCAGCCAGAGCGATGCCGAAGGCCTCGAATCAACTCCGCAGAAGGAAACGACACCAGGGAGGTTAGCTGGTTCCTCCAGGACGTGCCCTGAATGCAACCTCGCTTCCCTCTGTGTCCCTGTCACAGAAATGGAAAGTGATGGCTTTAATTTGGCGTCTCTTAGCGGGGAAACTTTACGGACTGTCTCCCAGAGAGCTCTCAATTGCTTTCTATGCTGGCTCCATGGCAAAGAAAGCAATGGCAAAATTCAGGCCCCGTTTAATGCAAGGACAGAAGCTTGCTTCCTTTGTGTTTGTCCTTAGGAGAAGGAAGGTTTTTCTTCCCTCATACAGGCTTTTCTGCTTTGCTAAGCTCTTTGAGATGAGATTGTCTCTTATTCATTGTTTGTCAGCACATTGCGTGAAGGAGCCCTGAGCTTCTCCAGGCTTTCATGTCCTGTGTAAAGCAAGAAACGATAATTATAATCAAATAACCAAGCTGATACGGTTGGTTCCTGGGATTTGAGTGGCAAGCAGAGTGAGCCACGCAGCCGGGTTGGGGGTGGCTTTCCCGTGGGGGTGGCGGCTGGGAGCCCTTTGCTGTCCCTGTCCCTGCCCCTGTGCACGGAGCGCGGCCGCTTGGACAAATGCGAAGGGGCGACTTGCCCAAGGGCACACGGGAAATAGGGTGCAGAGAAATGCAAAAGTCATAGAAATCACTCCTGAGGCAAATGGCTGAGCTTAAATTCTGCTGATGGACTCATGTACAGGACCTTCAACCTCGGCCACGAGCACCAGGCACCAACACTGAATGCAAAGCAAGGCTGAGCTTGGTTTTGTGCTTTTTGGCAGGTTCTGCAACACGGCGCTTTGGATACACATGCTGGAGGGGCTCGTTCCTCCCTCCTGGGCAGGAGAAGAGGGAGGCACAAATATCACGGTGCCTCCCGGTCCCCCAGCTGCCCTGGGAAGACCTCGCCTCCCCGTATCAGATAGCAGCCACGCGCGGCCGCTGCGCTGAGCCGCTTACGCCGGGCTTGTGAGCTCCCTCGCCAGGAAAGGGGTTAAAGCAAGATAAAGCTGGAGCGTTATGGAGACCATATGGAGGGGAAGAAAACCCTTTATCCTGTAATTGGATTCGTTCCCAGCGGCTCCCGGCGGAGGTGAGGCTGAGTGGAGCTGACAGGAGGTGATGGGTGAGGCGCTGCCAGCCGCCCCGTCCAAAGCAGGATGTGTGTGCACAAACTTGTAGATCAATCCATTAGAGTGGATCAAATAGATTTAAATGCGTGGCAGGGAGAAGGAGGACACAGATGTATTTGCAGTTTGGTTTGGTTGGCTGCTCCTTGCTCAGCGTGGATTAACTCGGCCGTGGCTGCTCTGCCGGGCTCACACGGCTGCATCCATCCAGGACAAGGAGCTTGGTGGTGCAGAGAGGTTTTTTATGCCATGCCCTTGCTTCTTTCCCCGAAATTAGAGTGCACAGAAGTCTATGTCCTGCTCTGCTTGCTGCATGCATGAGCTTAGGGCAGGGGGACCCCCGGGCCCTGCTTTCCCCGCAGGTTCCCCTTCATTCCCCCTTGGGGCTCTCCCCACCAGCGCAGCCTTGCAGGGGGTGGATGCACCAGAGCCAGAAGGCAGCTGGGAAGCAGGGAGAGCTTCACCGCTGCCAACCACATCTCATGTGCAAGCAAGCAGGCCCCTGCCACCTCCCTGGCTTTTCCTCCTGCCGCTGATCTAGGTAGCATCCCTGCAAGCACTGTAGGATTTCCTTGGAGAGACAAAAAGTCCCTGGGACCTGCCATTTTCTTGCCAGCGAGCCGAGCAATCCCGGTTCTGCTGCAGACCTGCACCACGCAGCGTGGTGCTGTCAGCACCTTTAACGAAGTGATAAACCAGAGCTTTGCAGCGGTTTGCAAGACAGCCTCAGCAGCCTCGCGGCACCGGGGGCAGCAGGCAGCACAGCCCAGCAAACCGCAGCATCGCGACCACTTCTCTCTGCGTGTTAGCAGCTGCAAGCCAACCTCTGACGGGGCAACAGCCAGCGCAAGTGGGAAGATGCTGCCTGCTCCTGGGAGGTCTTTGTCTTGCAAATTGGAAAAAAAAAAAAAAAAAAAAAAAAAATCCTGGCTGGATTTTGTTCTTTTTTTAGGGGCTCTTTGAGGCAGGTGGGAGGTAAGGGAGAACTGGGAGCTCGGGATCTCTGTCCGGCTCTTCTCTCCAAGCTCTGCTTTGCCCATCCAGGGGCAGGCACGTAACTGCAGTGCCCGAGAGGCAAAAGGAAAGATTTTTCATTGAATGCTGAAGGGATGCAAAAGAGCAGCCTTTGTTCTGCAGTGCTCAGTATCACTTGCCGTGGCCTGGCTTTGGGAATGGCTGAGCAGTCAGATAACGGGGTTTAGGCAAACAGAAATAATCTTTTATTTTTAATTTGTAAATCTCATTTGAAGTTGAACTGTTATTCCTCGGGGCCTTATTGTGGATGTTTGTAGCCCTCCGTAGCGATGCTTCCTACATGCTGCTTCATTTTGTCATAACTGGGTCATTTTTTTTTTTTTTATTTCCAGCCCTTGGTTTTCTCTATGGAGATCGCTGTGAGCTGGCCAGCCGGGACGTAACCTTTTGGGAAAATCATGGAGGAAACCTGGAGGCGGGTTGCTTGTGTTCTGCTTTCAGAGGAGCTGGTTCTGGTACGCCTCTGTGCTCCAGCATCCCTATGGGACCATGGACAGCCAAAACTGGTGCATCAGCTCCCAGCAAAGACGCTTCGGGTCTCCCACCAGAAGAACCATATTCTGTACGTTATGGCCCCATTTTGAGGCTGCTATTCCTCCTGACTGGGGTCGAGGCTGCGCATCCTGCGATGGAATTCATCTTGTCTTTTTCTTGTTGTCCCTGCTTTAAAGCCGTGTAGGGATTTGCTCCACACCAAACGTGTCCCTTCTCTCCCTGTGCCCTTCATCCCATAATTGGATTCATTTCTTCCATCCAGCCCACCCTGGCATTCCCCATCCCTTTACGTAACGGCACCTCTCTGGGCTGTGCCTGGCCGGGGTAAGCCTGGCGCTTTGCTCGACCTCCAGCCACTGAAACCAGTGGAGGGACTGCACCAATTCCTGTTGCAGGCTGAATCCCGTGTTGGTGCAGCGACCCTTTGCTTTTGCACTTCCTATTCCCTTCCCATTTGCAGGCTCTTTTTCCTTTCCACGTGCATTTTGTGGTCTTGTGCCGCTGTTGCATCTCCGTTCTCTTGCCAGGGCTGGGCTCTGCTCTCCTGCCCCACACGGCGTGAGCAAAGAGGGAAATGCAGCAGCCCAAGTAATGGCAGGATCACCTGGAAAAAAAATGATTAATTTCTCACTCCTTACATTAATATTTATTCTCCTTAATTCTCAGTCTTTACTGCTTTAGCTCTCTAAAGCTTTTGTGGTTGAGAGGCTTTCACTGAGGTTGCTATTCATCACCTAAGCAAAACATCCCCGGATTAAGCAGGCATTTTATCAAATTTGTGTCCTGTGCTGGCATCAGATTTGCCTGGATGGACGCACCTGTCTCTGCAGATCTTTCTGCTGTTGTCTGACTTCTGCAGTTGGTGTTCCTGTGTCCCAGCTGGGATGCTTCCCTGATCACCCATGTGGGTGTTGGAGCCTCACCGTCCACGCTCGGCGTGCTCATTACCTTGCCACGTGCACGGTCTCTTTTTCACCCTGAAGACATCTGACCCCGTTTCCTTGCTGCCTCGCGGACTGAATTGGCGCCTTGAAAGTCTGAAAGGAGATAAAGTGGCAGCAAACTCTTCTCCCCTGCTGCAGATAAGCTCCTATTAAATGCTGAGGGTTTCTGGAATGAAAAGGGTGGCTCTCCATTGAAAGCACTGATAAATCCTGGGCATCCAGCGTAATCCGGCCCGCTGTATCAGGAGATCTCGTGGGAGCTGGCAGCACTGAGAACAGCAATGTCTTTTTGTGCTGCAGTTCTCCCACGGACAGATAATCTCCATGGCCAACAGCAGCAAAGGCTGGGCATTGGATCCCGAATGCTCTTACTTCAGTTTTCATTCCCCTTCCCTTCTCAGGAAAACCACTGCTGCCTTCTGCAGGGAGGCAGGCTGTACCTGCAAACCTCGCCGGCAAAGGCGGCCGTGGGGCTGCGTTTTGCATCCCGCGTGCGAGCAAGAATATCATACATCACCTTCCTGCTGATTTGGCAGCGCAGGCAGCCCTGCAAAGCAGCGATTTAATGCACTTCTTGGTGCCTTACTGTTTCGTCTTGCTATGCTTAACCTGATATATTGTTGTTTGATGCAGGAACAGTAGGGGGTGTAAAGAGAGGTAATACAAAAATAAAAGGTCAATGGGTGCCTGGTGTGTGTAAAGGCTAAATTGCTCTTTCATCAAATCTAATAAATATCCCCAGCGAGTGGGGTAGGGAGCTCCTTTCCTGAAGGATTCCTAAGTGATTGCCCTGCCTGCAGAGCCTCAGCCCAGGGCTGGGGGTGCTGGAGGCACGCGGGGGCTCCCAGCTCCAGCCGAGCCCTGGGGCAAAGGGGCAGCAGCGACTGATGAGGGACAAGGCAGCCTCAGCCCCTCACAGCGCGTGAGGCTGCATTTTCCACTGTCCCTAAAAATATTCCTGAGCCTTCTAGTGCAAAACTGGTGGTTTGGATTTGAACACCAAAATGGAAACAGATGAGCTGTATCCCATCTTGTTTTCTCACCTCCTCTCCTTTCTCTCTTCACTCGTTCCAGACTGGGTAGAGAATGGCAAAGGAGTGACCGAAAATGAAGAAAAACAAAGCAAGGGATCAGTTATCTTTTTTTTTTCTTCAGCTGGGAGACTGTAAAATTTTTATAAGCACGGAAACCTGTTCTGAATTTTTTAGATAAAATATGATGATTAGGAAATGGGGTACTTTGGCTAGTGACTCTCTTCTATCTCTGGTGGAGAAGCTAAATCTTTCCAGGCTGTAGCCAGATGGATGTGCTGTCCTCTTTCTTTCATTTGTATGTCCTCTGTAGACCTGCAGAAAGTGAGGCAGCAGGCAGAATTTCCAGGTGTCCTCGCTCCTGGGGTATCTGCTCTAGGTGACCTTAAGCTTGGTTTCCAGAAAGACTTTGGAGTTACGAGGTGAAGCACTGACACATCAGGCTTTAATGTCTGCTGGAAGCTCTCGAAGGTGTGCTGAGTGCCCAGAGGAGCTCAGGGAGGTGCTGGGATGTAAATCGGGGCCATCCCGATGGAGATGGCTCTGCTGCGAAGGCGCTGCTCCATCTGGAGGTGTTGGTGTTGAGGAGCTGCAAAGCTTTGTGCTTGCAGGTACGAATGAGTTTGTCACCTCTGGAAGGTGGTGGTGGGATGCTCCTTGTGCTCTGCTGCACGCCCAGAGCCTCCACCTCCTCCTCCACGTCCTGCACCTCTCCCACAGCTCCCAGCCCTCAGCACCAGGAACCTCTGGGCTCGGGCTTGGCCGTAGGAACCAGGCAGTGGAGTGGGAGGAAAGAGGAAAAATGAGGCAAATTCCCCGTTAATCCAAAAGATCATTATTAGCTGCCAGAACCAGGAGGGTGAACTGTTTTGGGGAGTCAGCAGGAGTTAAATCCTTGCTATCGATTCTTTCCCGGCCCAGCTGCATGGCTGAGCATTGCCATGAATTACACTGCCGAGCAGCGGGGAGAAATGGAAGTGGGTGCAAAGCAAGCACGGGGACAGGAGGGGGACGCCTGCGTGCTTAAAATATTTATGATGCAAATTATCATGTGTTTTAAGCCTGTGATCCTTCAAATATTTATCTAGCATTAATATTTTGAAAACTGCATTAAAATTTGCCACCGGTGCTTTATTCATTAGGAGAGTTCAGCAGGCACAGACAGCAGTGCCTGCTAAATCTGTAACGCGTCCATGCAGAGACAGCAGCTGGAGGATGGTGCCTGGGCTGTGAGAAAAAGCTTTCTGCTCCCGCTTCCAGAGCAGGAGCCTAAAATGAATTCCTTACCCACGCTGACTTCAGCTGTGACTGCAGACGTTAAATTCAGCAGTTCACGCGCCAGGCTTTTTGACCCATCTGACTCCAAGTAAAAGCACTGTAACGTGAGGGAGGTGAGATTGATACTCCTGCAGGAATTGGGAAAGGGGAATTAGGGGCTGGGGGTTGTGAACTTGCCTAAATCTGAAGGCTGGTGTGGGTCTGATGGAGCTGTGAGAGCAAACTGAACTCCTCTGAGCAAGAAGGCAAGGCTTCCCTTCTTGGATGTGCCAGCCACATTCAAGCTGATTTTTGGACAAGGGGGAAAAAGAGGGTGACCTGCTCTGCTATGGCTCTGACACCCCCAGATTACAGCCTTTGGGGCACCTATTCCCAGCCACACACGAGGCAGCAGGGCTCCCCCTGCTCTCTGCACGCTGCCTTAGCCTGGGGCTGAAGCTCAGCTTCAGGCCAGCGCTGGCTTCTAGCTCCTGTTTTTGATGCCAGCCACTTGACAAAATACCCCAGGCACGGAGTGACTTGGAGGGAAAAGTACGGGACATGGAGACAAATGCTTGGTGGTGCTGGCACAAGGACCTCATTTTCCCTTGATTCTTTGACGTTGCGATTGATGCATGGCTTAACAAACTTCACTACCACTGCCAGTTGCCTGTTAAAATTGCTCCCGGTTATGGCAAACGTTTAACTTTAGGTACAAGCAAGACTGTGAGTGGCTTCATTTTGCACACATATATATATATTTTTGGTTAAGCTTCTAACCTCTGCTGCAATTTTGCTTCATAAAACCTGGAGGGTTTAAGGGAGCCTGCAGACTGCGAGTTGTTACAGGACTGCAGCAGGGCAGAGTTTTGCCTTGTGGTGCTGGGGGTCAGGCTTCCAGCTGTGACTTTTATTTTCCTGTATCCTCATTCTGCTTCGGTGACGGGCATGCCAAGCCTTTAGAGACCAGGCAAAGTAGAGCAAAAAGGTGCCTGTTGCTCCCACCTGCTCTGGTGCTTCCACTGAAGAGGTCCTGAAGTCAGGTCCCTTATTTCCGATTTTGTTTCCTTTCCCTTTTGAGCACCTTTGCATAATTATTGAGGTGAAGTTGGCCGACAGCATCCAGCTAATACTGATGTGATTAATTTTCATCTTTTTATTTTAAAGGTTGTGCTCTCCAATGCAGAAAGCTTCACCACAGATGGGTGGGAAAGCTGCCAGCCAGCCACATTTTTGAGGTAAAAGGGGACAAGACACGGGAAAGTTTAGTGCTTTGCAAAAGTGACCTTTCTTGGTAATTAATTTGTCACTTCCCAGCACCATCTGCTGACTCGTCAGCTGCATCCATCATAACCATAAAAAAAAAAAAAAAAAAAGATAATGAAAAAGTCAATTAAAACAAGGACCAGTGTCAAATGGGCTTTGCACAGATTCTTTAGCAAAGGTGGGAGAGGGAAAAAATAAAAAAATAAAAAAAAAAAAAGCCCAACAACCTATTCTGTAACATCCTTTTCATCAACACACATACCCATGGTCCCAGGGAGAAAAACTATGTTGAGCTCCCCAGAAGTTTTATAGCCAGGACCGCTTCGCTGCCCAGCGATAAACAGCAATAAATACACAGGGATCTGGGAAGCACCTCGGCAACTGCCACAGTTTTAGGGCAGGATTTGGCCCAGATTGAGCAGTATTGACTGCGGTGGCAGCAGCAATCGCCTTGCGAGGAGTGCTGGGCAGTACGGTGTGTGCACGCCGTATCGATCGGCTGCGTGGCGGATAGGTGAGAAAAGTCATTCTAGGGGCTTGGGCTGTAGCTCTTCTCCTCCTGTCTCCAGCAAATTGCGCCGGTGCTTAGTGCTCAACCAGCCGGGCAGGAACCCCGCTCTAACACCCCATGAAGCCATTTGATGCAGGAGGCTTTCATTGCTTTCCCCACCTCATTTTTTCCTCCTGCGTTTCCCAATTTGTGGCCGCTTGCTTTCGAGGTTCCTCGTGCGTAGCCGCCGGTCTGTGAGCAGCACCGGGACATTTCTGGCCAGATCCCAAACCCTCCAGCCTCAGCGCCTGTCTGACGGCTTCCAGAGACAACCCTGCGAGATTTTAGGCAAATTGCTTGCTCTCTCTGCACCTCATTTACCTGGAGAGAGATGTTAGTGCTCGGTTTGGTCCCTGAGGGGTAGTGCTGTGCCTGGGATCATGAGATGTGTGGTTATTATGGTAACAGGGGCCACACAGGTCTCAAAATGCGCAGACAAACAGCCATCGGCATCTCCCCACTCATCTGCTCAATTCATAAAGCTTTTGGTGACAGGTTTAGCATATATGGTTGTATTTGTTATACCAATATTTAGCTCTAGATTCTGCCAGGGGATTTGTTGCCTTGAACGGATGCTTCCGTAATGCCAGTGGGTCAATCTTCATTCTGCTGGGTTTGGCACCATTTGGTAGTGTTGTTACTGTGATTTGTTACCACGACAGTAGAAATACAATCGATGCACGCAGCATTTGGCTGCTGATACACTTGCATCATGAAGACATTATCCTGGAGGCTCACAACCTACATAGACAAGCTGAGAGAGAGGAATTCACCCACCTTATAGATGGGGAAACTGAGGCAGGCAGCGATCTGCTTTAGGGGCCCTATCCACTAGTGGGATGCACAGAGAGCCGATGGCAGTCTGGAGAGGGGATCATCCTGGAAACGAGAAACTCTTAAAAATCCGATGCAGATAAGTGCTGCCCATCTGGCATGCTCGTTTCCATGCATGCCGGGAAGCTGCTCCCTGGCACTGCTGCGAGTGGGGGCACCTGTGCAGGGGAATGAGCGAGCACCGGTGTGCGTGGGTATATAAAGGGTGGGGAGCACAGCAGGAGCATCCAGGTGTGAGAGGGAACAAGAAGAGGTCTGACCTCCAGCACCCGGGCTGTGCTCACCAGGTAGGTGTGTGGTTTGTGCTCCCATTCTCCAGCTCAGTGGGATGATCTGTGGGTGCTCGGGTGGGTGCTGGTGGCACTAGAACCTGTTGGCTTCAGCAGCGATTGCTAAACACGGGAGAGCTCTGACAAAGGAGGAGGAAACAAAATCAATGCTTAAATAAGGGGAAAGGTGCTTTCTGCTCTTAACACATGGTGGAAGCATCGATTCCATGAACTTCTGCCTTCTTGCTTGCCCTGAGCACCCAGCAGACACCGGAGAGTGCTGCAGGGGCATGGCAAGCCCTGGGTGCCCTCTGCACTTGAGAAACTGCTTTAAACAGACAAAAAAAATTTGCACAGCTCCTATTGATGGTAACAACTTGATTTTTTTTTTGAAGACAGAGCCTGGCTGATAAACCTCCTGTCTTGTCACTGTTCTCACACCAGTACCTGGTGGATATTCACCCCTCCTGCCCTCAGATTGGCACTTCACTTCCATTGTATGCAGGCTTAAGCCGAGCTGGGCAATGCTGCTCCCAGCCTCGTGCGACCTCGGTGCTTTGTTGTGCTGGTGCTGAACTTGGGATCCTCCTGCCTTGTGCTTTCCCTTTGTAGCTGGGAAGCAAATTCACAAACAACAAGGTACATATCTGCCTGGAGAGGCATTGAGCTGGAGATCTCGGGTCTGCCAGACATGTCCTGCCTACAAAATAAGAAATAGACATTCAGAAAAGATATTTTTTGACTGGAGTAATGTGTGGGGGTGTTTCTCTGGAGGAAGAGGGAGAGAATCAATTCACAAAGGGCTAGTCAATACGAGATGAAGGAGGTGACTGAGTTTATTTCTCTGTATGTGGCAGTATTTCATTGCAGCGTTAGAATAAATGAAACCGCACAAAAGATTGATGCTATGGAGATAACACCGCATTATCAGCACATATGCATATCGACGTGCTGTATTACAAGGGGAGAGCCTGAGAAATTCCCCTTCTGATCGCTCCAGCAACAGCTCCATTTCGCGAGGTCTCCCAGGGTGATCTCTGAGTGTGCCTGACAGTTTTCTGTCCCAGCGTGGGCTGTCCCCTCTCCTGGGTGCAGAGCGGTGCCGAGGAATGGGGCTGCAGCCACCTTCCCTTGCCATCGGAGCTCCCCTGGCCCGGCACGCAGCTGGGGGATGTGACCGGCAAGTGCTGCAGGAAGGGAATATTTATTAACTTCCACTGGCCTCCAGCTCAATGCTAGCTGATATTTATGGGAAATCTAATTTAGGGGTCAAATTTGACCTAACAATGTCTTTTTAATAATGTCCGAACCGAGAGGTTTCTGAAACTAATTAAGGATCAGGCTCCAGTCAGGTAGAGTAGTTAAGCTGTGAGAGCAGACTTCATTAAACGCGTCCAGAGAGAATATTTTAATATTTAAAGAGAGCATTTAATGTTTATATAAGTTCTCTTTCAATGCAAAGTCACTGTTAAATCACTTCAGAAGGTAGTTTTTAAAGCCCTTTATACCAGACTTTTATGCAGCAGGGCTGGCAAACACCCTTCCCGACTCTCCTGAACCCAGCGAGGCTTATTAAAGGATTCAGTCTATTGGTGCAGATTTTCAAGGGTGAGGGATATAAAAACAAAATTTAACAAAACAGCTGTAGTAAGTTCTTTCTCTCCTGCAGCATCACCATCTCCCTTGCTGTCAGTGGGATTGACGCGTGTGTTTTGCTCTGGATGTGTGCGGGTCTTAAACCACTACAGCTGGAGGGCTAAAGCTTGCAGAACAGAGGGAGTCTTTAACAGTACTGAAGGGCTGGGCTTTCAGTCTCTGGAGATATTGCTCAAGAACAAATCTGTTTACAAGAAATAGTTTGAGAGGAGAACTGTCAGTCAAGGCACTTCTATTCTCAGCTCAGGAGCAACTGGAAGAGTAAATATACCTTTAGTTAGCTGGTGGCTAAATTAGATTGCAGCTGATGAAAAGCCGAAGGGATTTCTTGTCAAACGGCCCTCTCTGTTCTCACCCTGGCACCCTCCTCCCTGTGTTGTTCAGGCTCTCACGATGGTTTCAAAGAAGCTGATGTCCAGTTTGCTGCTGGTGTACGTGGTGTCTATGCTGGCTGAACAGACCGAAGGCTTCGTGCCGTTTTTCACCCAGAGCGACTTCCGAAAGATGCAGGTAACTCGGGAGATGTCCTGCGGTGGCAGGAGCCCTGAAAAACGTAGGGAAGGCATCTTCCTCCCTCTGCTCCTAAGCCCTGTGTACACCCTGCCACTGCTGATCCCATCATCTGGCCCCTCTGTTAGGACAGAACATCTAGGAGTGGCAGTCCCTCCTCATCCCAAAGTGGTAGGAGGTGGCAGAAAACACTTCCAAGATGTGAGACTAAAGAAGAAGAGCCTGGGCTCCTTTGCATAAGAACTAAAAAACTGTGCGGGACATCATCTGCTGCGAGCAGCTCGTTTTTCTTTCCTCCATGCCAGTGGCTGGAATTTCTATAGAGAAGCTGCAGCCTCCCATCATCATACTGATGGGTCTTTTTGTTGTAACAAATAATTAACCATCCTCCAGATGGTTGTCACCTCTGGGATGTGCAGAGAGAATGTTTTTTCTTTTGATGTGAAACTAATACTGTTGAAAGGTGTCAGGCAGGCAGCCTCAGAGACTGCATCTTCTCCTTGAACACAGCCGAAGGGAGCTTCCCCCGCACGACACAATCCATTGATACTGGGGAGGAATCTTTTCTTCCAACACCTACTTGCTCACTGGATGGTGATTTCTTCTTATGGGGAGCTCAGACATCCTTCAGCCTCCTTGAAGGAGAAGATGGGGGACCCACGCACAGTCCCTAGACGGTTCATACGTCGTCACCCTTTTAGTTATGTGTCTGCTGGTGATTGAGGGGCTTCTGGAGGTACGTGGGTGAAATCAGTCTTAGCTTTCTTCTGGAGGCTGCCTCTTCTCCTCCGAGCACATGTTCAAACCAAAGCGAGCGCACAGCAAGCAGTCAGCGCGGCGCCGAGCACAGCCTGCGCTGCATCTTTCATCCTGTTGTGTCGGTCATGTCCCGAAGCAACTCTAGCTTTTCTGTTGGGGTAGGAAGAAAGGAAGGGTCCTGAAGCCAAGATTAGCCCCATAAGTGGGAATGAACTGATGTTACAGGCTTCTGAGAAAGTCTGGCAATGTGTGTTGTCTGCAGAGAGCTCTCCGTTTGCAATGAGCTTGTGCAGGCTTTTGTTAAACTTTGGTGCCCCTGAGATAGAAAAGAACCAGGACTGGGCCCCTGGAATGGCTGTGTGAGGTCTGCTCCCGGTGAGCTGTGGCCCTGGGGAAGGATGCAGCAGACAGCTCTTAGACCTCCAGTCCCTCTGGCTTTCTGCCCTGCTCCTTGGCTGTTGATGTGATGCAGAGCGGGTTTGGTACCCGTGCGAAGCGGCCTTACAGCATCACTGCGCTGTTTGCTCTCTGCTGTGGGGTTGCAGGAAAAGGAGAGGAACAGAGAGCAGAAGAAATCCCTGACCCCGCTGCAGCAGCTGGATGAGGAAGGCCTTGCTGAGCAGGATGACGCAGATGTCAAGTCGATCCAGGTATGTTGAACCCTGAGGCTCTAAGAGCTCTCAAGGACACGTGGGGGAGAACTGACAGCCCAAGGGCTGTCCCATGGGGTCTGGAGACCCTCATGTGGCACCCCCAAGCACCCAGGGAGCCAGAGGATCTTATTAGGGAGCTCACAGCCCACGTAAAGCAATACCGCCCATTTCCTACCAGCTCTGCCTGGCAACCTGGCAAGGTTGCATCAGAGAAAGGTTTTACCTCCAAGCCATAAATTATCTCAGGTTTAGCAGCCTGGCTACCCCTCAGACCTGCCTGGCCTCTCCCTTAGCATGGGAAGATGGAAACAACATGAGGTCTGTCTCCGCCGTTCAGCGAACGCCAGCCAACTGCAAGGCAGTAATTTGCAGCTCTGCTTCAGGTCTGGTTTTAACTTGTCACTCTTTCAGGCAGCTCCGGATCAGCTGTCTGGTGTCACTCACCTTCCATCTCAGTCCTCTGCACCGCCAGGATCTTATTTATAAAGTTGGGCCCGTACAGCTGCACCCCCCCCAAAGCCTGTATAGAGCAGAAAATTGCCAATTTTAGGGATTTAAGTGCCAGTCTAAGCCCTCAAAGGCACGCTTACTTGGTTAGCTAAGTCCGAAAATTGCACTTTTCCACTTGAATACGGGGAGCCCTTTGCCCGGTCGATGCAGCCACTCCTGTGCTCAGCGCGGCTGCCTTCTGCCAGCCGAAGGAGCTTTCAGGTCTAGCCCAAGCGGCGGATGGGCAGCGCGGCCAGCCTGGAGTATGGCCAAGAGGCAGGTCGATGTGCAACCGCTCTCATAAATGCAGTACACCGATGATCAATAATAGGACTTAAACCACAAGGATTTGCAGTTCAAAGCATTAAACAGCTGGCACATCCCATGTCCGATGCTCCCCACACGCTGCAGCCACCAGACACGAGTGGAGCAGCTCTGTTTACCTCCAGCACAGCTGAGCCACGGCTCAAAGTCAGGCTGGAGGCAGGGCCATGTCTCATCCTCAGCCCTTCCTAAGGCAGGATGCTTCGCCAGCATCAGTAAAGCTGCTGTCTCGAAGGGTCAAGGGATGTGATAGTGGAGGATTTTAAGGTGCAGAAATGATTTTTTTCTTTGCAGTCTCTGTTGCTGGTAGGTGCCTTTCTCTGTCTGAGTCAGACCTTAGATGCTCCAACGCCTAAAAACTTTGGCATTTTCACCAGCACAAGATTGCACTGCAGTACGTGGGGCTGACTTAACGTTGCTTTTCCCCATGCAAGGATCATCTCATGTCAGCCTTGGACCCTTTAATGACTTGAGTAAAGTGGGATTGAAGCACCCCAACCTGCCTGCGTCTGCTCCCCTCAGCTTTTCCTGATTTTTTTTTTTTTTCCTGCTTCCTCCACAGCTAGCTGTTCCTGTTAAAGCCGGGATGTGGCTCATCTCGAGGCAGCTGGAAAAATACCAAGATGTCCTGGAGAAACTGCTCGCGGAGGTGTTACAGGACACCCCAGACGGTACTGTCAGAAGGTTGATTCCTGCCTTGGGAATTCTGCCTCTCCCTCCTCTCAGCAGCTCATCATCGCCGAGATATTTATATTCCTCAGAAGGGCTTTTGTGTCATGTTTGCTCACTTTACAGAGTCCTCAGATACCCCACCCACCCGCGTGCACGCGGTTCCCTTCTGGGAAGGTTATACGCTCTCTTAGGGTGCTGTCAGGGCCCCAGAGCTGCTGTTGACTGTTAGCAGCATTGCAACACTTCCCAGCAGCAATCCCAGCCCTGCTTCCCACCTCCCTAGTCCTCCCCAAAAGTCCTCAGTCTTTAGGGTGCAATTCCCAACCACACTTACAATGCTAGCTGTGTTATAATAATTATCATGCAGAGTGTGAGGCACGGCCAGGTGTGAACACCTTGCTCCTTGCGCTGAAGCTTAACACTGGGTGAATTGGCTGCAGCTCAAGGTCTTGAGTGCTAACAAATCCAGCCCTGGGATTTTCTCTTAGTGTATGGGAATTGCAAAAGGAAAAACACAGGGGCGGGGGGGATGCAGCTGTTCCAGCCTTCAGGAGTGACGGAATGATTCTTGCTAGTGTTATCACTGAACATTTGTCTTGATTTGGGCTTAAATACCCCAGAAAATATGGTCCCTGTTATCCCTGAGGGAGTTATTTTACGTTGGCTTGTGCTGATTTTGGCCTCCTTGTTTTTCAGGTGAGGAGCTGAGGAGGAGAAAATGATATAGAAAGCCTAGGAAAGACTGAATGATAAATTTAAGAACACTTGTTCTTTCCTCTGTTCTTTTTAGCTGACTGATATCTGCAGCATCAGAAGAGAAAGCAATGCAGCTTGCTAAAGCTAAAATACTCCACTTATGTAAATGAAATTTGTAAAAGAGATTAACAACAAAATCTGAGGTGAGATAATAAAATGCGCAGTGTAATTAAATGGAGGATTTGTGCCTTTTTTTTTCCGCGTGCCTCTCAGCCAGATGGCAAGCAGCAAGTGTGGGAAAGACGAGAGGGAGGGTTTCCAGTTCCAGAGAAATCACGTCCTTCTGAGAAGTACAAAGCATGCTGTAGCACATGAGTAATTAATCTTCGTGGACTAATAGGTTTTAACCTTCCCTTTTGGCAAAGAGGGAAACTGAGGAACATTGACAGGGACAAACCAGGGACAGAAGAACAGGCTGAGGAGCTTGGGTGTGGGTTCCCCTCACCCAAGCACTCCCCTATAGGGCTGGGAGAACACGGGAGTCCTGATGTGCAGTTTCTACCTGCAGTCTTAACTCCCTGTTGCTCAGCCAGGCTCACGCATCTAAACAGCATCGCAGGGAACACCTCACCCGTAGCTATGATGTGAACAGACACCGTGTGAAATGACACAGAGCTCTGGCCCGATTTCTGGCTCTCAAACAAACCTCGATGTGACATCGTAATTCCACTTGAACATATTGCTCTCCATTTACATACCTTTGGCTTATTTTAGAGCTGCTCCTCTCTACTGGCAGCAGGAAATCCAACATATGTAAAGTAAGGGCTGATGAGATGAATGGTACGTATGTGAATATATCCCAATTCAATCCAATTTTATCCTCCCAACCTAACGCAAATTCTCTTCTTACTGAGGCTCATTTAAATAGCTGTGTTTGTGCCAGAACAACACATACACGCTTCTACCTCCTTGGTGCACTGTCTGCTGCAAGCCATCCCTTAGGAAAAATGAAATCTCCCGATGTATAATGCAACATCCAGCACAGAGTGGATTCCGGTTTTAATATTTGATTCGAAGGTATGCTCCTATTGAATAGACTGATCAGCTCAGTGTAACTGGAAGTTTGCAGGGATTATTGCTGAGGCAGGTTGAGCTATGGAATCACTCTAAAGGAGTCTGAGCAGGAGGAAAATAATACATTCCATTAGGCTGAAAATAAAAGCAACTGCACGTCTTGCTGGGCTCGGAGCTCAGCCAGTGCAAATCAGTCTGCAGTGGAGTGATACCCATGGGAAATCTGTCATGGAAATCACCGGAGGAGCTGCGCTGTGTTTACACCAGTGTCCAGCAAGATCTGAGATGAGGCTGTTTGCTTTGAAGGGGCGCTCGTTACTTCTGGAAGATCTAAAAGACCTAAATCCTTACCCTAGGTTTAATTTTGCCCTGCCACAGGGGAAAAAAAAAAAAAAAAAAAAAAAAAAAAAAAAGATAGTTTCCATCTGAAGTGCAAGCTGCTCCTTAAATCCCTACAGAAGCTCTCCTGCAGGTCAGAGCTGTCTCTCTAGCATCCCCTCTTGCCCTGCTCTTTCACTGAGGGGGTTTCCTGGCTCCCCATGCTGTTGCTCAGTGGCAAAAAGAAGTAAATAAGTGGCAAAAGTAAATAACAAAGCGAACGTGAGCCTCTGGGATTTGCTTCCTGGACCATTTCCCAGCAGGTTGGTGCTGCAGAGACTTCTATAAGGAGATCCACAAATGAGCCTTTACTGGGATGTCTCCCTCTGCTCTTACATTTTGACCCACACAAGCTGCCGCTGGGCTGCAGCAGCAAGCTCTGCTTTCGCCCCAGTCCTTGGTTGTGCCCTGTTCCCAGCTGGCCGAGGTATAAATGAGCTGTGGGATGCGTGGCTGCTTGTGACAATAACCGTATGAACCCTCTCTCTTGTTCTGCAGCAATAACTGTACCCCAAAGTGCAAGGGGGCCTTCAGCTTTCGGAATAAAACTCCCTCCAACTTGGAGGCCTGAGTAGTGGGAACAAAGCAGGTATTTACCCCAACCGCCCTCCCAAACACAACTCCTGCAGTCAGGGATGTATCTGGTTAAGAAGAAAAAGGGGTTCCAAATCGCAGGACACATCTGTATGCACAGTGCCCTCAGCAGGCTGCTTTGGCGTGGCTCAGCCCGCAGCGCTGAAGTCCACGTCTGCAAGCAGGTAGGAAGACGTTGCTGCTCCAGAAACCAAACAAGTTCCATGGCAGGATGAACAGCTGGGGGAAGAGAGGCTGAAAAGGAGGAGGACGAGAGAAAAGGATGAAAGTGGCACCCCCCTTTCTAACCTAAGCTCGGCAGGCTGAGGACACGACATATGAGGAGGACAAGAAGTGGTGTTCTTGGGTCACACCTGTGCCGCGGCTGTGAGTGACAGGGTGTTAAATCGGCACAGTCGGCTCCCAAGTAAGATTTGACACTTCCCCTAGTGGCATATGCAGGACTGTCGCCCGAATACCACGGGATAAGAGGTGGGGGTGGGATGGCGGTTTCTCTGGCAGCCCCTCCGTCAGGGTGGGCAGTGATCTGCTGACATGCTTTTTGGGATGCAGCATGCTCCCCTCTTCAGGCACCATGTAAAGATGGTGCAGATCTATTTCTACCCGTCTACTTATACCACTCCTGTCTCGGTGCTTCAGGAGAAGCAGACAGCATGGCACGCCTGCTCTTCCCATTCGATAGCTGAGTCACTGCCAGCTGGCCTAAGACAGCTTCTGGGCTAGCAGGACAGGTGGAGGGTGTCCCGTCCTCACTGTCCCATCTTCCCACAGCCAGCTCAGGATATTTACAGCCAAGATATTCCCACCGTGGGCTGGGAACTGGCTCTCCTCAGCCAAGGATCTCTGAGCATCACGGCCCATCTGCAGCATCGGCAGGGTTGTGCTCGCCCCGGCAGCCTTTGCTGCTGCCCAGAGCTGTGTGGCTGATGAAGGGGCTGCACAAAACAGAAGGTCCACTGTCAACCTCATCCGCAGCACTGCTGGCAAGATAATGAGAACAAATAGGTCCCTGGGGCTATGCCCTCTGTCATCTCTGAGAGGCTGTCTTCTCCTGCCTTCTCCATGGTGTTCAGGTACCTCCAGGGAAGGCAGTGATGCTCCCAAGGGCTAGCTTGCTAGGGAAGAAGGAAGAGGGGCAGTGGATTTCTCTTCACAAGGAGACATCTGTTTCTGCTGAGCACTGGTCCTGCCAACCTCTCTTCTGCAAAAGAATCACAACTTTTCCCCAGTCCTCCAACTCTCAAACGCCACTCCTGTGTTCTCCACTCTGAAGGTCACACAATGCTGGGCCAACTGCTGCAACTTCCCTGACTTTCAGAAGCAAACGAAGATGAAGAGTGGTGCTCTGCTCTGTTCTGCTCAAGCAAGAGGAATTCACTTAATTCATGAGCTTGTATGAGCTCATGGTTAGATACCAGCATGCATCTGCAAGTCCAGGCAGAGCTTCTCCAAACTGCCTGCAAGCTGTAAGCTTTCAGAAACTGTGTACTAAGAGCATATTCTAATTCTGTATTTACATTAGACACTACTCCAGATTATTAGCTGTCAGTTGTGCTTTCCACTTAGTGAGCAGCGGAGGCTCGGCTTCGCACATTCACACTTCCCATCGGAACTGAGTATGCTCTTTTAATGGGCTCCCTGGCCTCTACTAAGTGTATATTTGTTGTTGCTAACCACATTAACAAATCTCAGTATCTTGTTGCTGCTTCTCACATAAATCAGGAAGAGCAAGGCGAGCCTTGTCTGATGCCCTGAATTAGAAGAAGGGCACGACAGCAAAATGAGCGTGAAAGGAGGGTGAGAGGAAGCTGAGAGCCTGGCTGACTTGCCTCGTATTTAAGACAGTCATTAAAACCAAAGATGCCCTCACTTGCTGGAATTGTACAAGATGCAACGTCTAAGCTGAGGATGCAGCGGAGGTTTCTGTGTCCTGCTGTACTCCATCCTCACAGAGCTGAGTGGCAGGCGGCCATGCCAGGGCTCTTCCACAGCCCCTTCCCCGCAGGTCCCACTCCTGTGGCACTGCGATGTTTCCACGGCTCTGGTATCATCCGTCGATCACAAAAACAGCGATGCACAGACAGTCTGCAAGCATTCATCACCACTTTTTCATTATCTTTAATTAAATTCTGATATTAAGCCACAGTATTTCAGCCACTTTCATTACTTTCTTTACAGGCGGCAGCAGGAAAAAGCAATTACTGTACATCACTGCTGTGCCAAAATAAATTTTCGAGTTGACATTTGGTTTTGCCTTTTTAGGCTTCAAGTATGTAAGGAACCTCCTTCCCCAGCAAAAATCCTCAGGACCCAGATCCTGATCCTGCCCAAAGTGGTGGCAAAGTGCCAGCCCGCCTGGCAGGTGCCAGTTCAACGACTGTAACTTGGCAGAGAGGAAAGGGATGAGGAAAACATGTGTAGGGGGGTGGCAGGTGGCAGGGAAAGACACTTCTTACTGCTCATACATGTCCCTAAAAGTGTCAAAAATTGGAATAGCTTGGTTGGAGCGAGGCAAGAGGAGCTCACCACCCCTACTCGCTCCAGTGCAGTGTAGCTCCCAGGGTGACAGGGCAGTGGCACTGGTCAGCTGGGGATGCTAAGGTTGTTTTCATCTTGCTTTCCCCATTTCTCCCCCTGTCCCTTCTCCTGGGGTGGGCAGCAGCTCCCGATCAACACCATTCCCTCCCTGAGAAGTGCCTTTACTCAACCTTCACAATATTCTACAAGAAGCACATCAAGGCCCTGGGCCGTGTCCAGAGAAGGGCTACGAGGCTGGGGAAGGGCCTGGGACACAAGGCCTGTGAGGAGCGGCTGAGAGACCTGGGGGGGTTTGGTCTGGAGGAGGCTCAGGGCAGAGGTCACTGCTCTCGGCAGCTCCCTGAGAGGAAGGTGTGGGGAGCTGGGGGTCGGCCTCTTCTCGCAGATAACCGGAGACAGGAACAGAGGGGACGGCCTCGAGTTGTGCCGGGGGAGGTTCAGGTGGGAAATGAGGAGACATTTCTGCTCAGAAAGAGCGGCCAGGCGTTGGGACGGGTTGCCCAGGGAGGTGGTGCAGTCACCGTCCCTGGGGGTGTTCGAGGAGAGGTTGGACGTGGTGCTAGGGGACACGGCTCAGTGGGTGACAATGGTGGTAGAGGGACGGTTGGACCAGGTGATCCTGAAGGTCTTTTCCAACCTTAATAACTCCATTCTTCTATACGGCGCCGCCCACGGGGGCAGAGGGACGCCGCCTGAGGCCCCCTCCCGCCCTTCCCAACATGGCCGCCCGGAGGGGGCCGCGAGCCCTTCCCAAGATGGCGGCGGTGCTTCCTCATGGGCCGAGTCCTTCCGGCGAGGCCCGGAGCCCAGCCGCGGCCATGGCGGAGCTGACGGACGCGGAGCTCCGCAAGGAGCTGGTGGCGCTCGGCTACCGGCCGGGGCCCATCACCGACACCACCCGCAAGGTCTACGTGAAGAAGCTGGGCTGCCTGCGGGCCGAGGTGGCGGCGGCGAAGCGCAGGGGCCGCGGAGCCCCGCCTAGCCCGGCCCGCAGCTCCGGCAGGCCGCAGCAGGCCTCGCCCTCCCGGCCTCGCCTCGCCTTCAGCCCCAGCGGCAGGGAGGAGGAGGAGGAGGATGAGGAGGAGATGGAGGACGAGGAGATGGAGGAGGACGAGGAGGAGGAGAGGGGGCAGCCGCCAGTGTCCCGCTGGGAGGCCTCAGGGGAGGGCGGCAGGCTGGCCTGGGGGGGGTCCCGGTACAGCGGCAGGGCTGAGGGGGGCTCGGCTCGGGGACTGGGCTCCCCTTCCCACTGGGACGCGGCCGGGGAGAGGAGCGGGGGGCTCACGGCTCGGCCAGAGCCAGCCCTGGATGGGTTTGGGGGGCTGAGCCCCGTGTCGCAATGGGGCACGTCTGCAGAGAGAGGAGGGGGGCTTGGTGCAGGGTCAGCACTGGGCACCGATGGGTTTCGGGGTTCAGCCTCCTCAGTGCATTGGAGTAGCTCTGCAGAAAGAAGCAGGGGGCTCAGCGACGTGCCTAGGCCATCCCTGGATGGGTTTCGGGAGTCGAGCTCCTCATCCCAGTGGAGCACATCTGTGGAGAGGGGTGGGGGGCTCAGCGCCAGGGCTGGACTCAGGACGCCCCTGGATGGGGCCGGGGGGCTGAGCTCCGAATCCTGGGGCACGTCCACAGGCAGAAGCGGGGGGCTGAGCTCCAAACCCCTTTCCAGTGATGGGAGTGGGCACCTGCCATCTAGGAGCAGTTGGGGTGCATCACTAGGACGAATTACAGGGCACAGCTCCCCGTCTCTGTCAGAGACAGCAGGAGAAAGGAAGGGTCTGTCCTCCTACAGCTGGTGGAAGCAGGAGAGCGAGGTAGCGCCCAGCACCCACTGGGGAACTGCAGCGGCACGTTCTGGCTTGAGCCACCAGTTTGGGCGAGGGGAAGAGGATTTGCTGTCCAGCATTCGGAGGAAGGAGGACAGGGAGCCGAAGCCTGGCAGCTGGGCAGGGGGACTGGCCCGGCGGCTCCCCTGGAGCTCTGCGAGCAACGCAGGGCTGGCCTCGGGCAGCCGCTGGGATGCATCGGCAGCAGGACAGGGAATAACTCCCCGCACGAAGCTGCTGCGGACAGCCCCCAGGCAGCGGACAGAAGGAAAGGGCAGAGGCCTCGAGTACTACCTCTCCAAGTTCCTTTTCCTTGCCAGCTTTGTGCTGCTGATGATTTTTCTGGGCATCCTCATGGTGAAGATGATTGGGTCAGGCTGGCTTGACAAGGGAGAGGAGAACTGTACGTGCGCTGTTTTAATCCTGTTTTTAGACTTTACCTTTCCTGATTTCCCTTTATTACTTTTATCACCGTCAGATTTATCATTATCAGTGCCATAACTTGACACCTCTATTTCTGTCCCTATTTCCCTTTCCCCTTGTCCTTGGGAAACCGTGTTGGTGTCATTGAAAGTCAGTCAAGTGTGTGTGTTTTTTTTTTTTCCCTCAAATGAGTTTGGCCTTCGGTTTTTCAAAACCCTGGGTTTTATGGAGAGCAACGTTCCTGCTAGGAAGTATTTTATGATTGCCCATTGTGTCACATAATGCCCCTGTAACCGTCTGTGGCGCAGTTTAATGTTAGGCTCTGCAAAGCACTGACCAGAGAGAAGTACGGAGTTTGGTTCTTCTGCACTTCAGGTGTGGCAGAGCATCCGTGGGACATGACAACGGGCTTCCCCCTCACCTTGCTTATAGAGCAGAGTTCCCCAGCTAAAACAAAGTGAAATATTGATGCTTTATGGCTTTGAACTGAACAAAGAGTTTTGGTTTGGAAGGCGTCAATCCTGAAACTGGCCGTGCTGCTTGTAGATGTTTGTGCACTTCACGCGTGCTGGGATGTGTCCGGGTTCCTCAAAGCCGGAATAAAGCTAGCCAGTGGCACTGCGTTTCTGATGGGCCCTTTAGAACGTTGTTTGGTGTTTCTAAACCCGTGGTATTTTAAAGCAAATCTTGCAGCACAGCTGAGCACTCTTTTACACCCACAGGTAGTTCGCAGTGCTAGAAGGGAGTGCCTGACCGACCCGCGGCCAGTCCGCATCCAACTGTCAGGGCAGGAGGCAGCGGTTAAAGCAGAGGCCGCAAGCTGCAGCACTAACAGCTCCGACTACAACAGACCTGCTGCTTCTGCCTTGCAAAGTCTCGATTTAAATCCTTGTGATTTCCGTGCTTCAGGTGGCCGTGGCACACCGCGAGTGACGTTACGAGATTGCAAAAGATCAGTGCGAGTTTTCATCCACTCGCATCTGCTTAAACAGCTGTTAGAGCTCTTGGGCCACAATTTTTACTTGGCAGATGAATGGGGTTCATCCTCTTCGCCCTGGTACAAAACCACTTTTATTTGTTCTGCTTTCAGCACTGCCTACCAAAGCGGTGCTGTGAATGTGTAAGGTACTGTGCAAAGATAGGAACAGCAGAATCAGACTTGAAAGTAAAGTAAAGCCTTTTTTTTAAAAAAAAAAAACACACACATAATTGCTTTCTTGATCAAAGCCGTTGTTTTGCAGCCAGCTAACTTTTCTTCTCCTTCTTCTCTCCCGTAGTTAATCTTTTGCATGTGGATTGTGACAAAAGAACAGATGATGTAAGCATATACTTATTTATCTTCAAGTATTGGGGATTGGGGATTCTCACAGAAGAGTAATTATTCTGGGAAGCTTCCACCACTATCAGTATCACTGTGAAATTATTAGTTCTATCTTTTGATTTTGTGAGTTGGAATTAATGGGCCAGATTAAATTGGGATTGTGTGTGAGACTCTGAAAGATAAAAAATTAAATTCCCGATTATGTGAATCAATTTCTTTAATAGTTGTAACAGAAGTGATATTGGTTTACAGACAAAGCTCTACCTGTGTTCAGCTTCAACAATGCGAGACTTAATCCAATTCCCTGCACTTCATTTCAAATTGTTTGGACAGCCCTATTTTTTTTTTTAATCATAATGCGCTATTTTGAGAGAAAAAAATACGTGTTGGATTCAGCATTACGGTTGGTCTCCTGTGGTGTTTGGGGCAGGCAGAGTTGATCTGCGGGCTGTGTGAGGGGGTGGCTGGTGCAGCCTGGGCAACGAGCTGGGGGAGTCGGGGGCACTTCTACAGCCTGTGCAAGCTCGCTTTTGACTCAGGAAGTGCAGCTCTTTGCTGTGGGCGTGCTTAATTTGAACTGGTGATGCAGAACTGAGCCAAACCCCACTGCTGGTTTCATTTTGACGTTTTTTAGCTAGTCTGACTGCTGCCCTGTTGCTGCCAGTCTGCTCATGTTTGTTACCTGTTTCTGACTTCCAGTTCTGTCAAGCCAAGCACAAGGACGTTATAATGAACATGCTGCATGAGTTGTATAACTACTTGTCCATACAAGCCGGTGAGTTCCAATTGTCATTATAAAGCACTTGTGAACATTCAACAAACTGCCTCTCCCAGCTGTCTGGACATTTTTAACCTTAGTTTGAAGAGAGGGGTTTGTGGAACAGTCAGTTCCACTTGAAGAGCTCTGAGAAAGTCAGGTAATAGAAAAATAGAAAAAGGATGTGTTTATTTTTAATCTGAACAGCGCTTAGCTAATGCGCTTATATCACTGTGCTCTTGTGGAGCAAGTGTTCCCTGCACTTGATGTTCTGGGAACTTGAGGTACAAATATCCAGCTTTATGGTTCTTTTCTACAAGTGTCTTGGAATTGTCTTCAAGACACTCAGAGCCAGTAAGCGTAAACTTAAAGCGTGTTCTTACAAATGCAGTTGAAGCGACTTAAGAAATTTCCAGTTCTCTGCTGAAATGTAGCTGATGATGTGAAGGCTTCTGTGTTTTCTTGGGCTTGAGGTAAGACAGGTTCACTTGGCTGAGGAGCTAACCCCACGCAGTAGCTAGCCAGTCTGTGCCGTGTATGCGCCAGTCCAGTCCGTAACTAGTATTTTGTGATGGAGAAGGCTGCTAGAAGTTTGGTGGACAAGTAAAACCTCTTTTTTGTTGTTGGTTTTAAGATAACAGTGTTAATCAGTAATAGTGCATAAGTTCCATTTTCCTGATTTCAGCCCTCAGCAGGGCTGAATCCTTTGGATAACTTGAATTTCACAGAATTGCTAAAGCTTTTCAAACCAGGCTTCGTATTGTGAAATACCCACCAGTTTTACATAGTCTCTTAGCACATTTGTTTAGTCAACTTCGTGAAGCACGATGTAGAAGCCCAAGTTCCTGGCCGATATTCCTCTGCTCGTGTAGAAGTCAGAGCTGGGCTATAGGCTTCTTAGAAGCATTTTGTGTGTAAAGCTGGAAGTTCAGCATTGCAGTCCTTGCTGCTTGATGGAAGGAGCCCCTCTGCAGGGCTTTAGGTCAGAGTGGCAGTTACATGCTCTGCAAAGGGAAGAAATAGTATTTTTTTCCCTCATTCTGTGTTGAGTAGTTCACACACTGAAACATGAGGTTTGATTGCCCCTTTCCAACCTATATGCAGTGGCTGAGCGTTTTATTAATAGTTATAATCTTATCTGCCTACCATATAAATCTCACCTTGTAATCATTTTACCCAGAGCTACAGTTGAATTTAAAGGGTAGCATTTATAGACAGTTCAGTGTGCTTCTGAAGTGTTGGAAGGCTTTAAAAAAAAACAAACATGATTTCTCTTTGACTTTTTTACCAGGTAATTTTGAATGCGGAAACCCTGAGAATCTAAAAAGCAAATGCATTTGGGTTAGTGAAGCAAGGGATCACGTGGTGGTGAGTAGGCTGTGAACAGCTATTGTTATAACGTAGTGCTTAGTCTCTTACAAGGCAATAAATAATAGATACTAAAGCAATTCACCATCTGTTTTACTTCCTCATCCTGTTTTGATTCTTTCCCATATCTCTAGTCTCCCCTTTGGCCAGTCCTGTTCTCAGCAGTTCGTTTGAAAATAATCTTCTCCTACATCTCTGATTCAGCCCCTGTAAATCTAACTTAATGGCTTGTTGTTTCGCCATAGTCATCAGTCTTGTGAAACCAGAAATTTCCCTGGATTGAGGGCTGGGCAGAAGAAAGATTTTTCTATACCCAAAAGTGTCAGAAGACAGACTGCTTTGATCTAGCATTCCATTTCTTTCATGGTAAACTGTCAGTAAGATTATGTTGTATTTAGTGGTTAGTCTTAACGGTCTGGGGTAGTGTTATTTTACAGAGTGTTTCATGCATCATCTACCAGAGTCAGAAGATTTGAGTCCAGACCAAGCTTCAGATGCAGTTTTCCTTCCTTCGGTTTGCAGAATTATGATAAGAATTAACGTAGGGACAGACTGTATAGAATAAATTCTCCCCCTACTGTAATAAAATCACGTTATTTGGTATTTTAAATGAATGGAGAACTAATCTTATGGATTCTTCTGTACAGAATATAACTGGTAGTTCCCCACAGAAGTTTGAAGCTGCCCTGCAATGGATGCTGAACAGCAACAAGGATTTAGGAATATGGTAAGTGGAAGCCCACTGTTTCAAAATCACATTTCTCAGTGTTGGCTGCTACATAATTTGACATCCTGTGCGGTGTGCACAGAAAGCTTCCATACCTCATTAGATTTCAAAAGATAATCTGACAGTGGCTTTGTCAGTGTCTGGTAGGCAAGATTCCAAATAAAACGTAGGGTTGTGCTGCAGAGATTGGCAACTGCAGACATTCCTCCTGAGCGTGTCTCCCAGCCTCTGCACTGGGGGACATTGCGTTCACGAACACGCTGTTTCGCAGATGAAGTCGAAATCTGAGGTCATGGCTGCTTGTGGCTCTCGGCTGCTGCGTTGTGCTTCCTGCAGGGCTTAGAAGCAGTGGTCCTGGTGTCTTGCCCACGGTCTTTTGACTACGGTACTCTTGTTAAACACGCCCACGTACCCACTTTTTGCCCAGATAATGCTTTCCTTCAGTACTCTTACTGTAGTCAGAGCTTCAGTATCGTGTGGAACTGCATCGTTTGACCAGAGGGGTTGGGTTATATAGGTCAGTGAAGCATTCCCTTAGTAGGTAACTGCCCACATGCTTCGGGATCCTTTGGAGCAAGTTCTTATGAGGAAGAGAGGAAATAGATTGTTGAATGGTTGGTGTCTTTTCTGTAGTGTCAGTTGTCTTTCTGGCAGAACACACAGTACACATTAAAATGAACGGACTGGGACTATGTTGGGGTTGGTCAGTCACCAGTGGGCCTTCATTCTTTCGGGTTTCTTATCTACCGCCCACTTCAATACATGGGAAATGGCAGAAATACTCGTTTCTTCAGGTAAAAAGTACAACGTTCAGGCCATAATCTAATGAAAGACTGTTATCCAGAGTCCGCAGACATTATCTGCCTCTGGGAGGTGTGGGCTGCCTCCACTGTACGCTACCTCTGAAGTTGAACATTTGTTTGCATTTTAATATTGCTGAATGCATCTCTGATTAAATGAATTGTAACAGTAGTAATGCTAGAGCTTATGGGCATAGCTTGTATGATTTGCCACTGCTTTCTTTTTTTCCCTAAAAAAAAATTGGTGGCTGCTGCTGTGATTTAGTGATCAGACAGTGTCTGCTACTTTGATTCCTGGTGCGTGGCAAATTCCCAGGACAGGATATTGCTTTCCTGGTGGCAGGCTTGGATTTGTGGGTGGGCTGGGATCCAGAGTTTTCAAATTTATGTTTTCGTATGGGAGCAGGGCTCGTGTCAGGAGTCTTGTGGTAGGATATATTCCCATTTTTTATTTTCATAATTAGCAATTTTGCCAGCTGTTCGCCAAATGGATCCACTTTCATGAAGTCTGCGTAGCGTGCAGAACGAGTGTTCAGCATGCTTAAAAACCTGCGGGTGGCATTTTTAGCAAGCGCTACGTGAGGTTATTTTTCTAGGTGCTAGTCTGAGAGGCAGAACTGAAAATGAGCTCTGCACTCGGTGATTCTCCTGCATATTTAAAATATTTTCATGGAATTTGGGTTGTAAATAAGACAAGGGGGTGGGAAACAACTGTGCGTCTCCAGCTACTGTAGAATCCAGTAACCAAATACAAGCTGTCAGCAGTTTGTGAGCTGTGCGCTAGTAAATTGAGAAAATGTCTTTGTCTAATAGGTTATTCATTGCAAACCTAGAATGAATTAGTAGCTTTAAAAAAAAATGAAATCCCCTTTAGTCTAATTCCTCTGAATCTGATGGCTCTCCCTTGGTTTGCTTGATGCCTGTTGGCTTGGAGTATCTAATAAGGAAACCACATCAGCGTAGATCTATATATAAAGAAGGGAGTTAAAAGCATATCGGCTAGCGCAGCAGGTGTGGACGAGTGATTTTGCAGGAGGATGTGTTATCGATTTTGCCGTGAATGCTTTCTGAGGGTGTGTCTGTATCTCACTGCAGATACAGTTGACGTGTTGTCACTTTTCTAGCTAAACTGTTTATGCTCATCTGTACTGAGGAAAACAGCGCAACCTCCATGGACATTTGCAGTCTCCCTCAACTGCTCTCTCTGCAATTGCTGATGAGTGACTCAGTAAACATTTCCATTTCTCTGTGCTGGGAGGTGGGAATCCAATTTAAAGTTTAATCTTCTGCACGCTGAGAGGTGCTGTCAAAGAGTCTGCAGAGGGAGACTTCAGTTTACCAGCGGGAGTTCCAGCCCTGCTGCCTTTTCTAAAGCCATCTCCATTCCTTGCTAAGCAGCCAGTCCCAAAATGTTCTGGAAAAGAGGAATTGCAAGGATGTCGGTGTATTTTCTTTGTGGTGAATAGAACGAGTTACTGCATCTGCAGTCTGTTTGTTCTCCCTCTCTTGATTAAAGACTGCAGTTGGAGTGTGTTCTCTCTTCACTGAAGATCTTCTGCCTCTTCCCATCAGGTTGAAAGGCAAAGACCTTTCTGAACCAGTTACCAAGGTGGAGCAAGTGGTCTGTCTCGAATCGGCCCATCCTCAGATGGGTCTTGGCTGCCGTTTCCGCCGGGCAGTGGTCACTGCCATCATGAACCTTTTCCTGTTTTTCTGGAGTAAGTTGTCGGTGTTTCTAATCAGCTTTTCCCCTTGCTGGCTGTAGAGATGAACACGCGTGTGCTCACACATATTTCCAGCTGGATGAAATTACTAACAGAGGTGAAATAAATCTGCTGATGAGTTAATTTCTAATTAACCTTTGTTCTGGCAATAGAGAGAGACCTGTAGACCTGCTCTTGTGCTGTGAGTGCTTAACACTTACTTTAAATCAGCAAGCTGATTAGCTCTCTGAGTATTCCTCAAGTACCCGTTACTGTGGTCTGCAAAATAAGTACATTAACCTACCTAAAAGGTTCATTTTTTCTTTTTCTTTGTGCACAAGGCTACAAAGTCTTCTGGAGTCTTTAGTAAGGACTTGTAGCATTCCAGTGTTACAGCTTTTATTGGAATAGTCTGTCATGCCCCAGCCGAGACAGAAGTCTTACTGAGCAAGGTGATAATGAGAGATGAGTGTTGAATAGAAGAGTTTATAATCCAGCCAGACAAGGTGGGGGTGAAAGGGGATAGTTGTGTTTATTGTAGAGGCTGGGATGCTAAAGTTAGCTCATGTTGTAACAGGGACATTCGTCAATGCTAAACCTTCAATATAGATCTGAATTTCAGGCTGGCACTGGAGCCCCAGGCTTTATTTCCTTATCAAGGAGCTATCTTCAGAGCAGTGGAGCTTGACAGTCTTCCTAAGTGATTATTGTGGGGGAGGCCTCTAGCAAGGAGAGAGCTCTGGGATTGAGACAATTACAGCCCTGTGGTCATGCTGAGGTTTCTAGTAGGGGAGAAAAAGTCTGTGATGAGGCCTTCTGACCACCTCCCACAAGCACGCGTGTTCTGCTGCTGCAGGTGTTGTCAGTACCAACAGTTCTGCGGGGTGCAGCTGCCACGGTGAACACCAGGAAATGCTTGGATTCAGTTCCAAGCAGGCCTGAGTAGCAGGGAGGAAGAATGCTGCTTCCAGGGAGGTGTCAAAAATAACACTGCTAGCATCGAGCAAGTACACGTATGTCAGTATTGAATTCTATTTGTTTTCTGTTCTAGGTCTGATTACTCTTTGGGGAATCCTGATCTTCCTTAGGTACCGCTGGCGGAAGATGGAGGAGGAGGAGCAAGCCATGTATGACATGGTGAAGAAGATCATAGGTAGAATCCAATAGCTCTCTAAACCCAAGTAGCAGTGTTCTCCTCTCTGCAGCGTTGAGGTCTCTCACTGTTTTGTCCTCCTGCCTTCTCTTCTAGCCGTTGTCCAGGACCATTACAAAGAGTGGGAGCGTAATTTGGAGCGTTACCCCTATGTCGGCATCCTCCACGTTCGGGACAGCCTCATCCCTCCTCAGAGCCGGTGAGCTGAACTTTGTTCTTTTAGGAGCATTGTCAGCATGATGTTACTCACCTCAGCTCAAAACTACAGTTACTGGGTAACAGATCGTGAGCAAACATTGATGGGAAGCTGGACTGCAAGAAGTCTGTCTGGCCTTTCGCTTCATAAAGGATTTTGACATAACTCAGGCTATAACTCAGATTAATGTGACAGTCCAGGGGCTGATATTCTGTGCAGTCACACAGGTTTATTGTCGTTGTTCTGTTACACAGTAAGTGGATTTTGCTTTTCCTGGGCATGGTGCATCTTATTTCTCTCCTTCATCAGATCTGTGCTAGGATGCTCTCCTGTTTCTGAGCCGTTGTACCTTGTTCTCCAGAAGGTGCTGCACTTCTTAGGACAACCCTTGGTATGAATGGAACCATGTATTGGGAGGCTCTTCTGAAGCAGTTGTCTGTGTTGCTTGGCTGGAAAGTTACCAGTTCAAGTTGGGCAGCCCTGAGATAGGTGGCTTCGATGCTTTTTCAAGAAGGAAGCCTGGTCAAGTTGGTGGTGGGGCCCAGAGGGCTGCAGCCTGGTTCTTGGTGGTTTACATGCCACTTCGTCTTTGCAGGATTTACATTTTTTTTTAACCTTTTGGTTAAATGGAGCTGCTTTGTTCTCCTGACAGCACAGAACGCTGTGTGTGCTGCAGTCTTAAATGCTCTCCCTCTGTATTAGTCACCATACAACCAGTAGGAAAAGGAGTTATTTCAGCTGGTTTTAATTGATCTCTGTGTATGTGGTGCCCAGAATTACTAGAAAACTGATTCAAAACCGGGGTGAGCTCCAATTTGCTCTCCCTGGTCTGAGAGATCTCTGCAGGGGAGAGATCAAGGAGCTGGGGGCAGTTTGCAGATCAAGTGCCTCTGCAACATGAAGCGGGCTGGAAATTCAGGGCAGTCATCAATTGCTGGTGCTGCCAGAGGGTCTCATCTTCCCCACTGGCAGGACTCGTGTGTTTATGTCCTGAGCTGAAATCACCTCTAAACTAGAATTCTGGTTTCATCTCCTTTGCTGTCTGCACAGGGAACAGGAGGAAGCCAGCACTAGCTTGATCAGCAGCCACAATCACTGTAAGCAGGAAAGCACAGTAAGGATGCAATTCTAATGCGTTTTCTTTTTGTTGCTGTTTCTTGCAGGAAAAAAATGAAGCGGGTCTGGAACAGAGCTGTGGAGTTTCTGGCTTCAAACGAGTCACGGATTCAGACAGAGTCGCACAGAGTAGCAGGAGAGGATATGCTAGTATGGAGATGGACTCAGCCTTCGTACGTCTCAGATTCAGAACACTAAAGAGGAACAGAAGTTGAGCAACTGTTGATATGAACCTCTGCAAGGGGGCAGTCCCTTCTCTGGTGGGAAAGAGAGGTCACGGTCCTACTCTCCTTCAGTTGGGGACTGCACGTATCGGTTTGCTCGTCTTTCTGAAACTCTTCACACACAAAAATTCAGGGCAATAATGTTGGCTCAGAAAGAATATGGGCTTGAGCTGGTGGGAAGCTAGAATCACACCAAAGCCTTCCAGCAGATATCTGGCTTCTGAAGGCAAGCATGCCTAAAACACCTTTTTAAAAAGAACAAATTTTTATACCTGATATCAAGGGACTTAGGATCCCTCTGACAATGGTTAGGTTTTTAAAATTTGACCTCAATTCTGCAAAAGCCAATTGGTGGCAACATCCATCAAGGAATGTGTTTAAAGGAGATTAACATTTCCCATGGAAACATTAGGGTGGCAGTAAAGATACATTTTGTTAGAAGTTATCAGTACAAAGGTAGTGATGAAAGCACTTGCTGCTTCCTTAAAGGGAGGATGTTTGTGTCCACTTCACGCTTCAAAAAGGGGGAAAACGAGTAGTGAAATCAGGTGGAGGTCGTCGTAGAGGGAGGGCAGTTTGATGTGCCTTGATGGTTTGGGCTGGGCTGGGGAGGGAGGGATAGAGGAGCGTTCGTGATCCTGCTTCACTTTTTAAGTCTGCAATCTCTGTGCTTTATGTTTTCTGGGGGGTGGGGGGAATTTGGGTGGAAAGCCAAGAATATAGGAAGTATCAGAAAGCGCTTTCTTGTGGCTACAGCCAAAGGGACTGCTTCGTGGGCTATTGAAGAGCAGCTTTGGAAAGTTTATTAGGGCTGAATGTACATGTTTATCCTGGGCAGCTGCAATGTGTGTGCCGTGTGTCAGAGCAGAGCTATTACAATGCTTGGAGTGTCAGTGCAGGGGTTGCCAAGTCAATGTTCCTGCAGCCTCGCGACAGGTACGAGGAGCAGCGATCAATCCTCTGTGCATGCTGCAGGCATTGTCTTTTTTATCTGCCATAATTTAATTACTTAAGTTTGGTTTTATATCCAGCAAAGGACTGTTTTTTGTTTTTGTGGGTTTTTTTATGTGTGTTTTTTTTTTCTTCCAAAGAAAACGGCTCCAGTGCGTGGCAGCTTAGGCTGGGCAGAGGTACTGTTAACCTGCCTCCCCCAGTGCTGTAAAACTGCTGTCCAGGTCACCACCGAGACAGCAGGGACCAAATTCATTTCTGGCATAAGCTGGTAAAACCTGCAGAGAGAAGCCAGCAGATATTTGAACCCACGTCACCAGCAGGTGGCTTTAATCTGACCATTCTGGGTTCCATGTGAATGTTCGTGTTCATCTCTGATGCTGGATGGGTGGAGAGCTTCCTCTCCAGGCTCTGGGTTGGCAGGTAAGCTTAGGACGGCTGCCAGAGCTCTCCTGCCTGGTTTGCAGGCTGGGGATGCCACGTGGAAGGTTGGTTCCTCGTGCCAGTCCCTGCTTACCTCCCGGTATGAAGTCTGCACCTCTCCCCCCTGCTGCTGGTTCTGGTGGGGTGTTGCACTGTGCGTCCTGCAGGCTGCAGCGGAAGGAGGGCAGGGACTCCTTGCACGCCTCCTGCTAGACATCAGCCAAAACGGGTGGAGAGAGGAACAAAGCACGGGAGGTCTTGTGCATGAAATGGGAGGTGTCCTGAGCGGAGTTGACTCATCCCCGTACTTTGGTTTCGGTTGCAAGGTAGGGTGTTTGACCAAAAGAGGAGACTCAACCGCTGTCTTCAAGTCATTAACCACTAAACAAGGATTAAAGCGAAGGCAGCCTTGATTCTTCTGGAATGTGGTAACAAGATCTTCACTGCTGTCATCTGTGCAAACACCAGTGCCTACATTCTTAAGCCTTTTTTAATGTTTGCAGGTTTTGGGTTAACTTTTTTTAACCGTCCAAATCCAGAGTGAAGAGACAAGCATTGCAGTCATGTTTTTGTATTACAGTTGTTTTTGTAGAATAAATTTAACTGGCTTGGTGCTGTTTATTATACGTTCGATTTAGCTTTGTAAACCAACATATAAAATAAATTTATTACAAATGATTTGTTACCTTTATTTTTATTGAGGAGTCACAGGTTGTTCCAAGTGCTTTTGCTCGTGTAGATCAAGTAGTTCCTGCTCCGGAGAGCTGGCAGTTTCTAAGTATAACACTGAAGATGGTATGGGGATTGCGTGACAGCCTAATGAGACAATGTGGATCCTTGTGACGCTCGGTGATCTCAGCGCAATAGCCCAGGAGTATCAAATGTTTGGTTGCAAATTAAATCCGTGTTTTGGGAATAGTTGGCATTAAGTAGAGGTGAGGATGAAAAGCAGTTGTCTTGTTTAGCTGCGTTTTGAAGAGAGTGACAGCTTTGGGTGTTGTGGAACTGTAAATATTAGTTTAGCTTGATCAGTATTCCTGCGGCCCGTTGTAAAGCATTCACTCAAAGCAGGGAAGGGGCTGGAGCAGTAAGTCTGCAGGGACTGAGTGTGCCTGGGGTTTCATAAGTTTTGCCATTGTTCTCTCAAAGGCAGATCCCTGTGACACCAACAGCTTCTGCACCAAGTCTTGATTCTGCTCCGAGCTGCTCTGATCCCAGGTGCTGGGACCTCCTTAGGCCGTGGTTACCTTGCCCTTTTTTTGGGGACGTGGTGTGAAATGCCAGGTGACGGTGCAGGAAGACTTGGGAGGTGGTGAGGGCGTGGGATACAGTGCTGGAGGGGGACAGGCGTCCCTTGCGGGCCTTGCTCCCGGGCCGTCTGTCAGCAGGCACCACGCTTCCCTCCCGGTGTCCATGGGTTAATGCTCTCTAAGCAAGTCTATTGCAAGGCACTATAAAGGGAGGATACTTATATGAAGAATGAAGGCAAAAAGTCATTTTAGACTATTTACCAGGTACCCGTGGTTTCCAAGGCTGCAAAGTGAGTAGAAGACACAGGCAAATCTTGCATGAATGCTGGCAAGTCCTTGGGAAGTTGTCCTTGGGATCTGTTTGCCTGAGCGTTTTCAATTCCTGTCTCACCTGAGTGTCAGTGACTCAGAGCGTGTACACCACGAGCTTTAACTTCTCCAAAGTCTACTTGTGAGACAGCGACAGTAGCCCGTGAGTCATCGTTGTGTCACCTCAGTGGACGGGGTTGACTCACTCGTGTTTGGTTAGAGCAATAGTTAATTACTCTCATAATGCAGGTCTGCATTGTGAAGGGGCAGATTTCCACCAACGTGAGAGGTGACTCGGTCTGGGGCTGCGGTGGAAGTCGATGGGAGCCAGCTGCCTCCTCTCCGGAGCTGAGTTGTTGCTAAGGTATGGGAACAAGAGGGAACGTGAGGCTAAATCTCTCCTCTGAACCTGCAGTCCTGTTTAGATGCTTTCACCCAGCCTAGGTTGCTAAGTTACAGCTGAAATGTATTCAAGGTGAGGAGTCTCCAGTTTGGTGTAATTACATGTGCTGGAGGATGTTTGCTTTGAACCAAGTTGCCAGGATGTTTTCCGTGATAGTCTTCCCCCTTTCATTTGCAATTTTCAGAGCACAGAAGACCGGCTTGATGCCGCTCTTGCTGCCGTGCTCCTGCTTGTTCTGTACAGGCTGCGTTGATGGTTTCTGCGCTACTAGCAGCTTTCCCAGAATCCCAGCTCCATTCAGAGAAGAGGGAGCTCCTCTCCCTTCCCTGCTCGTTGCTCTGCTAACACCGTGCGTTCACCCAACCCGGGCTGCTAACATCCCCCTCCCAGTTTCTTGCAAAGTATTAAGTTTCTATAAATAAACTCTCAAACACTGGGCTGATAAAGCCATCGCATCCCCTCACTGTCAGAAAGGAAAATATGTACCAACAAGGAATCTAAAATAAAATTTGCCCTTTATCTTTTCATTTCCTGCTTCCATTTAAAGCCTTTCACATTAAATGTTTTGTCTCCTGCTGACATGACAGCTGATGCTGTGCCTTATTTATGGGACGCGGAGTCAAGGCACCACGCCAGTTCTCCTGGAAAGATCAACGTGAACCGGAGAAGAAAAAAGCACAGACAGGGAGCCCTGCCCAAAGGTGCCTCCTGCCAGCGCTGCCCCGGCTGCAGCAATGTCTCCCCAGTGCCTTCTCCAGGATTTCCAATGTGATTTTGTTCAACCTTTAAAGCAAGGGCCCTTGAACTTGGGACAGGTGCCTCCAGGTAGGTGTTTCCAAAGGCTTTTGGATACCTTAACGCACCGAACCTCCCTGCAGCAGAGTAAGGTGCAGTCAGACAGAACCAGGTCTCTGCCCTGCCTGGCCACCACCCTCAGTTTGCAAAGAAGTGAATTATTTTTGTGTGAGCGCTTCTGCACTGAGGGAGGCTGCTAAGGTCTGGCCCAAAGCCCACGGGTGTCTTTGAGTTGGCTCTCCAAGATGAGACCACAAAATGCTGTGGAAGCCTTGTCTGACTCCCAGCTGGTCCACGGGGCTGCATTTTTGCACCCTGGTAGTCCCTGGGCTCCTCCATCCCCAACTCCAGGCAGAGCAGCAGCTCCCGGGGGCAGGAGCCTCCACGACCTGCCCTCTGGAGGAAAGCACCTGCCCTGTTTTTGTTGACAGATCTTTAAGGCTGGGTTCAGGCTGTTTACATCTCCTCTCCAAAACATCTCCCTGTGTCCAAACAGCAACAGCAGAGGAAAACACGCTGAGGGTGGCCAGGAGCTGCTGGCCACCGGTTGCAAGCAGGGCTCGCAGGGTGTGGCTGCACAGCTTCCACGTAAAACAGCTCAGAAAGGGTTCCAGGGGGCTCCCCACGTGCTGTGCTCCCCCTGGAGCTCCTGGTTTGCTCAGCCAGGACGCCTCGAGGAGGGTTCCTGCATTTGCCAGCCAGCAGGAGAGGCTCCAGCAAGGTCCTGGCCAAGCTGTGTCAGGATGAGGCCCGGCTGTGGTGCGGAGGGTACCGAGGACCCAGGGATCCTGATCCTCCCGTGCTGGCTTGCTTGAGGCTCGGCCTCCCCAAATTCCCACCCTGTCCCAGTCCCTGCCCAAGCTGGCAGTGGGTTGGCTTCAGGACCACGTCTCCATCAGACGGAGGCTGCAGCCTTCAAGCTGGCCAAGGGTAATAATATCTCCGTGCCCGTAATTAGTTCCTAATTAGCATAGTTTTAATATGAGACGGGCTTGCTCTCCCCTTAGAGCGCTCTGCTTTTTACAAGAGGCTGAGTAATTGCCTCTGCGGCTCTGCGGCCGCTCGGCAGCGGCAATCAGCCCGGCTGCTGGCGGGGGAACCGTGCGGGGGGCTGCAGCCCCGAGCTGCTCGCGGGCTCCGGCTCGGCGTCCTCCGTGCGCTTGTTTTTAGCAGAGCAATAGCTGCCGAGGTCTTGTCTCCGGGCCCGGCGGAGCGCCTGACATAAAAATGAGATTGAAGCAATTAACGCAGGCATTAAAAATGCGTACGATAGCAGGGCGGGCTTCTGCAAGGGGAAAAGGGGGAGCTGGAGCCGTGCTGGGCGCCGCGGGGCAATTCGGGGTGCTCCGTCCTGCCTCTCGCTGGGCTGGGGAGCATTGCCCACGGGTCTGCCCTCCTCCTGCCGGCTTAATAATGATCAGATTTAAAACCGCACGCGAGGTCGCATCCTTCAGCAGGGCTGTGGCTGGAGGGATGCTCCAGAGCCGAGCCCGTGGGCAGCGTGTCCCCGAATGTGTGCGGGGACCAAGCGGCTCCTTGGGAGCCTCCTGGTGCTGCTGCAGCCGGATGATCGTCGCGTTTCAGTCCCCAGTCCCTGATTTATTGGGCGCTGTGAGATGCCTCCTGCTTTCTTTACAGATGGTGGCTTGTGAGGGTCTCACAGAGGCTGTGCCCCCTGGTCCAGCGAGCCGCTTTCTCCCCAGCGTGGTGGGGCTGCGATTTCCCCAGCCCGGTGTGTTTTCCTCCCGACCTCTCCTCTCCCGTGAAGAGAGAGGGCTGTCGTGGTGCAGGTGAGGCTGAGCAAGGCTGAACCATGGCCGGGGGAAGCTTGGCACCCCTCGGCAGGAGGCAGCGAGGCTCGGTGCTGCCCAAGCACCTGGCAAAAGGGTCCTGAACCTTTTGTGCCGTGAGGGCACGGGGGGGTAAAAAAAAAAAAAGCCTGTTGGCAGGGATGCGCCGCTGGCTGGATTCACAGAGTGCCTGCGTGGGCTTTTCTCCTTCAGAAACCAAGCTTTTTTGTTTTCTTTGGATATTTATGTTTGTTTTCAGGCACCCGAGCTAATACGGCAGCATAAAGCAGAGTGAAGTCAGGACTCGGGCAGCGGGGGACCAGGGGCTGTGTTTCATCCTTGCCTTTAATCTCGGCCTCTGCCCCCCACCGTCCGTCCGATCCCTCTGGCTGCTGCGATCCTGTTTTCTCCCCTCCGGTTCGCGAGCATTACCGCCTCCATGGGCCCTTAGCTCAGCAGCAAGATTTCCTTCCCCACCTCCCATCGCCTCGCTGCAAGCCCCCCTGGTGCCCTCCCCATCGCAGCCCCGCTCGTGGGCAGGGAATTTGCCGGTGCCCCCCCTTTTATTTTATCCCCGGGCAGGAGGGGAACGAGCACGGGCACCTCCTCGTCCCACGGGATGCCCAGCCCGCCTGTGCCGTGCGGCCCCCAAACACCCAAGGGGTTTTGCTGGGACACCCGGGGCTGGCAGCGGCAGGCGTATGAGGAGGGTGCTGGAGGGGGGTGTTTGTGTTCCCAGGGGTGCTGGGGAGCCGGGGGCACGCTCTGTCCTTGCGGCGCTGGCAGGAAGCTCTCCGGGACTTTTCCACTCCCAGCGTGCCGGGTGTCATTTTTCCCTGCACGAGGCCGTTGGCAGGATCAGGGCCGGGCGTCAGCGGGCTCCGCACCCCGGTTCCCGCTCCAGCCTCACCTGCTGCGCAGATTCGGGCACGGCCCGGTCTCTCCCCCCGCCTCTCCCCTTTCCAAAAATACCGATCCTTTTCCCAGGCCCATTAGCTCATCGGTTCAGTCTATCCCGAGCATCCCAGCTCCTTCTGTTGCCTCCAGCCCCTTTGCCCCATCTTTCCCTGCACCGTCCCGGCGTATTTCCCACAGCAAACAGCCGGGGAATTTGCTTGCTGAAGCCCCCGGCTCAGCACCAGCCCCTGCCCTCTCCCTGCGGGGCACAGCAGGGCCCCAGCCTGCTCCTGAAGGGTGAGGAGCACCACAAGGCTGGGGGAGCTTTGCAGGCACCACAATAAACCAACAGTCGTTTGGTTTTCCTGCAGTGCTCATTGCACGAGAGAGCTGGAGCATGGCCACGGTTTTTGGAGAACCTCGCTTGTGGCCGGGGCGCTGCACCCACCACCCCCCTTTCCCCCAAGCCTCAACCCTCGCGCACACAGCTTTGTTTTCCTTCAACACCCCGGGCTGTTTTCTTCCCCTTTAAACCTCAGCTGTCAGCTGGACATACCAGGAGCTTGCCAGAAATGTCGGCGGCGTCAGGTGATGGCCCAAATGTCGGCGGGCTCCCCCCCGCTCCCTCATTTCTCGTCCTCGAGCAACACCGAGCAGCAGCAAGAGCCCAGCCCAGCCAGCACCAGCCACGAAGCCAGCGGCCATCAGGTGAGAGCCAAGGCAACCTCGGCGTCGGTGCAGGGTGGCCAAGGACAAGGTGGCCGAGAGCTCGGTTTTGGAGAGCTGCCGGGGCTGTTGGAAGCCACGGCCGTGGCTTGCAGCAAGGGACGGGAGCGAGGAGAGAGCGGCACCCGGGTGGGTGGGAAGCTCTGGAGCAACCCAGGGCGGGTGAAAAATGAGCATCGTGGCTTTGGGTTCTCCGTCAAGCTCGTGGCACTGCTGGGAAGCATGGGGCGGGTTGGCGCCGGGGCAGGGGGGTTTGGTGCTGAGGTCCTGGCGGTGCCGGTGCTGCTCTGAGGCCAGCGGGAGCTGTGCCGGAGCGGGGCTCGGCAGCGCTGCGGGGGGAAGGCGAAGGTCGGTTTTGATCCAGGTCCCTGCTTGTGCACAGCTCCTAAAAACAACTGGCTGGAAGGGAAGGGAAAGCACATCCACGTCAGAGCCCCGAGGCGAGACAGATCAGTGTGAGCATCCAGATGAGCCCTCAGCGCTCAGCCAGTCTGGGCCAGATTCTCAGAAACAGCCCCGGTTTGTGGGAGAGCTGCTCCTTTCCCCGGGCTCAGCAGCTGACGAAGGACCCTCTGGGTGCGTGTCCCCAGGCAGCGTGGCCGTCCCCACCCAGCCCTTCATGGGGAGCTGCTGGCCGGGGCGGGCTTGCAGGAGCTTGGTTTTAAGCACGCGCAGGGGAAGCAGCCCCGAGCAGCTCAGGCTGTGCCCATCCATCCTTTCTGTGGTCACAAGGCTGCTGCGAGCCCCGTGTCACGGCGCGGGGTGGCAGGGCTAGGATGGGCTGAGGGAGCTGTGTCCGCTCCCTCCAGACCCAGTGCCACGTCCCACAGCAGCCCTTTCGGTGCCATCTCAGGGCAGCGAGCGCTGGGAGTGATTAAAATGTGGGGACAGATTTATGGCCAGGCACTGGGAACCCCAATATCGCTGCTACGGATGCTGGGGTACCCAACCCGTGCCTATCCCTGTGCTCACCCCATCCCGGCAGTGGGACCGGGTGTTTTTTGGGACTGGATGTTTTGGGGACCGGGTGTTTTTGGGGCCAGTCCATCCAGGATAACGTGGCTCCTTTCCCTGCCTCCTGATGCTTCACAGAGCTGCCAAATAAATCCTTCAGTGCAGCAAGCTGCATCTTTGCATCTTATTCACGAGGGACGCAGGGACTGGTCATAACGTTTATGAACGCCGTTTTCTTTCAAGAAAGGAAACACAGGATAAAAGAGCGCAGGGTTTCTGCACGTCAGGATTTATGGCTCGAGCTGGGTTCCTGCCCCGAGAGCTGAGCTGTTCGCTCCTGGCACGATGCTGGCTGCGGCTGAGGGAAGGGCAGAAAAGGCGGAGTGGGAATTCATCGCGAACCGATGCTGCTGCTCACAGCCCGTGCGGGATCGCCCCGGTCCTGGGTGACCCAAGCTCAGCACCAAGGCTGAGCTGAACCTGGCGAGGAGCTGCATTTATAAATAACGCCAGAGCTGTAACGAGGAGCCCGTCTGTGCGGCAGGGGGGAGAGATTTGGGCATTTCAGCTGCATTTGCACCAGGGAGCAGGAGGCTGGCAGGGGGAGGCCGTGCGGGATGGGGTCTGCGCTGGGGGCAGTTTTTGCTGTTTTGCAGCAGCCGAGGGGGGGGGGGCTGAGTTTGCTTTGACCCTGGCAGGAGGTGTGCTGGGCTGGGAGCACTCGGATGTTCCTTACGGCCAAGGCTTCGAGGTGTTCGGAGGCACAAGGCCAGAAACTGAACAGAAATGGGGCAATTAGGTTTGCAAAACACGGCCGCGCGTCGCTCCCGGGCTGGGCTGGCGCTCGGTGCAGGAGCTGGCTTTGAATCTAGGTCAGCCGTGCTAGCGAGAGCTACGGACATGCAGATCTCAAATCAGCAGCCAAGCTCGTTTCTTGCCTTTTAATTAAGGAAAAAAAAGATAAATATAATAATATATATATATAAAAGAGCAGCACCCTGCAGCGCTTGAAACAAGGCTTTGCAGCCCCGCTCCTCGAGGAGCCCAGTGATGCTGAGAGCCTGTTCTGTGTTGACAGGGCACTTGTTTTTATGGCAATTCTCCTTTTTTGATATTCTGAGGAGTTTCTGCGAGCAGGACTGGGTGAGCAGGGCTGCCTGGGGGTGTGTGTGCATCCACCCGGAGCCGGGCTCTGTTTGCCCCCGGCTGTCGGACCCCGAGCTGCGGGGCTGCCGTGCGGGATGGGACGGAGCAGGCGCTAATTAAAGCTCGGAGAATTTCATCCGCTTGATTTCTTTTGGCCGTGCTTAGAGCTGGGAGTAAATAGACTGCTCTTCGTCGCCTCTCCTGACATTTGGCCCCAAACGAGAGCAGCACAGAGGGGAGCGGCACCCGCCAGGCCGTGTCCCCAAAAGCCCTGGCCAGCGCGTCCTGGCCAAACCCGTCCACGAACTGCAGAAGGCAGAGCCGTGGTTTGGCCGGGGTGGAACAGCCTGGCAGGTCCTCGGGCCACACACGTGAGCATCAGCAATGCAAACCGCCCCCAGGCCAGCGGTGTGGAGCTGGGAGCCGTGGGGGAAGCTGCCGAGCCCTGACCACAGCGGGGGGAGAGCCGGGGGGACGCCTCCCTGCGGGTGTCCTCGTGTCTCGGGAGGTTTTTCTGGGGAGGGGAGTTCCCCGTAAAGGGAAACGTTCTCCTTCCCCCAAATTTTCTGCCTCTTCTCCGCCTGCAGTGCCTGGGTTACTTTTTCGTTTTAGCCGGAGGAAAGAAATGTTCAAGGGTTCTCTGGTTTTATTTTTGAGGCTAGAGATTTATCTGTAATCCCATGTATTTTTAGTGACGTAAATATCTTTTGGCATTCACGATAACTTGAGCTGGCAGAAGTGAATTATTTCAAGTGTCTTGTTTCAGAGGAGCTCAGCCCGGCTCAGTGAGTGTCTGCAGGAACATTTATCTGCGCGGAATGAACGAGCTGCTTCAGAACAAAAAGCAAATGAAAAGAAGCCCTCTCTCCCTTGTGCAAATCTCGCTCGGAGGTTTGCTTAAGAGCAAACAATAAGAGCCTTATCAAATTGTTGTTTTTTTTTTTTCCCTCCCTGACTCTCTTAGCGATGCCAAGGCTCCCAGCACTGTGTGTTGTGTCAGCCGCGTTTCAGCCTTGGACTGTCTCTAAAGCAATAAATACGGATTGAAGTCAGGTTGCACTCTCTGCTCCAGAGAGGTGTTTTGACAAATGCGCCTGCTTTTTGCTTTTCTCCTTTTTTCAACCAAGGGAGTGGAGGAAAAAAAAAAAAAAAAGGAAAGGAAAAAGAAAAAATAAAAAACAAAAACCACAGCAGCAAACCTACAGCTTTCAAGGGAGAAATCCTCTTTAAAAGTTGTTGCAACTTAACAAAATGCTAAATGCTTTTATTAACTTCTAGAAAGGCTCTGAAGAACTGCTTTCTTCCTGGGCTGAAAAGCACTCATCTAAGTGGCCTGGCTTTGTTCGCTCAAGCTGGTGCAGGCTGGTAATTGTAGAGTAGAAATTCCTTTCTGAAGTGTGCAGTGACGAAAGAATAGAGAAGAGGGAGGAAACAACAAAAAACAAAACAAAACAAAACACCAAAAAACAAATCACCTTGGGGGATGCTGAAGGAGCGAGCTTTGCAGGTAGGAGGGTTTCTTCTCCCCCTGTGCCTCCAACCCACTTCATCCAGGCGAAAAACAAAGCGGGCACCTGCGTGGAGAGGCTGCCTGCTGGGGGCTTTAATTACAGCAGGAGGAGGGAGAAGGGGAAATGTGAGCGTCGGAGCTTCGGCTCTTTGTGGCGGGGTGAGGAACGCACCTCGGAGCTGGCAGGAGGGAAGAGACCCAGAGGGAGCGGGTGCCCTGCCATGGGGCACCTGCAGGTTTATGCCACCAGCATCCGAGAGCAGTGGCTCCGTGTGCCACCTTCGTGGCCCTTGGCTGCGGAGAGGGTGACGGCACTGGCTGCGGGGTGACAGAGGTGATGTCACGCCCACCCAGCTCTGAAAGCTTTGGTGGAGGGAAAGGGACCTTCCAAGGAGGTTATCCTCTACTGCACCCCGTTTCTTCTGGCAAAACTGGGATGCCGGAGTCCCCAGCTGGAGAAATAAGGAGAGAGTCACCCACGTTAGCAGGGGCAGGCCAGCCAGGGCTTTGCATGCTGCCTTTGGAGGGCTGTAGGAACAGGAACTGGCCCTCAAAATAACAACTATATATATATATATTTTTTCCATCAGTTGTGGTTTGGGGTCTGGAGTGTCTTCCTCTGATTTTACTGCCTTGATGGTATGGAGCCTGATGCTTCTTCAGTGTAAATATTTCATCTTCCTTTCCATCTTCCTCAGTGGCTGCAGGATTCCCCTGCCCGATGTCCGACAGAGCAAAGAATGAAGTGAAGAAGGGAGAGGGTTTGCTGGGCGCTTGCAGGAGAAGCCGGGGTGCTGCTGCTGGAGTGTGTCAGTGCTTTTCCTACCTTACTTACGCCAGCAACTCGTTCCTGCCACAGCCACGGATGGATTTTGGTCTGGGGCTGGAATTGGGAAGCGAATCCTCCAGCCGGGCGCTGTGGCAGCGTGGAGGGGCCGAGGGAGCCGCAGCTTGGGTGGGAGCCGTGCGGGTGCTGCTTTGACACAGCCTCGCACGGTGCAGGAAATGCTGCCGGTGGCACTCAGGTGTTAAATGGCAGGGAACGTCCCAGCCTCGCGTTTCTCTAGAAGGTGTAGGAAATGTCGCTAGCCCCACCGGCGGCGCTCAGAGGCAGGGAGCTGCCCAAGGACAGGCGCTCACAGAGGCTTTATTAATAAACCTCATGCGGGAGGAATGTCCTAGCTTGGGGAAAGACTAAGACCAGCATTAACACTGTCTCATAAGGCAAACTGAGATTGTTTCAGAGCAGGGGTATTAATAACCCGGCATTCTTGGTCCAAGGAATGCCCTGATCCAGCTCGTTCGATGAGGCCACCGCATTAATTTGATAGCTCTTCTCCATCACCTCCCTCTGCATCTTTTCCCCCCAACAGTCGCCCCGGGGCTCCCTGCCAGTACCCGGGGCTGTGCGAGGCCAGGCAGCGCTCCCGGCCCTGCCGATGCCACTGCAGGCGGAGGCTTCGTGGTGGCTCGTCCCCTCCTCTTCTCATGCTTTCCCTTTCATCCTTTGTTTGCAGACACCACCGACGCCACGCTGAGAAGCCACACGGGGTGAGCCAGCGCAGCATGTCCCAAAACCCGTCACCCCTCCGCTGCCACTGACCGGGAGCGAGCCCCGCGCCGAGCAGCATGGTGGGGCAGAGCGAGGGCAGGAAGGTGGTCCTCCTGGAGCCTTTCGTCCACCAGGTGGGCGGCCACATGAGCATGATGAAGTACGACGAGCACACGGTCTGCAAGCCCCTGGTCTCGCAGGAGCTGAGCTTCTACGAGTCGCTGCCCCTGGCCATGCGGCAGTTCACGCCCCAGTACAAAGGTGCGACCCCGCGCGTGGTTAAAGTGGGTGGTGGAGGTGCCGCCAGGATGAGCCCTGAGCGTGGGGTCAAGGCTGGAGGGGTGGCAGCATGGGAGGGATGCTTTGGTTGGAGATGGGAAGTGCCTTTGCTCGTGCAGGTCGGGTTTTGCTCAGCGAGGATGTGGGCACGTGGGATGTGGTCCGCGAGGCTGGCTTTTCCCAGCCTGGCTTTGAGGCTGGCCGTGGCCCCGGACGGGTTGGTCTGACGCCGTGTGAATGGTGGCAGGGAGCGGGTGTAGGAAAGCTGGGGCTTGGAGAGACCTCTCCAAACCAGGATCCGACAAGTCACACGCTCTGCATGAACACTGCTGGGTTATTTAGCAGCTGGGGACCTCCAAACCACCCCGTGCTGCTGTGCCACCCTGATGCAGAGGAGCTGTGGCCAGGCAGAAGCACCACATATTTCTGTAGTGGCTTTGACCCACAAGACAAGTCGACATGGCCTGCCTGCACAGGCTACCTTTCATTCCTTGCGGGGGCTAGCCCTCAAATAGACTGCTTTTTCCATGCAGTTAACATTTCATTAACCCCAATTAGGAAGCTGGCCCGCTCCTGCTTGGCGCTGCCCTGACCTTTTGCTAATGTGATGCTGCGGGAGCTGCCCGTGCCCTTGGGATCACACAACAGCCCGTACAATAACCCTGGGAGTCGGGACGCCGCTCTGAAATAGCAGCCTGTGGGAAGAAAAGGTTTTGTGCCAGGAGCCGGGCTCAGGGGTTTTGCCTTTGCCCCATGCCCCTCGGTTTTCAGGAGGTGAAGGTTTGGGCCAGAGGCAGAGAATTGGCGAGGGCAAGGAAAGGGTCAGGGCTGGCACCAGCATGAGCTGGGGGAGAGGTGGTCCTTGGGGCCAGCGTGAAATACCAAGCCTGGATAAAACAGCACAGGGCTATCTTGAGCATCTCGTCTGCTGGCTGCTCCACCTGAGCCAAGCCCTGTAAGCACGGATCCCTAGAAAACCAGAGGCAAGAACCGCTTAGCTTCTAAAAATCAAACCCAGCTCTCTCAGCTCTCACTATAGAAACACAGTACCGGGTGTCCGTGAGGTTCTAGCGTGTTTTTATTATTATTTTTTTAAGATAACCTTCTCCCTCCCTTCCTTATTCCCTCACTATTTTTACCTTTACTGCCAGACTTGTGCGGCTCGTAAAGCTCCTGACCCTGGATTTTTGTGAGAGGCGAGAAGCTCAGCTGTCACCTAAAAACTTAAAATATCTTTTGGTCCTTCAGCATTACGGAAAGGAGCTCAGAGTGTCAGCCGAGGTCCTGATGCACTTCCAATCCAATTTCCCCCTTCTCCAGAAAGTCAGGAGCCTCTGTAGATTTATGGGACAATATTAAAAAGATGCTTAAGAAAGAAAACAAGTCTTCCTCTAAGCAATTTCCTTTAGCAGGAGCCAGGGTTTAGTGCTGGAGAGCTGAGCCCTGCTCTGTCTCTCTAATAAAGACATTAAGCAGTCCCAGCTTATCAGTTCAGGGGTGGCCCGGTTATTAATCCCTTTTTGTCATCTTTTTCTTTCCTATTGCAAGTCCCAGTGAGTTTGCAACGAGGGGTAATTAAATAGCAGTTCTCCTCCGATTTGGCATTGGGCAGACACTTTTTTTTCCCTGCTTGTAACCATCCCGGCCCTGAAAGCTGGGTAAATTGAAGAGGTGGGACGTTTTCCCACGAGGCAGATCAGCACCAGGGGGAATAATCCTGTGGTCTTCATCACCCGCTCACACGTGTCCACGCTCCTCATCTCTATTCTTAGGCTGGGGGGGGGGGGGCTCAGGGATCCTTATGTAATGATGACATTATGTGCAGTACTGATCAAATGTCATCATTCAAATCCTACACCCGGCTGGCTGCTTCAAAAACCCCCACTGCTCACTTAACCCTTACGGGCAGGTCGGTGACCTTGAGGCTGGCTTTCCCGAACCAGCCCCTTCCAAACCTCCTCCCGCCCCATTCAGAGCTTGCTGGGGGGGGTTGGATGCAAGGTTGGAACTCCTGAGGGTCCCTGGGGTGCCACCAGCGTGGTGATGGCACCAGAAAGACCCGCTGCTGGCCTCGCTGGCTCTGGGCAAGAGTGGGATTGTGGCACTGAAAGGCAAGCAAAGGCAAGGACCCGAGTACGTCTTTGCTCCCAAGCACATCTTTGCTCCCAGACAGATGTTTTCTCGTAGCAATAACAGAGGCGGTTGGCAGCGCTGTATGTGTTTTGCACACAGAGGTCACTTGCAGGACATATGCAAAAACCATCCATCCCATAAGGAAGTACATCGGGAACCAAAAGTAATCGTAGGGCTGGGATGCGGGTTTATGAAGGCAGCGTTCAGGGGAAGGAGGTGAGATGATCACGTTCCCTTGCAGGTTTTTAACTGCTCGGTCTTGCCTTTGAAAATCTCCCCATTAATTTTCATATTAATGTAAGATATTTAAGAACTCTTAGTTTCATGCTATATATAACATTTTTAGGGCCGGGTTGTCAGCACTATGTAAATCAGCGCAGCTCCATTGACTTGCAGATATGTAATTGGGGCAGTTTTTAAGGTTACAGGCTGCTGTAGTGCCAGAACTGAGGCACAGTGCTAGATTTGAGAGTTAGATTTTTAGAATCGAGGACTCCGTTCCCCTCTCAGTGACTTTTTAAAGATAAAAGGGCTTTTATTCTAGAAATATATATATATATATATATATATATATACATATATATACAGGCTTTTTCACATCCACCTCCCCTGAAAATTCCAAGCAAGCTGATAGGAATTTCGCTTGCTTTTGGTAATCCATAATACGGATTTTACAAACGGGACACTGCTAGGGATCATGCGGGTGATGTTGGAGCCTGAGGAAGACGTAGCTCCCAAGCTCCTGCTGCTCACGATCACCATGAGCAAAGGACTGAGATAGCTAAAAATATCACGCAGCCCCTAATTAAGGTTTCTAGCCCCACAGAAAGAACCCCACAGGGGTTTCCAGCCCCTGTCTCTCCTGGGCAAGAGCAGCCTGTGTGTGTTCCTCACTCATTTCAATGCAAAGTTAGTGGATTTAGCCCAGCCTGCTGTGGCACACCGTTAGGATTAATGCTGATTTTTTTTTACAGAGAAAGGGAACAGAAGCGGTTGTGGGCTGCACCCGGGGCAAGGTACCCGAGCGGAGGCCATACAGGGGGCAGGAGGGCACAGCAGGGACGTGAGGCTCAGGACGATCCCAAGCGTAAATCTTCCCTCGGTCGGCAAAACCCAGCAGAGAGGGCTCTGCACAGGCAGGGAGGGCAAAACCCCTGTGTCTGCGTTTACTCTCCATAATCTCACTTTAAAATAGAGGAGGCAGTTTGCGTATTTATTTGGCAAATTTGTTTGGGAGAAGAGAGCCGCCTCGTTTGTAAGCTGCAGAAATGCATCTCCCCGCCATGAGGAGCGGACCAAGCAAGGACACCCGGGAGACGGCTGGCACGAAGCCAGCCCCGTGTGTCGCTAACTCTTCCCAGCGATGAGTTTTGTTGGTCCAACAGCCCGGACCGTCCTCTTTTGGACCTGCCTTGCTGCAGCCAGACTTGAAAGCGGCGGGGTGCTGCCGCGGATGATTCACGCGGCTGGCATCCCCTCTGAGACCGAAAGGGCGATGCTCTAAAAATGCCTGCGCTGCCTCGAGAGGCTCGGACAGCCCTGACAGAGGGCTGCAGGAGCAGCGCTGCCCTGAAGGACTGCTGTTATCAGCCTTTCCCAGAAAGGTCAGAGCCGTCTGTAATGCCAGCCACAGCCATGCCTGCTCTGTTATTTGACACGCAGAGGCAGCAGTCCTGATGCCAGGGATGGGCAGAGACTGGGCTAAATGCGTGTGACGGGCTGAATGGCATTTGAGCCCTGTGCTTCCCATCAGAGTCAGGGAAAATTACAATCCGAAAACGTACAGTGGTGTTTTAAGCACTTCGAGCGGAATGAAATAATCGCCGCTCACGGTTGCGTTCCTCCGCAGGAGCACGTGAGGGTCCATCCAGTCCCTCCCGTCATCCTGCCATTAAGGCCCTGGTGCTGGGGGAAGGACACGTCCACCACAATGTGTGGCCATCACGTATGCGGTCAGCGTTGCCAGCCCCTACGCATGCCTCTGCCCTTGTTCCTGGGGGCTCTCTGGTTAAAAGAAGCAGTTGGCATGCTGGTCGGCTTTGGAAAATTCCCATTCCCCAACCCTCCCTTTGCTTTCTACCAACGAAAGGCATTTCCACCTTGCCCTGGGCTCAGAAGTGAGACCTTAATCCCTCGTCATAAAAAAGGCAGGGGCTCCTGGGCCAACGCAGGGGTCTTTGCTGGGTCACTTGCGTAACAGAGCCTGAAGGAATGGAGAAGGAGGGAACATGGTGTTCGGAGGAGACAGCTTCCAAGCAGAGCCCACGGAAGGAGGGGAGGGGACGTTAGAAAAGCCTGTGGCTGTTTTCCAAGGGCCTCAGACTAATGGTGTTTAATGGGCCTCAAACCAGGCCAGGATCAGTGCGCGGGACCGCTTAAAACACGAGGGGGAAGCTGTGCCGCTGGTGCTGAGCCTGTACAGTAACACAGGGGTTAACCTCACTCTGGTCTGGTTTTCCTCCTTTCCTGCAGGTGTCATTTCTGTGCACCTCAAGAAGGACAGCCTCGGCAACCTGACCCTGCTCGCCAGCCCCAGCCTGCAGGCGGAGAGCTGCGGCCGGCTGGACCACGCCATCGGCGACTCGGCGGTGACGATCTGGCACAAGTGCAAGTGGGCTGCCGGCACCGGCAGCGAGCACGCGCTCGTCAAGAGGTGTCACACGCAGCTCACCAAGAGCTTCAAAGACAGGTGAGGGTGCGCCACGGGCTCCCTGCAGAGTTTTCCTGGTCCCAGCCTGCTGTTTGGCAGCTGGAGACATCCCGGCCTCGGTGGGGTTTAACTGGGGTGGTTTTGGTGTCACAGCTCCTGGTTGTAGGCGAGGTCCAGGCTTAGAGAACAAAGGCAAGGTCCAGGCTTAGAGAACAAAAGCAAGGTCCAGGCTGCTGGATTCACGGTTCACCCGCAGATAGAGCAGAGCAGAATTGGCTGTGACTGAGGTGCTACTGATCGATTTTATGCCTCGTACTCTGCTTCAAGCCCATTTCCTTCAAGCGAAGCCAGCTCCAAAATGAGGAGAGGCCCCATGAGAAGAGCCACCGAGCACACCGAGCACGTAGTGCCCCTCCGCTGGTAGCCAGCCAGGATGTCGGTAGCCACGCTCGAGGTCGGTTCAATCCTGTCCTCGTCCCCAGAGAGAGCTGTCTCTGAAAGGCATCACGGTGCTCGCAAGCATGCCTCGACCTCAGGACCTGCAGAGGCTTTCCACAAGACATCTTTCATGTCAAATTGGTTCAGAAAAGACCTCGGTCAGCTATGACTGAAGGGTGCAATATTGCTACCACGGCACCGCTGCCCTCAGTGCAAACGGACTTAGGGCTTTGGGGCCAGCAAACGACCGTACAAGGAGAACAAATATCCTTTCTGCTCCCTCCCCTCCCTCCTTGAAGCCAGCCCTTGGAAACTGAGAATCATTCCTATTGTTGGACAATTTGCCTGTGTTGTGCCTGTTAGGTAGATAGAGATTCCTGGTCATTGACACCGTGAATGGTGCTTTTCACAGAAGCCAAGCACACTTTGAAATTATAATGAAAGAAAATATTGGCATCCAGCAATAGCTGGCTTTCTGCAAATTACTTTTACAGAGTAACAAAAGATCTCTGCAGTTTGGACATGATGAATATGTTTCCTTTGAGAGTCCCTGAAAATTTCCCTTATCAAGTTTGAGGCTCCACAAAAGAGGAGGGGAGGGAATATTCTCTTCTGGAGCTTACAAACCAAGTATGTTCTTTTGTGTGCTTTGACTAGCTGCCCAGGGAAGATGCTATTGAGGACAGACCTTCAGTACCACACAGATCCACTTTTGGAAGATGCAAACGGAAACCAGCCAGAAAGAAAGAGCTACAACCCCTGGGGACTGCACTGTCACAGGCAGCACCTGAACCGCATGTCCTCCAAGTATAATGAGAACAAACTTCACCGTATCCTTTCTCTTCTCTCTCCTCCATCGCAACCTTTGCTACAAATAACAGCTCATAAGCAATGTATGTTTTACTGCAGCGGTATGCATCCCTTCTCTGTCCAGCTGCTGTGCAAAAAAAAAAAAAAGAATATAGATGCTCTCTTCTTCCACTATCTAAAAAAAAGAAAAAAGGAAAGAAAGAAAGAAGAAAAAAAAATACTTCCCATAAGGGGGCATTCAAGCTTAAGTCAAAGATCCCCTTGGCATACATTTAAAAACACAACTATACAGGAATTAGCAGCCGCCTCGCCTTTTATTTTCCTATTACACTTCATTACCCACCAGTCATGTGAGTAATACAGTTTAACAACTTCCCCCACACCCACTGGGGTGAGGACAGCACTGAGGCAAGGTGTTGGATTGACAGCCCAGGGCTACGGTGTCACTAGAGAATGGAGCTGTTGGTGCTTTAATTGGTAGGACTGTACTACAGTAAATTAACTGCAATTGGCAGCAAGGGGCCTATAGCAATGACATGTTGGTAAAATTGGCTCAGAAAGTCTCATTACAGTTGTGAGCTATTATGGAGAGCGTCAGCAGTTGCTCTGATTTAAGACCTCTTTCAATTAGAATTTAAAAGTATTGGGTTTCCCTTAACTCATGCCCAGAATTTCTATTGCTTGAGAATGTGGTATCAAAATACAGCTATCCCTGCATCCTGGACTTAAAGATGGGCACCCGGCAGCACGGAGATGACGCCTCAGAGGAGAAGAAAGCACGTCACATCAAGAAGTGTGAACAAAGCACCTCTGCCTCTCTGGGTGTTCGCATCTGTGGGATGCAGGTAAGGCAGCGCCCCGGACCTTCTGATGTCTGCCTGACATGCAGCTTGAATTCAAGCTGGAAATCTAAAGGGATTCTTGTCCTCGTTGGTGTAAACTGACGTAGATTTCTTCTCACCTCCCACCAAATAGAGCCTGTAGGAGCAAGCCACTTGACTTGTGCATCCTATCCCCAAGCAGGGCAGAGTAGGGAATAGTACAGAACATGGCACGCAGAGGGGAGACTTTTCCCACACCCCTGTTTGACTTCTGGAGATTTGATTCCCTTCAAGCTGAGAATCTGCCTGTACATGAACACAGATTCTCCTCTTGTGCTCAGCTCCTGGCTGCTGCACAAAAAAAAAAAAAATACAAATCACTTGTTCCACTCATGCCTTTGCTGAGCTGTCTCGTCTGATTGCTGCAAGAGCGAGGGGTTTCTTTTGTGCTAAATATTATGGTTCTTCTTGATTAAAATCGCTGCCCTCCCTGCTAGAAATGGAAGCTACACATTTGATTCACTCACAGTTCTCAAGCAGGTTTCAAAATCTTGTTCTGCTGTGCCTGAAGGATAATTATGACAATGATTATAAAGCACATACACTGCAGTGTAAACAGTGTCAAAAACCATGTCCCTTTCTGGTCTCTGACATCCTTCTGCTGAGCAGATTAGCCTTTAAGTTACAGCTGGTATGTGAGCTAATTCTGAATTCACTCTTCCAGTTCTTACTCTGTATTACCATTGCCTCACATACATAAAGATTTCTGTCTGTACCTTGTCCCTCTGTTTAAGACAACAAGATTATTGCTGCCTGCACTAAGAGAAGGAACAAAGCTGGGGTGTTCCTGTACTACTGCAAACTCCTGACATAGCCAGTGGGAAAATGCTATAAATCAGTAATGATGTGGCTATGACTTAGAGCTATACAGGGATTACAAAGGGGTAATTTATAGAAGCACAGGAAGAATCTACACCGGTGGCTTAAACTGAAGAGTTTAAATCTCCAGAAAGGGCAGGAGGTGGGATTCAGTGAGAAGCCTGCAGCACACTGCCAGTATTGTTCAGCTGCAGAGGATCTGTGTCTCAGCTCAGGACTGAAATTTTTAGATTAGGGCAAAATCCAGAACACTGACGGAGGGGAGAACAGTAAGACATCCACTGAATCTGGATTGTTGCTCTCTTTCCTCAAGGTCTACCAAGTGGACACTGGCCATTTTCTCTGCAAGGATAAATATTATGGAAGGAAACTCTCTCCTGAAGGATTCAGGCAAGCCTTGCACCAGTTCCTGTGCAATGGTAACCGCCTCAGAACAGACGTCCTGGAGCCCATCATCCTGCAGCTAAAAGCTCTGCTCTCTGTCATCAGGAAGCAAAGCTCTTACAGGTTCTACTCCAGCTCACTTCTCATCATTTATGATGGACTGGAGCACAAGGAGAACACTGCACCCTTGGATAATCACCTCCAGGGGCACTTCCAAAAAACAAACTGCACCACGACGCATGGCACTAATCACGCCAGAGTCGACGTCCGCATGATAGACTTTGCCCACACCACTTTTAAAGGCTCCAAATGCAATCACACCACTTATGACGGGCCAGACCATGGCTATATTTTTGGCTTGGAGAACCTCATCAAAATTCTTCAGAACATCTTGGAAGGAAAGTGACAAATTCTGTGAAATAGCCTGAATTTACTAGTGACCGATATCCCTGAAAAGTATCGCATTGGGTCAATTGTATGGGACCCTCACAGCTGCTGAATGTCACGTGCACGGTTTGGAATGACAGCATGGACAGCTTGCTAGGAAAAACTGCTACGTGCCATTACTGAACTGAAGCGTAAAAAGCAAAGAGCTGAAAGAATCTGTTCTGTCTGCAATCAATCAGAAGATTTATTTTCCTTTCTTGTTTTACTGCTGTCCTTGATTTATTTGTGAGTCAAAAGAAAGCATTACTTGAAAGAGTCTTAATGATAAAATAGGACCTGCTCACCTCCACCACACTCACCAAGCCAAGCAGGCTTAGAAGATGTTGTGCATTTGAGTGAGACTATTAAAATGAGCTGGCAGGTCTTAACAGATTGCAGCATTACTCTCATCTCACGCTCAGTGCTACGGGCTGAACACACTCAAAGACACAAGTGGAAGAAAAATGCACACCCTGACATTCACACTCCAATTGCCCAGGGCTGCAAGACTGTTCTTGCAAGTCATTTTCCATACAGCGCGGGTATTTGGTGCTTTGTTGAAAACACAAACGTACCAGACGCAGAACTCCTGGTTCTGTACTGCTTAAGGTGTAAAAGCAGATGGACCTCAGACCAAGAACTGGACCTTGCAAAGGTTTAATATCCCTGCGGGACGTAACAGGGCATGTTTCCTAAACTTTCTAAGCGAGAAGCTCCTTGGGGGCTGGGAATGTGATGATCCTGTCAGATACAAGTCACAAAAAACATTCACATCAAGGTATTTATGCTTCTAATTAAAAAATAAAAAATAAAATTGGGGACTAGACATTAAAGTTCACCTAGAAATTCTTTGATACAAATATTGTGTGTGTGTTTGGAGGAGACAATAACAAAAACTCGATACAATGTTTACAGCTTTTGTTGACGGATTTTATTATGGAACAAATATAATTCCTTCCTGCATGGTGTGGGAAACTTGTATGAGAAGTCCTTACACAAGGAATAGAGGTACAGAACCCAGTTATTGGGGAGTGGGGATATGAATAAAGTTGTCTAAGTAACTCTCACCTGTTGTCCGTCTCTTTTTCACTTCCAGAGCATCCTGACGTTGTTATCTTTTGTTTAGGGCTGTGTGTTTTCAAAAGAGACATTATTACCACAGGTTTAAATACCAGATCTCAAGGGAGACCCCTTCACTTGTATTTTACTGCATACAGCTGGTAAATTGCGGCAATTTATGGCCGGAAAATTTAAGTCATCTGGCCCAATTGCATATTTTATTTGGCCTGAAGTGGATTTGGGAAGACCTGGTTATTTACTGAATGTTGTTCACAGTATTGCATATTTCTTGCCCGCAAACTGCAATGACTATAAAAAAAAAGCCACAAACACTCTGCTTCAGCGGTGAAAGGACTGAGTCATCAGTTGCCTTGGCTCATGCTTGAGCAGTGAGGTCGGTGCTGAGTGTGGCCGACATAACCCACCTGAAGGGCTTTATCCAGACCTCCCTCAGCCTTCGCAGCGTCGCCGAGCCTCTCACTGGATGCTGCCACCAGGCCCCCGGGGCTGTAAGAGGTGAAGGACAAAGAGGGGTCTAAAGGGAAACACCAGCAGCTGCCTACCTGAAGGGAAGGTGTGGGGAGCTGGGGGTCGGCCTCTTCTCGCAGATAACCAGCGATAGGAGCAGAGGGAACGGCCTCGAGTTGTGCCAGGGGAGATTCAGGTGGGAGATGAGGAGACATTTCTGCTCAGAAAGAGCAGCCAGGCGTTGGGACGGGTTGCCCAGGGAGGTGGTGCAGTCACCGTCCCTGAGAGTGTTCAAGGAGAGGTTGGACGTGGTGCTTGGGGACACGGCTCAGTGGTAACAGGGGGTGGTTGAACCAGATGATCTTGGAGGGCTTTTCCACCCCTAACAATTATTTGAGCACATGCCTGGCCCCTGGTTAATGATGTTACCAACCATTTAACCACCCGCCTGCCTGGAGGTGACTCTGAGCAGGAGCACAACCTCCCCACACGGCAGGGAGAACCAGGCAGGGCTCCCCATACACTGAAACTGCCAGAAACCAAGCCCTGAAGCAGCGTTAAGACAGCAGCCTGCCATGGGGCATCACCACTAACTCTCCCGCCCGCATTACCCCCCGCTTCGTTGTCTCTGCGCATGCGCGCCCCCGCCGCCCCCGCACAGGCCCCTCTCGCTCGCCGTAGTCGCGGCCGCCGTCACGTGCCCACCCCCCCCCCGGCCGCCATGGCGGCCACCAGGTACCGGCGTTTCCTGAAGCTGTGCGAGGAGTGGCCGGTGGAGGAGACGAAGCGGCAGCGGGACCTGGGCATCTTTCTGCGGCAGCGGGTGGCGCAGGCTTTCCGCGAGGGCGAGAACACGCAGGTGAGGGCGGAAGCGGCCCGCGGGGAGCTGAGGGCAGGGCAGGGGAATGGGGAAAGGGCCGCGCACGCGCGCTGCGCCGCTGTGCCTCAGGGTCCGGCGCCATCTTAGGGCCTGAGGGGCGGGGTGCGCATGCGCAGTGCGCCGCTGCTGCTCCTCCTAGGGGCCCGGCGCCATTTTGGAGCCTGAGGGGGACCGGAGGGAGGGCGCGCATGCGCAGTGCGCCGCCGCTGCCTCGCCTCAGGGCCCGGCGCCATTTTGGAGCCGTGGGGGTCCTTTCAAGGGCCGGGGGCGCAGCGGGGCTGGGCTGCTCTCATTCCCTCCCTCCCTCCCTTTTTCCATCCCTTACTCCCTCTTTCTTTCCCGGCACCGGGCAGGCTTTGCTGTACGCGGAGACCTCGCACCGTCTGTGATATGTGCTGTGAGGTGTCCCCTTCCAGTGAGTTTTGAACCCCTGATCAGGGAAGTGGGATGCAGAAAACTTGTCAGGACCGTCGTGGAGTTCGGGGGGGTTGTTTGCTGTGAGGATAGGCTGATAACACGATACAGTGTGGGGTACACAGCAAAATCCATCACTGCTGGATGCAGTGGTTTTAAAGCTGGCTTCCAGCTGTAACTGTGTTGGATTTCAGGTTTCAATACTGAAATAAAAGAAGCAAACTCTTTACTTGGGCTGCAGTCCTTTACAGGCTTGGAGGTGGTGCTGTGGAATGTAAATATGTCCTTTCTTTACATAAAAACATTGTTCCAGGTGTGCATTTTCTCCTATAATGTGCCATTATAGGCACCTAATTCTATATTGGTCACCAGAATAAGCTGCAGCAGGCATTTCAGAAAGTGCTTATTGCTTTTTCATATGCCCAGGACAGCTGAATGTGCTGCACCAATTGGTTACGAGATCCCAAAGCTGCCACTCATCTTGAAAATCTAAATTGATGCCTGCAGCACTGATGTCAATTTGTACGTATAAAGACTTTATACAGTAAAGGGAAATGTACTGGCAGACAGCAGGAGGAATGTGTGAGAAAAGCACTAGAGCCTTAAAAGACATTTTGTCAGCCTAATGCCCGTTTAATTCACATGGAGTAAGATCTGCTGATTTTTTTTTCAGGCAATACTATCTCAGCTACCTATTTAATAGCTGTTTCTGCTGTCATTACTGAAACATCAGCAGGCTCACTTAAAATGTGACTGTGAAATACCTTAAGCTGAAGATCGCCTGCTGCGTGATGGTGCTTATTTTTAATGGTTTACCTGTCCCTGTAGCCTCTCTCCCACAGCAGCCATTACCTGCCCTGTCAGCAGAGCCTTTCCTTCATTTTCCTGGCTTGCACAGGGGAGGCATCACCCGCCTTGTGCTGGACCTGTGCCAGTGTCCCGAGGACAGATGAGCTCTTTCGCTTTATTCTGTCTTGCTGCTCTTCATACTATCCTTACTCATGTATCCGTTTTAATCATTTATGTTTGATGTCATCGAGCAGCAATGCAGAGTTCTGGTCAAGTTGGCCCCGCTGTAGAACACAAAAACAAGTCAACATGCCATTCACGCTGCTAAATAGCTGGCTCTGCAAGGCAGATGCACCTGTTGGAGGCACCTAGGAGAGTTTTAGGTATTAGCAAAATCTTTCCAACTTACTAGACCAAAATAGAAATCCATTTACCCTTCACAAGCTGTACAGTGCCTTACGTGCCGCTTTTCCCTAATCAATTACAAACTATTTTTAGCCTTGCCAGGATTTTATAGCTTCCATCCTAGTACCTTATCCTGTTTGATCCTTTAGAATAAAACAGGCAGCCAAACCAGCCTTTGATCAAAAAATCTCACAGATTTCACAGCACTGGCCAGTAAGCGTGAGAAGAACACCGTACAGCTATGTTCGCATTAGCTGTGTGTTTACAGTTGATCTGTCCTGTCTTTTTGAGCAGAATTCAGGGTTCATTCTGGAACTTCGGTGCCTCATTATTCTTGTAGGCCAAGCCGGTGAGAAATGGAGGGGAAAGAAAATGCGCCGCATTCTGGAGTGGCATAATAGGGGTTGTCGGCACCCTGCATTGCGCTGAACAAGTAACAAAGATGCTCCTTTACTGTTCTTTTCATGAGCTTTTAACTAAAATGAAATGGTTTTGCTCTGCAGGTTTAAAGTAAGACTTGTGTGATACTTTTATTCTTTTCCAGATTGCTGACCCTGAGACCTGTGACCAAATGTATGAGAGCTTACTCAGAATCCACACCAACTACTACAAAAACAAGGTAAACATTTTGGCATTAGCCATCATCGGCCTTTTTGTGGGGCCTGCAGCTGTCGGTGCCCTAGGCCACATCCCAGCGGGGTTTCTGGGAACGTAGCAGGCAAATGAGCAGTCAGGTGGATGCTGCACTACCGGGTGCCTTCAGCCTCTCTTGGCTTTCAGTCTGAAAGCTGCAGACATTTTGGCCTCTGTGACACGTATGAACAATGTAGATGATAGTTCCTTGTGTGGATGAACAGAATTCTTAGAGCTTGATGGAAAATAAGTTAGGATTCTATTATTTGGTGACATAATTACCTGTGTTAGTGCCCTACAAGTAACACCTTGTTCTCTTTCTCCTTCTCTCACCTACCTGCTCGCTTGTGAAGTATCCACGCCTGAAAGAAACAAGCTTCACTGGAGTGACAGTGCAGGATTGCAAGATGATTCTAGCAACAGGTATTAATACTGCGATTGATTTGGGAATAAATCAGTGCAAGAGATAAAGCACATTCTAGTCTTTGTTGTGTTGGCTTTATCACTTCTGCTAAACATCAGATACTGAAGGACTGAATGGGACTGCTGTGCAAGCTTATTAGGGTGGTTTACAAGGAGTAAGTTCAGGCTTAATTGAGGAGATTTTCAGTAGTCTAGCAGGACAAAAAGTCGATTGTGTTTTGCAAGGGGCAGGAATAGCAGAGGGTTTGCAAGGGCTCTTTGAGACAGAGTGGCAGGAGCTGTGCGAAAAAAATGCGCATTTGCTACATCGCTGGAAAATTCTCAGCTTCAGTTTCACCGTGTTCATATTCCCTCCAGTATTTCTTCTCTTGTATTAGACTTTGAGAGAAAACAGGGTACCACAATGCAGAAATACTCTCAGCCAAACAATTTTATTAAACGCAACATAGGAAGCTAGTGCAGTTTTGTTCTGCTCCAGTTCTTAACTTCGACTGCAGCGCGTGGAAACTGAATATTAGTTGTTAGTGATAAGGGACTCCCTGCACAATTGATTGGAAGGGAAAACAAACTTGCCTCAGGCCCTGAAATAGAAATTCATTAAGATGAGAAGTCAAAAAAAAGCAAATATATGTAAGGCAAAGGGCTTATAAGAGGGCTTTCATGGTTTTGCTTTTCTGCTTTTCTTCCTCTTTCCCCATCTCCCTCTGCCTTCTTTTGCAGACATTCTGAAACAGATGGAAGACATGAAAAAAGGAACATGGAAAAAAATTGCGAGAAAGGTTTTCCGCCAAGAAATCTGAAGAGGACTTGAAGTGATAGGCTAACTCCCAGAATTTCCTCTGTATATATTCCTAAAGCTCTGTATGTTGCCATGATGAATAAAACCATTCATTCCTCTTAGCAACAGCATTTTTTGTTCAGCCCCACACTTTATACTCTTTATTTTTAACGCCCGTTCTTTTCTTTCTGGAAATCTAGGCCATACCTGAACACATCTGTGATGAAAGTTAGTGGATCAATGTCAAAGAAGGAGCTTTGTGTTGTTAGACCTGATCATTTGTGTGATGAGAAACAGTCCACCAGGAAATGCCGGCGCACGCAGGTACAACCACGCTCCCTTTAAATCTGCTTGGGAAGCCAGCAGTGGTGGTAACATGGAAATACAGCTGTGATGGTGGTTCTGCGTTAGCACTGCTAACAGTGACATTGAGGAGGGATAACGTCAATTATCACAAGTTATTTTCCTCTGGAGAAGTCTTTTTTGGGAGCACAGGAAACGACTGAGGGTGGATGTTTACCATGGCACTGAGCGAGCAGTTTAAGAAGAGTATAACGGGTTTTAGTGCCATACATTGTCTAGAGTGGTGCGTTGCTGGACAGGCTTCCCTCAGCACGGAAGGAAGGGTCTGTAGGGGTTACTGCATACATGAGGGATGAAGATCAGTGTTTGTGATGTGCTGCTCTACAGGGCCATAACCAAATTTCAAGTGTGCTTTGTTGTGGCTTAGTTTTATTCCCTTTTAAAGCTCTAGTGCTTGCATCAGCCTCTATTCTTGGGAGGCAGAGGCACAGGCGTGTAGCTGGGATGGCCGCAGCACTGCTTGGCTTGGGAAGGGTGTGTGTCTAGAACGCAGCTATGCCAGGACTCTGCTTGGCTCCCCGCAGCACCAACAGCTGCTCCTTTTTATGTTTGAACTGTGTTTTCCTGGCAAGTAGTGAAAGAATTTGAAACTTTGCAGCAGGCTCCGATCCAAAACTTCAGAAGACAAAGCTGGTGTTCAAGGTAGTTGTTCAGGGTAGCGTTCTTCATCTTCTCTATGACTACATTTTAATGTTTAACAGCTGGAACCAAGATCATTGCGTTGTGGAGCACTTAGGGTAAGACCTTCTGGCTTCAGGTCGCTGGATTGCTCTGCATTTCTATTTCTAGCAGCCCTGTCACATCCCAGAGCGTACAGGAAGGGAGGTTTCTTTACCATGTTTAAGTTTTTATTATAACTTGATTTTTGTCTTTAATTTAGTTAAGGCAATTTACACTTTAGTTCTTAAGTAACAACAAACAACAACAACAACAAAGTAAAACATTACACCAGAGATGAAACTAAACCACAGGACACCCCTTCACAGTGAACTCCTGGAAACCTGCCGTCTCCTACTACTGCCCAGATGTTCTTTGTCCACACAAGACAAAAGACCAGTCCACGTAGTACTAGCACAGGTACTCATCCTCATCTGGTGAGTTAAATGCTCAAATCCGTAGCCTTGAGCTTCACGCCTCTTTACTGCACCACGGTGATGAACAGAACTCTTTAAATGGAGAGGAATGGGCCTGGAACAGGTACGGCAGAGATGATGGTTGGTTTGCAAAGTTCCACCTTTTACTAGTGACGCTCCTGGAATACGTTAAATATTGCAGCCCTACCGCTAGTTACACTACACCTGAGGTGGAGGCCACCCACACGTAGCACATGGAGATAAAGATACAACCCCCCACGTTTGCAAAATAAAGAGTTATTGCAATGAGGAATAAAAGTCTTGTATAATTTATCTTCCTATAAGGGCATTGGAGTAACATGTGGGTCCTGGTATTGAGGAATCCTCGCCGGTCATTGCTTCCTGAATTGCTTACAAGCGATCTAAGGAAAAGGTTGACGTGGAAGCCCCTCCGCATGGCCCAGCTTTCTCTGACAGCGATGTCCATGCGCAGGACCCAGGAATAAGCAGCCTCGGCAGCTGATAGATATGTTCAGTCCCTCGGTGGGTGAAGCTGATGCTTTTTGTGTCTTAGTGGTTCATGGTATTCTGGACATCCACAAACCCCATCCTTTGTCTGCGCTTCCTTTGCTCTGTCATCTAGAGTTCAAACAAGGACAAAAAATGAGGTAGGAAACCAGATTTTTTTCTGTTCGTTAGCGTGCTTCTCAGGTCTGTGACTGCCTAGGCTGCTTTAAGCATCTGTCAGAATACCCCGTGAGTTTGGTGAGGAAGTATCTCAAAGCACACGACCCACGTGTAGCTCTTTTCTGGGGGTCAGGAACACGAGCCCTTTGCTTTGTATCCAGAGTTGTACTGGATCGGGCTGGTTCTGCCTCCTGTTCTTGCCTGTGCTGCCTCCTGTTCTGCCTCGCTGTCTATTTTGGTAAGGACAGGGGGGTTTTACAGTCAGGCGTTCCTCAAGTGTTCCTATTTTTATAAGCGTTTAGTACCTGTTCCTTCAGCTCATTCAGCTGGGAGGTGAGATGGGACACCAGCTTCATCGTGGAATTGAGTTTGTCTTGAAGGTTGCGGATCTCGTTCTGTTCTCCTTCCCCTTCGTTGCTGACCAGCGACATGGCTCGCATCCGAGGGAACCAGTCAAGGTTCTTGTTCTGGAAAGAGACCAGGTGGAATTTAACAGGAAGCCTGCCTATGCTCGGGGACTAAAGAAATTCTCAGAGGCTCGTTTTGTATGTAGCCTTGCAAATTTTCCACCACTGGTCCGTTTGCACCTTTTTTCATACAGCCATCTGGATTCAAGTTCAGAGGTTTTTCTTTTCTGAATTTCCTCACCCTCCCTTTTTGCCTTGAAACAACCTTGAAGTCACAGTCTGTACTGCCTGGTTCTGCCCTTGGTTCAATCCTTAAATACACAGTATAAAACAGCAAACAGACAATGCGCTGTTGGCTGAGATTGCCAAGTGGAATTAACCACCTAAGAAAACCAAGGAACAACAACATTCTTAAATATTTTGCAAAAGTTCCTTCTCAAAACTGCTTTTCTTTGGCGAGCCCACTGTTCCCAAATATTTCCCTGGGGTAGCTGCTCTGAGGGGACGCGTACCTTTATCATCTGCGCCACGTAGCTCTCAGGCCCGGTGTAGTCTGTCTTGTTCTTCACTCGCACCAGCACTATGAAGTACAAGTAGTTCCACATGTTGTGCTCATATTTAATATGCTCCTCAAAGGACACTGTCTTGTTGTCGAACTTGTCCCGCTCCAGTCCTGGGAAAGGCAGTCAAGTACAGAGAAGGTGGAGAGGAGATGAGGAGAAGGTAAGAAGGCAAGCAAACAAATGCGAAAGGAAGTACAGATAATTGCCTCCTGTCCCAGGTGTGACTTTCAAGAAGTGCTTTTAATAATTAGTTGGCATTTAGCACATAACAAGCATCGAAAGCAGGGGGAAAATAACCCAGTCGTGTATTCAGGAGGCTTCTATTTAAAGTACTACTAGCTATGCTTCCTGCCTGTATGTCTGAAAGAACAAAATGCACCCAGTGGATCCTATAAGAAAAAAATAAAAAGTTATATTTAAGCTTGGGCTGGTTTTTATGGATGCTTTCCTATGACTGAAAGCATTCTGGAACATTTTCCTGTACTTCATTTCCTTGGTAATGTGGTGCATTTTTTCCCCCCACTTGATAAGTGTTGGTCCCAGGAGGGATCACAGCGATGAGAACACCACAACATGGCATTTAGTTTAACACCTCACTAACAGGAGGCGAGGAGGAATAATTTCCCCTCTCGGTTTGTGTCCTTGTTTAAGCCTCCTCACTCTGCAGAGACCCATCGGTGAATAGCTTTAAGTTTTGCTGTGAACCAAATGAAAACCCAAACCAGCTGAAACTTCTTTCCTTCCCTCATGCCATAGGTCGACCTTAAAAGAGAGGAGCCACGTGGGGGCAATTCCTGTAGGCACGGTGAGCCGGGGTCCCAGCACTCACCACATATGAAACAAGTGGTCTTCAGGATTTCTTCCTTCTTTTGCTTCTCACTCCTCAGGTCAGCAAAGGTGTCAATGATGACCCCAAAGATGAGGTTGAGGACAATGATAATGACAATGAAGAAGAAGAGGAGGTCGTAGACAACCCGAGCAGGAAACAAGGATTCCTGTAATGGACAAATGGAAATAAATAAATAAATAAAAAATGTGTGTCTTGCACGCCTCGCCTCTAGCCGCTCCAACCATGCTTTGGTGCAAAGGCTGAGGGTGCAAGGTGAGGAGCAATAACTGGGGTGTGGTGGGGAAGAGAGGAGGAAAGCACTGAAGGACGGCTGTAGGGGAAAAAGCTGGCAGCGCCACAGTTTCCAGGGAGGAAGGGCAGCTCCACAGTGGTATCTGCAGCGGGACTTGGCAGAAGAGAGGGGGCCTGATGTGCTGCCAAAACTCACATCCTTCGATGGCTTGCGCAGAATGTCCCCCACACCCCCTCCGTTCCTCAGGCCGTGGTTCAGGACAGTGACAATGCACATGAGCAGCGTGTCGCAGGCTCGTTCCCACTGGTCAGCGTCTGCTTCTAGAATACCAGAGGGAGGGCAGGGGGCAATAAAAGCAAAAAGAGCACACACAGGGCAGAAGTCCCGCCGCAAAGAAACCCAGGCTACGGGCTGAGTTGCAGTGTCCCATCTGGGAGCAGGTGCTCGGTGTGGATCTCCCAACCAGCAGCTCCCCAGCTTGCTTCTTGCAGTGGAGATGTTTGGCTGAGCGCTCCCAAAGCTCCCACTTTCTTTATGACTAAATTGAATCTATTTCAACATTTTTATGGCAGGGTCAGTACAGAGCTTGCGGGCCTCTTGCTTAATATGTGCCAAACAGTGGGCTGTTTGTCAGCGAGCTCAGAAAAATCTTACAGCATCTTTTTAAAGATGGAAACAAACAAAGCAGCCAGCCTACTCTGCTGCTAACAGAGCTCAGCTTTCTAATGAGCTTGCTTACCTTCCAAGGCAGTGGGCACAGCAGAGCAGCTAATTTTGTCTCCACTGCATGACTCCATGAAGGTCTCCATGTTCCTCTGCATCCCCAAGGGGTCATCTGCAAGTAGAAGCACAGCCTTGTCAGGGCATCAGCTTGCCCTAGCAAAGCTCTTTGCTTGTGGCCAGGTGCTCTTCAACTGCATCGCACTGAAACATTCAAGCAATGTAAAAAAAAGGAAAAAAAAAAGAAAAAGAAAAGAAAAGAAAAAAGAAAAAGCTTATTTCGTATTCTCCTAGATTCTCCTAGCCTCTTCTAGGTTTTGAATCTTTTGCTTAGGTTTCAGTAAGGCCTCTACTATAGACTTCTCTGCAGTCACTCCTAGCCCCCCAAACCCCATTCTCTGCAGCAGGAGGTCCCTAAGTCAGTGCAGGCAGCTGCCTTCTCCACCAACCCCAAACCAGTGCTCCCAGGAGCTCAGCCCCATGCTCCCAGGGCCTCGTGCAATGATCCAGCTGCAGAAGGGGCCCACGCTCTGCCCGGCCCAAGCCCTGCAGCCAGCGAGGGCACGGCCTGAAGCACCTTTGGCTTTGCTGTCCGGCAGCCGGTCCACCTCCAGGATGAAGTCATCCTTCAGGAACAGGAAGCCCACGATGGAGAAGAGGTAGACGAGGATGAGCGCCAGGAGGGCTGTCAGCAGGATGGAGCGCCCGTTCCGCGTCACGCTTTTGATGACATTAAACAAGGTCTCCTCGCGGTAGATCAAGTCAAACAGCTGAAAGGACCAGGAGCAAAGAAATGCCATAGGGTGCTTTTCTGTGACAATGCCTGGCCTACCTACACCCCTTTCATCCCGAGATCTTGGCTCACCCAGGAGACACTGACCAACTTTCACATAAAGCATTTAAGTTTTCCATCTTACTGTAGAAGAATGAAGTGACTTATGCACAGCAGGAGAGCCGAGAATAGGACACATGTCCCCTGCCTCTGCCCTCACCAGCTCACGTTGTCTCCCAGCTGACCCAGATAAAGTACACAGCAGAGATTAGAAAGAGTGTGATAGCAAAAGACTGGGAGAGACAGTAACAGATACTGTCGGAAGGCAGAAAGATCAGCCTACGCAAAGATTAGAGCACAGTGCATTGTTCTCACTGTCGTTATCAGTCAGCTCCTGGAAGATGTCACAGAGAACTTCTAGCTTCTAACTATGGTCTGGCTATGCCTGTGCCCCAGACATCTGCGTTTACTGTACCAGGATGCTGTAGAAGAGCTCGTGCACGAAGAGTCCCAGGACACTCGTCAGGATGTAGCCAACATGGTAGAGAAACTCCACATCCATGATCATGGCCTTGTAGCCTCGGATGAAGGTGCCACGATTGCCCACAAAGCTCACTACGAACACAATCTTGTTGGTCAGCTGGGGAACAAGCAGAAATGGGAAGCAGTGAGGGCTGCTGCACTTCAGGAACGCAGAACCGTCTGATGTGAGATGTTACACTCGTTTTCTAGCAGCGTGCTGAGAACTTACATTGAGAGCTCCCAGGATGTTCAGGGTGAGCCCAATCCCTAAGTAATAAATGGATCGCAAGATCAGGGCCACGAGGAGCGGTCTGACACCGTAACGCTTAGTGAACAGGGCCATGATGGAGAAGCAGATTAGAATCCAGAAGAGCAGCGAGATCAGAGGGGAATCCAGCACGCCTGGGAAGAGAAGACCCACAACACCTAAGTGGCATGGAGTTAAATGCACGCTGTCAATCCAACACTGCGCTGCTGTCCAGAGTGTCTGAAAAAAACTAACGTGCTGATTATCAGAGGGAAGAAAGACAGAAACGATGCTTGACTGCAGAGACTAGTACTGGCTGAGATGGTCCTTACTGATACACTTCTCTAACATCTTTTATCTGAGATCTCACAACCACTGCAAGTGATTAAGACTTCCAGACAGCTGGTACATATTCTGTCATTACTTCCTCCATTTTACAAACAGAGAAAGTACAGCCCGGGGAGAAGAGACTGTTCCCTACGAAGGAAGTCGTGGGAGGGCTGGCAACTGAAATCTTGATTCGGTCCCTTGCCAGGACCAGCAGCAAAGGCTTGGGGGCTTTAGGAGTCAAGAGGAGACAAAGGGTGGGGAGAACACCAGTACGGGGCCCATTGCTCCCTGCACACGAGGGTCTCCTTTGTCCCCCACCCCGAGGAGCAGCGAATGCAGGGGCACTCACCCATGGAAGTAGCTTCGACATAAGGGTAGAAGAAAGCAATGATTATGTTGATGAAGACAGCCAGGTTGAAGGAAATGCTTCCCCAGAGCGTCATTCTGCGGGAGAACCAGTACATCAGCGGCATGCCTGGAGGGAGAGGAGGCAGACACACATCTCAGCCAACCTCGTGTCGGCTGGGGAAGGCTCTGACCTCCCCGACATCCAAACGGCTCGGCTCAGTGCAGCGAGTGGGCCTGGAGGGACCCTCGCCTCCCGCTTCCTTCATGCCATTGACAAAAGCTCCTCATCTGCTGAAACACGAGTGCACGTTGAAATCATTACTGCTCACACCTCTCGGCTCCTGGGGCCTTTGACCTGCTCTGGCACCTTGGAATCAGATTGGCTTCGTTCTTTGCTTCCCCCTCCTCCCCATCTCCCACCTCCTACATCCTCGCATCCTTCAAAACAACCGCGCCTTTGTGTTTTCAGCCTGATTCTCCGTCCCAGAGGAGACCCAGCCAGCAACTTCCCAGCCATACTGGAAACTTGTTTCCTGCCCGAATTCCTAAGATAGTTTAGACTGGATCTGCAAGTGTTTTCAGTGCTGCTACACTACCTCTTAGCTGTATCGCAGTATTTATAGTGCAGCTCCTGTTGACGGAGCTCCTGTTATTTTAAGCCAGGGAGTCCGTACTGGTGCAGCCCTGAAAGCAGCTCTGGATGGTGCAGAGGAACAAGTTTATGTCCCAAATACAGCTGCTAGATGCTGGCTTAGGAAAAGGCAGCTGAAAACAAATGAAGAGCGGCCTTTGTAGGGGAACACAGCTGTCGGTGTTGTCCCAGAGAATGTGCTGTAAGAGGCATTTCAGAGGAATTGCACTAACAGGCACGGAGGAAATATCCCTGGGCTGGAAGGTCTCGATTAACCTCCACTCCCTGCAAACTGCTGCGCCCTGCAGAGAGCAAGGGGCACAAGGGGGCACAGATGCGATCTGCAGGCTGCTGCCAGGATTCACAGCCCCCTCGAAGCACAGCTGGTTCAAAACAGGAGCTACTCAAAGAGCCCGTGCTGGCCAGTGCTAAAGGAAGGTCTGGTTTGCTCTTACTGCGCAGTTTCTTCTGCCACTCCATCTCGTTGTGGAGGAAGGAGGACTGGTCGAAGAAATCACTGACTTTGCTGCCCTGCTCGTCCTGCTCTGTCGTGGTGAAGAGCCGGTACTTGGTCTCCTTGGTGAGGAACTCACAGATGCCAGGCACCGGGAAGATTATCTGCTCCATGCTTCGGTCCAGGCGCACAATCTGCAGGAAGCAGGGCGAAGGGGAGGGTGCCGTCAGATCCTGCCCGTACCACGCTTTGGTTTCCGCTTTCCTAGCCCCAGCTGTGCCTCCCCAAATCCAAATGTCACCAGCCACACATCTAACGCTACAGTTCCACCCAGCAAAGGCATCCTCGAATGCTGGGAGGAACACTGACAGCACGTGGACCACACCAACAAGCAAGGATGGGGCTGCTCCAACTGCATCCCAGCTGCTGAGGGGAGAGGAAAGAAGGGTCTGGGGGGGCCCTGTGCTTCCCCCAGCACCCAACGGGCTCTGCTATTGCCTCCAGCTCTCTGCAGCACAAAGGACCCATCTGCTTTTAGCAGGCACAGGGATGGGAAGGCTCCCGGTGCAGAACAACGGGGCACGAGACAGCCGGAGCACACGTGGGATTCATCAGCCGTGTGTGTACTAGCAACCCCGCAGCAAACAGGTCTTGCCTCGATCTGGGACGTGTGCTTCTCGTAATACGCCAGCGGGTCCTCCTCCTCCTCCTGGATGGGAGCCGTCGACTTCAGCATCTGCGTCAGCTGCTTGTTGTTTAGGCTGAGCTGGGATGTGGGGAGAGGAGAGAGGATGAGAGTGGGAATGGCCGGGGGGGATTCGGGTCTAACTTCGCTGACAACGCCGTTCCTCAAAAGGTACTGAACCCGATTAGGTTTCAAGGAAAAGCAAATGAATTAAAGCTTCCTAGAGGAGTACGAGCGCTCCCTGAGGTGACAGACATTCGATTCCCTGCAATAATTACATCCAAAAGCCGCTAATCCACAAATTACAAATCAATGCCCCTAAAACCCTAGGGAAATCACATTACTGCTGAATCTTGTACGGGATCTAAGGCAGAGGCAAGAAATGACAGCCAAGGACTCAGTCCTTGCTTTCCTGAAGGGAAGGGAGGAAGCAGGTACCCGGGGCCCAGCAGCGCAGCACCCTGCAGCAAGCTGGATGTCACCCGTGGCCGAGCCTTCCCCAGGGAGCCCCACACACGCAGCTCTCCGCAGCCGGGTTACAACGGGTGCACAGTCCATTGGGATGCAGATTTGGCTACACTGGCTCTTATAAATCTTTCTTCAGTCCCCCCACCCCCAGGAACACTAAACCCCATCAAATCTTGAACGACAAGCAGCAGGGCAGCTTAGCGAGGCCGGGAGGAGCGGCTTTTCGCAGCCTCCGCTCGGGGTCGGGGAGCTCTGCCTCTGTTCCCGAGGGCTTTCCGTACCATGGACGAGATGCCTTCCTCCTCCTCCTCCTGGATTCGCTTCACCGGCTTCAGGAGCTGCTGCAGGGACTTGTTGTGTCGGGACAGCTGGAAGGGGGACAGCGAGAGTGGGTTAGCACAGGACGGAGCAGCCTCTGCACACCAGAGCGGGACACGGGGTGCGCACCGGCGGGGGCTGGCCACTAAGCCAGGGTGCTGGGGTTTCGTGGGAGGCTAAAAGCACATTTCCCAGCCTGGCTGGAGAAAATGTAAATAAACACCGAGAAAAATGCGCAAATTGGTGAGTGGGAGCCCGGCACAGCACGGGGAGCCCAGCCTGGTGGGGACCCTGCTGTCACAGCAGATTGCAGCGTCAGTACCTGCAGCGCCAGGATATAAATGTTGTGGCCGACTTCCCGGGGGGAAACCTCAGCGTTTTCACACTCCTCCTCCTGCAGATAGGCCTTCTTAATCACATCGACCTGGAAGGCAGCAGAGGGCAGGTGAGCTTGTCCTGGTCCCCTCACCCCGTTTTCCTCCTCCGGCCACAAAGGGCTCCGGGAACCCCACTCAGGACGGGTGCTTGTGGTGTGTGAGTAGCGTCAGGGCAGCACCCGAGGTGGTTTTGGGGCTGTAAGCCAGAAACTGCACCAGGACCTGGAGGTGTAGGAGCTCCAGCATGAGCCACAAGCCCAGGGGCTTACAGGGGCTCGTGGGGGGCTCTTTCACCCCCCCCACCCCGCTCAGCCCTTACCAGTTCCTGCGGGCGGAGGCTGATGAGGATCCGCTCGGCGTTCTCGCTGTCGTGTCTACTCTCCATGAGGGCCAAGAGGAGCTTGGAGGCATTGTCCTGGCAGGGAGAAGCCCTTGCTGAGACGAGCTATGCCCTGCCTGTGCGCCCAGGACCTCGCAGTGGGCAGAACCCCCCATGCACCATGGGCCGTCATAAATCCAAGCCGTGCACACGGGAGATGAACCAGCCCAGCCCCAGTTCATGCACACCAGGACCTGTCGCAGCCCCGGCTTCACACCCACCTCACCCCACAGCTCAGCCCACGGACACGGCAGCAAGCCGGGAGCCCACGCAGCGCCGCACACACGTGCACATCCCAGCCCCGGGCCTACCTTCAGCTGCAGGACCAGGTCCATCCGGTACTTGCAGAGGGGGCTGATGTCGTTGAGGATGAGGGCCGTGATGATGTCGATCCCGTTGGACTCGTGGGTCACGATGCAGCTCTAGGGCAGCAATGCAGCCGGGTTACCCCATGGGTGCTTCCACCCCTCCCAGCTTCACCTCCAACACTGCTCAGATCCAAAGCAGCGCCCTGCTTTCAGTGCTGAACCATCGCTTGGGCTCCAGGAGCCCCAGATCCCTCCTCTCCCTGGCAGTGGCACCATTTCCATCACCATATTACTTTTTACATCACCATATTATTTAGCCAAGCAGGAGCTCGTAACCCACGCGCTGTCCCTGTGCACCACGGGGAACCCCTGCAGCCAACGTTGTGCTCTCCTTCACACCCTGAACTCCAGAGCTGCCCCAATCCTTGCTGCTTTCCTATGTGTCCCCCCAAAATCCTTCCTTGGGCATCCCTGATGGGATGGGACGTGCGAGGACTGCCCCAGACCTGCAGTGACACCCACGGACCTGGTTCTCGTGGCAGGGCCCCTGGCAGTACTCGGTCAGGGTCTCCAGGGTCTGGGTGATGAGGGCCACGTTGTACTCGTTGATGTAGAGCCCCAGCAGCCCCAGCCCCCCCGTGGTGCTGCCGCACATGATGTCGAGGAACTGCAGTGTCTCGCACACCAGGTTGTAGTTGGTCTTGTTGTTCTGGCACCGGAGGAAGTTCTGTCGAGCAAAGCCTGCAGTTACAAGCCTGAGCAGCATCACTCTGACAGAGGCACCAGGTTCTAGCCCTGCTCCCAGCACCCCCTCTAGCTAATTTTGATGCAAAATTAGGCTCAGGGCCATCCCTGTAGCATACAGACCCCCCCGAGAGCAGCACCCAGTCCCACAGAAACAGCTGTGCCGTGATCAGCTCCTTCCAGGACACCAAGCAAAGATAATCCTAAAGGATGGTGCGTTTGCAGATGGGGAAACTGAGGCACAGAGCAGCCAGCGCAATGTCCTTTAGGACCCAGCTGGGGCAGAGCCCATCCTTCCTGCACCCCAATCCTACAGCCTCTGTCCTGGCAGCCCCCAGAACCAACCTGGAGGTCCCGGTTGTGGTTCTCGCACAGCAGCTGCAGGAATCGCAGGATGGGCTCCATAATCAGAACCGTCACCCCCATTTCGTTGTTCTGGCCCTGCTCTCCACCGTCATGGCCCTTCCGAAACCCTAACGCCAGCGGGTATCGGGAGGGGGTGCCGGGCATCACAAAGGCCTCTCCTCGTCCTGCTGGGCAACCCAACCTCGTTAGCATCAGGCTGTCCAACGAGGCAGGCATTGACCCTGCTGGGAGGACACGGCCCCATACCTTTGGTGCCAGGGTCAGGCTCGTCTTTGTCCTCACGAGGCTTGTTCCCAATGTCACTCATGTTCACCGACACCGTGGACTTGGTCTCCTGCTGCGCCTTCTTCATCCGGTCATGCAAAACTTTGAAGAACTTCTCGGACTTCTTGTCGCTCGTCATGAGGTTGTAAAAGGATTTCTGGGAGGAGGGAGGACAGCAGCTCCAGTCTCCACTGCAGTACCCAAACCACCCCAGCCTCCCCCTCTGATCCAGTAGCCTTCAGCACTCCAGCCCTTGCCTGGGATAACGTGGCGAGCAGGTTTATTTCCAACAGCCCCGGAGATCACAGTCCTCTTGGACTCACAGGGGTGCATCGTCCCCTGTGCCTGTGCCCCCCTTGACCCTGGGCAGAGCTGGGGACAGAGCAAGCAGCAACTACAGCAGCTCCAGGCTTGGAAGCCCATGATTTTTGTGCGTACAGTTCGTTGGCTTCCCCGTGATAAGGAATTCAAGATAACCCACAAGTTATCACCTGAGAGCTGCAAATCTGAGTCATTTCCGCGGTACCCGGCAGAGGGCATCAGCATTACTCCAGAAACCCTCGGCAACAACCTGCCCCTTTCCTAGCATCCAGCCACCAAGCTGGAAAACCCGAAAAGCAGAGAAATTTCTGCAGTTCCTCCCCCAGATGGCGAGCAAATGCACGCTCCCAAAATTTTGGGAAAGGCTGCTGCTCGGGGACCGGCCAGGGGCTGAGGACTGCCCTGCGCCCCCATCTTCTGCACGCTGGGACCCCCGCCCTGCACACATCAAACCACAGCTGCCCAGTCCCCGGGGACTGGTGCCCACCACAGGCACCTGGATCTCGGTGTTGCCTCCGTCCAGCAGCCGAATGGCCAGCAGGATGCTCTCCTGGAAGATCTTCTCGTTCTTGGTGTTCATGATGAGGTCAGCCACCAGCTTGGTGGCCCCTTCTCGGTCCAGCCGGCACTGGACAGCAGCGATAGCGGACCAGTCCTGGTCTTGGCCTGCAGGAGAGGACATGGATGTGGTGGTGGTGTAAGAGAAGGAGCATGGCCAAGTCACTCCCAGGGGCATCTCAGGCCCCTCTTCTCCTTCTCCTCCTTTACTCCCATGGAGGTGCGAGCATGGAGACCAGCTACAGACCCTATTCCACCGTGGTTTGGGAACCAGGCATTCAACATGAGTGAGAGCAGCACAGAAAGACGAGGAAAAGCAGCAGAGGGGCACTCACCTCCCCCAGCAGCATCCATGATTTCGCCTTTGGAGCTGGACTTCTTGTTCTGCAGGTAATTGTTCAGGAGCATTTTCCGCAGCAGGTTGCCCTGCCAAGACAAATAAACGTCACGAGGCTCCCAGTGCCAGCGCCAGAGCAGAACAAGGCTGAGCGCCCACGGGCTGTGACGGGGAGGGTGCTACCAGCCCGGGCAGCCGGAGCCGAGGAGTGGGGCTGGGGATGTGCCACGGGGCTGTGGTGCTCACCCTCTCACCGTACTTGTTCCTCTTCACCAGCATCTGCTGCAGCGTCCTCAGCACCTTGATGCACAGCTTCTCCTCCGTCTCCATGAGGTCCTTGGTGTGCTGCACCAGCCTGGCCGCGCACAGCAGAGCCACCGTCACGCAGCCGAGAGGGACACGGGGTCCCCAGGGGCACCCCCTCCACTCCGCAGGTGCACAGCGGGATGCACAGCCCACGGAGGGAGAAGGTCAGCAGCCCTTCCCCAGCAACCCCACGGCAATTGCAAAGCATCCTCACTTGGACAGGAAACCTCCGCTCTCGCATCGCTGGTACGCCTCCGTCCCCTCCATGAAAAGCAGCTCTGGCCGGTGGAGGACATCCACCAGGACGGACAGCTCAGCCTCCACCAGCGGTTTCAAGCGGTCCTCCAGGGCATTAATGATGTCCTACAAGCACACCTTTAGCTCAACGCGTGCCAAGGAGATGCAAATATGGGACCGGGACCCTGTAACGCCCAACACCTTCTCGCTGCCTCGCAGGGGAGACGCACCGCGCCGCTGACCTGCGCCGCCACCGTACCTGCAGCTTCTCTATGATGTTCTTGTAGTCCCACTGGTTTGGGGTGGTGGAGACACGGGGGAAGGTCCGCGTGGCCGTCTTGTAGCTGGACGTGTTCCTCTGCACGGTGCTGGTGGAGCTGCTGTTGAGCAGGGAGCTGACGTGGGCGTCCAGGTCCATGGGCAGCGCGATGGAGCGGCTCTTGGCTGCGGGAGAGGGAGCCGGGCTTGGGGACAGCCACAGCCCAGCCCATGCCATCGGCTGGGCCCTGCCACACTGCCTTGGGCTGGGCACCCCTTCACCTACTCTTCATTTGCAGCATGGAGGAGAGGAGTTAAATACAAGAGAAAAAGCCCCCAGGTAGGCTGGGGTGCAGGATTTCCATCCATCGGTCCCCAGAACAACACCACATTGCCCGCAGCCCCCCCAGCCCGACAGAAAGAGGACGGAAAGAGGCACTGCCTCTGCTTTGCAGCTGGGAAAGCCCAGCACGAGGAGCTCGTAAGCGCCCTGCCTATAATTACAAAGGGGAATCCTAAGGCTCTGGCCGCTGTCCCCACCCGGTGTCTCACCACCACGCAATGCTTTCCCCACGGTGACTCAGTGCTGACAACCCTCGTGCTGAGCCAGGCAGCCACAGGCAGGCCGAGGGCAAAGTCCTGGCGAGGGAAATCTGCCGTAAATGCCGGCTTTGTTTCTGGGCCCGGCCCCAGCAGGGACACACGAGGAATCTCCCAACCAAACCCAGCCTTCAGCTCGCCTCTGGTCACCCCGGTCACCAAAAATACAGCCCAAAAAGCACATCCCAGAGCCAAACCTCCCCATTCCCAGCCAGCAGCCTCTCCAGGACACCCTGCTGTGGCTGTGGGAGGGGAGAGAGCTCTGCTGGAGCAGAAACAGCCCCGGGCAGCTGCAGCCTCGTGGCTAGGGGGGACACAGAGCATCCCCGTGGCACGGCTCCTTACCGACCATGGCCAGCGTGCGGATGCAAGCCTCCACCGAGCTCTTGTGCTGCTGCTGCAGCCAGGGGCACTCCAGCAGCCGCGTGGTGGACTGGAGAAGCTGCACCACAATGGTCTGGTGGGTCTGAAGGAGAGAGCGGGCAGGTCTGGACCAGAGCAAGGTGCCTCCGGACCTCGCTTCTCAGGGCTTGGCGAGCCCCTTTCCCCTCTCCGTGCGTGGCCCGGCCGCGCAGCGCCTCATTACCTGCAGGGAGGTGCTGTTCTCCGAGAAGGGGGAGCTGAAGAACGCGTTGATGGTGTCCAGCACCACCGTCAGCACGTACTTCTCCAGCGTGGGGTCCGGCAGGCGCTTCTCTCGCTTTTTGCACATCTGTGAGGAGACGGGAGGATGCTGATGGCACCGGGGCGAGGTGACCAAGCGTCCTGGGTGGATGATGCTGCCACGCAGTGCTGCTGAGACCTTGCTGAGCCAAGGGACGTGGATGGTGACACAGCTCCTGGGTCCGTGCCAGAGTTCTGACTGCTCCCCAGCATGGCAGCTACACAAGTCCCAGTGGTGCCCAAGCCCCCTGTCTGACTCCCCAGGCTTCAAGGAGCCTCGGTGGCACCGAGCTGTCCCCACCCAACGCAGCAGCCCTTGCTGCTGTGTCGCCCCTGCCCGGCCCTCCCCACGCACCTGGGCCATATCCAGGGTGAAGTTCTCAAAAAGAGTCCAGATGTGGTTGCTGGTGTAGATCTCCTTCATCTCCACCTCCGTGTCCACGTAGCAGTGGTTGACAAAGTTCACGTAGGCCATCTTCACCTGCCGGGGAGGGAGAGGACAGGGTGCGGGCACCATCAGAGGAACAGAAAACAGAGCAAAGCCGCCGGTGCCCTCCTCGAGAGGCACCCCGTACCTCCGTGATGCAGTCCTCGTGTGTCACCACCCGCACCACGTCCTCCAAGGGCAGCAGGGATGTGCACTTGATCTCCGTGTAGACGTTCTTGCCCTCGGCGCAGGCAGCCAGCAGGTCCACCAGGGAGATGTGGTACATCAGCGGGCTGTTCTCCTCCACCCCGTCCCTGGCTGCCGTCATCATCTCTAGGAGGGTGGCCAGCGACGCCTTGTCATTGTAGAAAACCACCACGTCGTCCCCAGCGTTGGTGAGCTGTGGGGAAGGGTCACTGGTCACCGCTCCGCAGGAGGAGGGTCAGAAACCACGAGAGGCAGAAAACTGCATCCTCTGCACCGGGGAGGGCTGGGTGGGAGCACCAGGGGCGTGCGTTTATGGGGAAAACCAGACGTTTGCGATGCAGCCATAAATCACAACCTGTGGCACTCCAGAATGGTTATTGGCTCTCAGACTTTTGCATCTCTTGGAGATTTTTCCAACTCCAGGGAGAAACCAGCATGCTTGTGAAGGCTCTTGCCCGAGGGAGAAGCCAAGCACGCTCCTCCCGGGAGCTGTGCCCCGCTGCACCCCGCAAGGGAGCAGGGGCAGAGGCGCTTACCTCGGTCATGATCATGTCCTGGCACTTCTTGACGTACTTGCCCTCGGCCTTGATGATGGTGTGCAGGAAGTCCAGGTACTGCACGTGGCGGCCGTGGGTGGCCACGCAGTGGATGAAGTGCTGCGGCACCGTCTCGTTGATCTCTGAGCAGAGCTGGTAGTTGTTGAGGAAGATGTGCTGCATCGTCTCGGCCTCCAGAAGCTGTGGGACCAGGGGGATAGAGTGAGGCTGGGGGCTGCGAGGCACAGCCTCTCCTCCTGTCCCAGCCCTGCCTCTTCCAGGGGTCTCCTCCTGGCCTTTCCACCTCCTGCTTTCAGCCCCAGGAGTGGTGCTGAAGCCTCTCCCCGTGCTGCCGCCTGTGACCACCCGCTGCCCCCCTCTCCTTACCCCTGGGGTCAGGAAGAGGTTGAGGTGTTTGTGCAGCAGGGCCTGGTTTTCCTGATTGCCAGCACAAAACTTCTGCAGGAACTGGTGGGTGAACTTCAGGATCTCCAGCATCTTGGCGTCACCCTGAGGAAGGGCAAAGTGAGGGATGGAGCAGGGTTGGTGAGGGATGGAGCAGGCTGCTGCCCCTCCTGCCTTGCCCAGCCGTAGGACCCCGCCATGCAGGGTGTCCCCATGTCCCCCACCCCTTGCCCAGACACTTTGGGACCTGCTGGCTTCTGCCCACCCACCTTCTCATAGGGGATCTGCAGCAGATCCAGCATCACTTTGTGGGCGTCCATGTTCTTCAGCAGGCGCTGCTGCTTCTTGCGCACTTGCTCGCCAACCCCGCACATCTTATTCAGCCGCTCCAGGATCTGGAGAGAGAAGGAGCGTGGCCAGAGGGGAATTGAGCCCGGGAGCCACCAGGACGGCCACCAGCACCACGGGGCTGCTTGATATCCAGACGTGCCCCAGAAGAGATTGAACCCAATGGACACTTGAACCCCAGAAAAGATTGGAAGTACCCCCCCTGTTTCGCCCTACCCCTTCTTGCAGGTACACCAGCCAGCCCTGGGGACAGTTTTCGGTCCCACTCACCCCCTTGACTATCTGGTAGTTCTCGCTGCTCTTCTCTCCTGGAGCAATGACCTCTTCATCAGCGGTGTGCTGCGAGGGGACAGAAGCAGCGTCAGGGTCCTGCCACACCTCTCCAAAGCCTGCACCACAGCTGCACCCCACAGGACCCTTCCCCGAGAGGTGTGCGTGGCCCACCGAGAGCTGCTGGGTGTTGGGCTGCAGTGAGCTGCTCCTCTGCCCCCCCGTCCCCTTCCCACTTGGTTCCCAGCGCCTTGCTCAGGGCTCTCACCTCTTTCTTCTCCTTGTTCCCGTCCCCCGTGCTGTCCCCTTTGACGCTGCCTTTCTTGTCCACCCACAGCTCAGATTTCTCCACCATGGTGCGGAGTTTGTCCAGCTCTGACTTGATCACCTTGTAGTTCTCGACATCCTGGGCTGAGATCAGGAGCTGAACCTGCAGTAACATTCCCAGGGGCTCCCCTGTGCAGCCGGTTTGGGGCACAGACCCCACTCGTGTCCTCATCCAGATGCCCCCAAGCAAAGGGGCCATCGGCTGCAGCCACCCCAGCCAGGACCAGCACCGAGGTGCTCCGGGGTTACCTGCTTGAAGGTGTGCAAGACCTCCTGCCTCTGGCTGAAGTGCTTGAAGAGGAGCTGCAGGGAGCCGGAGATGAGCGGCGGGTAGTCGTGCATCGTCAGGTGGATCAGCACCCGCAGGAACATCCTCCCTCCTTCGTCGTCCACCTCCAGCATGCTGCTCGTCTTCCTGAAGCCAGGACAAAAGCGCTTGGTGTTAACAGCCACATAGGAGCTTGCGTGCACTCAGTCAGCCCTCGGGGCTGATGGGGACAGCTGCATTAGCCTTGAGAGCCTCATCTTCCTCACCACCTGCAGCTCTCAGCCTCGGCAGTGAGTACGGGCAGGAGAAGGAAGGGCCTTATGGCCAGGCTACCTACGCACCGGAGGGGCAGGGACTCACCCCACGCCAAACATGGCCTCTGCGTGCTCGCCGATCCGGTCCAGGTTCATGGCTGCAGCTGCAGGGAGAAGAAAGGGAGATGAATGAGGCATCCAACACGACCCCTGTGCATCAGCAGAAACCCTGCAGGATCCGGCCCAGCTCCCCAGCCCATCTCCAAGCATCCACGATGGACACGGGACGCCTCGTCCCTCCTGCACAAACTCCGATCCCCCGGGCTCCCTGCCAGCAGAGGAGGTGGATGGAGACCTGCTGGAGCTGAGGTTGTACCAGGAGCAAAGGGGAAGAGTTACTTGTGGAGTCGAAGGCTGGAGCCGTCCCGTCGGCCGCGCTGTCCTGCATGGGGTAGACTTCCACAAACTCCTTCTTGAAGACGGAAAGCAGGTAGGAGATCCTGTAGTCCAGCCGCACGTTCAGGATGAACTGGCAGCAGTGGGGAGGGAAGAAAGCAAAAGTGAGACCTCTGCTCACACCATCTGCCTCCTTGCATCAGAAAACTGCATCCTCCGGCTCCCACCTGCAAGATCTCCAGGATCTTCAGCTTGGTCTCCATCACCACGATGTTCTCGTTCTCGATGCTCCTCCCTCTGTCCACTGGCTCTGGGGCAGAGCCAGCACTGAGGCTCGGCGGGCTGAAGATGGACTGTTTCCTGCTCAGCACCATGGTGGACATCATCTGCCCAACGCCCTGGATCGACCTCCGCACATTCTTCCCTGCAGAGGCAGCCACAGCGGGCAGAGTTAATGAGGAGGGAAGGGAGGGGGGAGAAGACTGATGGAAGGACCCACTTCGAGTGCAAATGTAGATGTTAGCCAGAGAACCAGCAGGGAGGACTGGCCATTTCTCTGCAGTGGCCAAGGACTCAGCATCTCCTGTCTCCTGTAGCAGACCCAGCCCAGATTTCTGCACAACCCAACCTGCAGCTTGTTCTCTTGCAGCCCAAACTGGAAAGCACTGGGCAGACCACAGGAACTACCTTCCCCTGGGACTGTGCCTGGTTTTGGAGCAGGGACTCACCCGTCACCTCGTCATTGTAGACCGCCTGCATCATCAGCTGCGGGTTTTGGACGCAGTCGATGATGCCCAGCAGCGTCCGCGTCAGGCGCAGCAGCTCACTGAAGCTGTAGAAGCCGAAGTAGATGAGGTTGTGGGCAAGGCTGACGACCTGGGGAAGGACAAGGCAAGCTCCAGACCTTGCTGTGCTCGGGGATGTAAACGTGGGATGCCGGCACAGCCAGCCGTGTCCCAGAGGCAGCTGCAAGGCATGGATGTGGCCGATGGCTGCGTGAGGTGCCCGTGACACCAGCGGGTCTCGCACCTCGAAGGTGAGCTTGTTCTTCTCCTCGTTGGCGAAGGGCACAGCCTCGCTCACCACGTTGTTCAGGTAGTCCTCCACGAATTCCATGGTGCTGGCAAACTTGTTTTTCTTGTCATCTCGCGAGGCGTTGAGGTTGGAGTCGTAGCTGCGAGGGGAGACGGCACGATGAGCTGCATGGCAGGGGGTGTCCTCGGCCCAGCCGGGCAGGAGCACTGCCCAGGGGGCTGCTGAGAGCCGTCACGGCCAGGAGCGGTGCTTGTGACTATGATGGAGACCACAGCAGGACATCTGCCACCCCACCTCCCACGTCCCCCAAAAGCCGCAGCGCCTCTCACTCTTTGATCGTGATGGCCGTAGGGATCTCGGTCCAGAGCCGCGCAAACTTGACGGGCATCACCAGCTCCTGGGGGTCCCTGTCCACGTGCACGTGCAACATGAGGTGGCAGAAGGACGCCCGGAGATCGAAGGGCAGCATTTCATCCGCCATGCAGAGGAAGATCAGGTCCACCCCCAGCTGCTGGGAGATCTCCTTGATGGCCAAGTACTGGCGGTCCAGACACATGCGGGCAAAGAGCTTCAGCTGGTACCTGCATGGGGACGAGGTGGAGAAGGAGCGAGGCCATGCAACCCTTACGTCTTCATCCCATCTCTCCAGAGCCTGGGGAGAGGGAGCCACAGGGCTGTCACCTGTAGTAGCTGAGGACATTCTCGTCGTGGGCATTGCCAGCCCGGGCCTCCTGGGCCAGCTGCCGGATGCTTTTCTCGTGGTGGTCGTTGTTCTTGTCGGTCCAGGTGAGCCAGACCTCCTCCTCTGAGTACTCGATGCTCAGGTACTCGTGGGTCTGGGACATCTCCTTCACCGGCCGCAGCCTGGGGCGGGGAAGGAGTAAACCTGGAGATGCTGCTGAGGATGGAGCACCTCGGGGCACGACCTCGGGGCTTTCCAGGTTTTACAGGGGCACCACAGCAGCAGGCTGGGCCAGGCACCGAACCCCGACCGCGGAAAACCTCTCCCCCTGGCTACTCACTCGGTTTTGATGAGGATGTCACTATTTTTGGGGTCCAGCACGCACTTGCAGATCAGCTCCTGGGTGACGGGGATGGCGATGTGGTTGGACACGCACAGGTCCGAGAGGTAGTCCAAAAACCTGGGGAGCGAGGGCAGAGCAGAGACAGCTCGCTGTGAAAGGGGGGCTCACGGGGGGGCTCCTTCCACCTCTGCTCGAGGCACATCCCACCCATCACGCTGCTCAAAGCCCCTCGGGACGGGGGCGCTGGGGCACGCACCGTGGCTCGCGGTTCTTGCGCACCAGGCTGACGAAGGTCTCCACCTCGGTCTTCGTGATGTGCTTCTCCAGCAGCTTGCGGTTGTTGTGCAGCAGGGCCGTGATGGTGTCCTCGGCCAGGATGTCGTAGCCGATCTGGGACTGCATCATCCCAAACTGCTTGGCTATGTGCTCCTGGAGCGGGCAGAGAGATGGCGAGTGTGAGGCTGCACGGCGGGGTCTGCTGATGCTCCCCTAACCCCAACAGGGCTATGCAACACGAGGTGGGATGGGGGCTCCCTCCTTCTACCCCTCAACCCACCTGGTTTTTGCGATAATCCTCCTGGGAGTGCCGCAGCACGCGGTAGCACAGCCGAAACATGTACTGGTAGGGAGCGTTCTTCTGGTCCGACAGCTCCTCCAGCCGCACCAGGGGCCCTTCGCCACCCTTGTCCTTGAAGGGAGCCTTCAGGATCCCAAAGATCTGCCCCAAAAGCAGGGCTGTAATTGCTGTGTCACCCTCCACGCCACCTCCCACGCATGGCTGGGCAGCAGCTGTGCTTGGTGCACCTCCAGACCTCAGCCTCACCCAGGTGCCCGGTCGTGGCCGCTCACCTGCTTCAGGATGTTCTGCTCCCGCATGAGCTTCTGCCGCTCCCGGTTGGGCTTGGTCACCACGATGTCCAGCACGTTCTGGCCGTTGTTGGGGACATCGCTGACGAAGAACACCAAGTCCTCCAGCAGCTGGATCACGAACCTGCAAAGGGGCACGGTGCCAGCGGGGCGGTGGGACCCTCCTTCCCGGGAGGCCACTCACCCGCCGCACACAGTCCACCCATGCTCAGGTGCCTGCAATGCTGCTGGCACATTTTGTAGGACCCAAAAGCCCACGTTCGGGGCTCAAAACGCTGCCGGGGAAGCTGCTGGCCGATCCTCCCTACTGCTAGAGGCCAGCGGCTGCCCTGAAGGGTGAGGCTTAGCAGCCCCTGTGGTTCCTACGGAAATTATTGTCTCGAGTCAGGTGCCATGGTAAATGTCATGGGTCTGTGCTCGTGATTCACGCCGGGGATTTTGCGTTCAATGCCTCTGCCCCTTGAGTCACATTCAGAGCGGTGCAAGCGCCATGGGACCAGCGTGGGGCGGGCTGGCAGGGCGGCAGCAGCAGCTTGCTCCGTCCCACCGGGTATCTGTGTTTGCTCAGGAAACGCCAAGAACCCACCCACCTAAAAATAACACCGTGACTAACCAGGCTGCCCCTATCATGGGGCCATCTCCCAGCCCCTCAGTTATTTTTCTAGCAGCAAAGGAGGGGCCCGAGCGGGTCTGTGCTGTTATCTGATTTCCTCGCCAGATCCCTGGGAGAAGCAGGCGTGGATTTGGGTCATGGGCAGGAAAGCAAGGCAGAGCCATGACCCAGGCAGGGGCCCCATCCTGCAGAGATGCTGGAGGGCTCCAGCACAGCCCCATCTCCAGGGGGAAATGACTTTTTACCTCCTGTCATTCTGGCTGAGAAAACCTTCATTCATCTTCTCCACCACGTTGGCCAGCATTGAGCTGGCGTCGTTGGCAAAGTCCAGGTCCCGGATCTCAGACACGGGCACGGAGACGATGGCGAACGCTTCTTTGTCTTCTTTGGTGGGACACGTGCCCAGCTGGGAAGGAACAGGGAAGCGGTGTCACAGCTGCAGGGCAGCACCAAGTGTCCCCACATCCACCCAGATGGCACCAGGGGCCCAGTTTGTCCCCACTGGAAGGACTGGGATGGGCTCGAGGTGACTGGGGGAGGCTGCGGGCTGGCGTCCCACTGCCCCCTTGGGTCATCACAGTACTTCAGTCCCCGGGTGAAGGTTGGGGTGCCCCTGGGCAGAGCAGGGTGGGAAGGAGGAAGGAGCCAGAGGGTAAATCTGGGGATGGGAGGAGGGCACGGGGCCACACCATGAGGCGGATGGGTCTCTCCTCGTCGATGTCGATGGGCACGTTGGTGCTCTGGATCCACGTGTTGGTGCAGAGGTGGCGCAGCCGCACGTACGAGTTCCTGCAGACGGCACGGTGCCTCGGTCAGCAGCCCCCACGCAGACACACCGGCACCCACCGCTTCCCCCAGCACCCAGCAAAGCCCCCCACCCCGTGCCAAAACGTCCCACCGTGGATGAATCCTCCCTTCCTTATTTCCACCCCTCCGTGCCGGCGCGTGCTCACGTACCGCGGGACGAAGGAGTCCGTCTTCTGCAGCGTGGTGGGGTCCAGCTCGAAGAGGGAGGCGATGTCGTTGCCGTGGGGCACGGCCACCAGCCGGTACTTGATCTTCTCCCCCGTGTTCCTGCGGCTGGAGCGGCTGCTGCCCCCCTGCACCAGGGAAAACGGCTTTGAGCCCGGAGCGGGGAGGTCGCCCCGCCGAGCCCGGCCTCCCTGCGCACGCAGCATCGGAGGACACGCAGCAGCTACGCTCAGCGCAGAAGCTTTGGCTCGGGTGCCGGGCTGAGCCTCGCAGCGCGGAAACAAACGAGGGGCTGCAAGAGCACAAGCGTGGCACGACGCCCCTGAGCTACGAGGCCACCCCTTCTCCAAACCTCGCCGAAAGTCCTGATCTCTCTTCTACCAGCACTTCATCTGCACACCCCCGTGGCCTGGGGATCCAACATGCACTGGGACCCCTCTCCGACAGATTTCGGCGGGGTCCTCTTGCAGGCGGGACACGGGGATGTGTTGGGGATGCTACTCTAGAGTGCGGGATGCGGGATGCTCTGCTCGGCAGCCCTGTGCCAGGACAGCCTCCAGCCACAACCTCAGCACCAAGCGGGACCCGGCGGCACAGCGCGGGCACTGTCCCCGTGGCGGGCTCTTTTTTTCGGGGCATTTCCCTGCTTTCAGGCAGAGTCTAAGAGGCAGCGTGGTTTCAGGCAGCGGCAGCAGCATTTCTGCTAGCGAGGCTGCACACAGCTCACCGTGGGCGCTGCTTTGGGCTCAGCCACGTCTCCTTTATAACTTGGGTTTTCCTGAAAAGTTAAAGAGGGAGATGAAAGACAGCTCCCAGCCCTCCCCCTCGGTCCCTCCGAAGCCCTAAGCGTGGGGCGTTATTTCTGTTCCTTCCTTGCTCAAGCACACTGCAGAGAGAGAAAACCTGCCCGGATGGGGCTGGAGGACGCGACCCATGCCCAGGGCACAGCACTGCAGCCCCACGGAGAAGGACAGGGGCAGAGCGAGCCCCGGGGCTCTGCATCGCAGCAAGACGAGCTCTCGCTGCAAATCCCTCGAGGCCCCCGGGGTTGGGTCTTGCTGAGCACCACAAGCCAGGCAGCACCAGCCCAGGATGGGGAATCTTCTTTCCCCTGCAGAGGTCAGCCGAACGGCTTTTGGTTTAAAGCACCCAAATTTCAGAGGCTCAGCATCGGATCCAGTAAGTGCTATTTCCATCCTGCCCGCGGCAGAAGGGGCCCCCTTTGGTCATCCTCCGCAGTGACGGCACGCCTTGGGCACGGGGTGCACCCAGCTCCCCCAGGCACGTCCCTGCTCCCCCGGCAGCAGGTCTGACACTCTTCCCTTGGGCATTAGCCTCATGTAAACCACATTACCTAAGAGCAGAAACCTCTCTGTGCCTCTGTCAGGAGGCCTTAAGCTGGGAGCAAAACCCCTGGGGGGGTTTCCAGGCTCAGGCCTTGCCCACACCTCCCCCAGCCCTGGATGCCTCCGCTGACCAGAGGATGAGGAAGGACAAAACCTGGACGGGAAGAGTTAAACGCAGCCGGATGAGTTATCTGCTGCTTCCACCCCACAAGGAGGTTGTGCCAGTACAGTCGCTTGGCCCAGGCTGAGCAAACAGAGGAAAACCCCAGCCACCCCCTCCTGCCCCCCGGTTACGCGTGCCAGGGCCAGAGAGGAGGCAGCCAGGAGCATTTTGGACATCGCTGCTCTGTCTAAGGGTGGGTTCTACTTTTGGTGACAGCCTCTCGAGGGCAGGGCAGCTTTCTGCACCCCTCTGCTCGCCCCCTTACCTCGGCTGCCAGGTAGTTGCCTGTGGCAAGGTGCTTGAAGCGGTACAAGCCATTCCAGTGCCCGGCGCCCCCTCGGCACGGGTCGTGGTGGACCACCTGGAAGGAGCAGAGGAGCGCTCAGCACACGGCTGCGATGCCAGTCCTGGTCCTGGCCCATGCCTGGCCCCGAGCAAAGCCACCAGTGACAAGGTCCCTGTCCTGTCCCAAAGGACAAGCAAAGAAGCCTGGGGCGCTGAGCCACCGAGGGGCTGAGGGACGCCCATCTCCTCCAGGGCAGCCTGAGCTATAAAACCGGGCTTCCAGCACCCTCTCAGAGCTCAAGCCTTCTGCTGGCTTTCACCAGGGCGCTCAGGCCACCAGAAAGTGGAAATTCAAGGCCTGAAACGTACCGAAACAAGCACTGCTTCCAGCAGCCCCTCCAGGCACGGCGCAGCAGCCCGGGGAGGCGCCCCGGATGCCCGCGGCCCCGCTCACCTCCACCTCCCACAGGGCGTTGGAGCTGGTGGCCGAGGTGGCCGACTGCCTCAGGGTGGTGCGGAGGAAGACGTGCAGCTTGCCTTTGTACTCGTCGCAGGTGAGGAACTTCTCCTGCTCGGCGTGGAAGAGCCTCACCACGTCCCCCTGGCACCGGGACATGGCAGTGAGGGCACGAATGTGGCGTTCCTCCCCCCAGCCCCATGAAGGAGGGTGGCCGTGGCTCTGCTAAAACCCACCTCCAGCAGCACTAACGCTCCTCCAAGCCCAGGGCAGGGCACCTTGCCCACGCACAGGGTGGTGGGGACATGGGGGCACCCTGTGCTTTGCAAAGCCATTGCTCTGCTTACTTGCACCAGCCGCTTCTCTCCGTCTCTACTCCCCGGGCTGTGAAATGGGTACAAACCCCCTGGCTTCGTACCCCGGGAGCGGGCAGAGGCTCTGCTCACCAACACATTTATGGCATTAACGCCCCGGGAGGAGGATGCAGAGGAAGCTGGGGATAAGCAGGCGCCCGGGGATGAGGATCTGTGAGATCCTAACAATCAATATCCAGCCAGCTGCTTCCTGGAGGACCTCCGACCCAAACAATAGCTCTGCAGGGAAAGTTCCTTTCCCAGGCAGCAGCCAGCCCTGCTGCATGGCTGAACAGCCAAAAATTGTCCCCGTAGCTGGAACCAGAGCTGGCACCGTGTGTGCCTCATATTGTCCTTGGGAGCCAATTGAACACAATAAGGCAGGGGGTAACCTGATGCCCCCCTGGGCACCTCCTGCGTGTAGATACCGAAATTCCCAGCTCCAGCTCCCTGTTACGTGCTCAGAGTGATGAATTCTCCTAGAAACCAAGCCCCTCGAGGCACCCTGCCCTTGTCACACAGCCAAAGAGCTACAGAGTGTCCTGCCCGAGCAGGGGATGGGGCTGGATCCCCTGAGCCCATCACGTCCCGGGCGGCCGAACCTCCTTCCTTACCCCCTTCAGCACTTCCTCCATGTGGTCGCGGAACTGCATGAAAAGGTTGATTTTCCAGCTGGTGTTACAATTGACCGAGTTCACCTAGGCAGCAAGAGAGCAAGGTCACAATCCCAGAAGGGAAATGAGACAAGAAAAGAACAAAAAAAAAAAAAGAGAAGAAAACCAGGCAAGCCCCCAGCCAGCCCCAGCACCTCCTTGCAGCCGGCGTTGTCTGCAAGCTCATAGTTGCTGGCGTGCAGCGGCTGCCCGGCGTTCACGGGGTTCAGGATCACTTTGTCTCCCACGACTACCTGGGGAGCAAAAGGAGAACAGGGGAGAGAGCATGAGGCGGGTGCTCGGTGGGGACGCGAGCCCTGCCATGACTAGGCACTGCTCAGCCCAGCTTCTTCTGGGGGCTTTGCAGCCCTGCGCTCACATTATCTCCGTTGCTCCTCAGCTTCCAGAAGGGCTGGATGAAGAGCCAGGACCCCTCGTTGCCGGTGGCATCCAGCGTCACCCGCATGGCGTTTTTCTCCAGCAGGGCCGGCAGCCGCTTGTTCACCGTCAGGTACTTGTTGCTCTTCATGTGCAGGAGCTGAGGAGCAAACGTTGGGGTGAGCTGGGGCGACCTGGCACAGCCCCAGGTCCCCGGTGCCGGTCCTACCCAGGAGGGGCACCACGAGTCCCCGCTCACCAGGTACCCAGCTCACGTTCACTGGATCTGTGCGTTTTTTCCCCAAAACCCAGCAGCCCGGAGGCAGAGCTGTGAGCGCCGTACCTGTATGACGCTGCCGTACTTCACCACGTCCCCATGCACTTTCTTGTTCTCCGTCTCGTTCTGCTTCTGCTCCATCTGGGCCGCGTGCTGAATGCCGAAAGGAGAAGAGCTCAGGGTGGAAGCAGCCTCGTCCCGCCCGGAGCAAGCCCCAGGGGCACCACCGGCACCCTGAGCTACAGGGAGGGCAGGGGACAGGCTGGGACACGGCCACAGCATCCCTCTGTCCCCCAGGCACCACGGTCTGTAAGATGCTCCTCAGCATGGAGGGCTGAAACCAGGATCCCGCTGTGGCCCTGTGCAGCCACATGAAGCACACGGGAGCTTGAAGCCGAGGATTTAAAAATTGGGACAGGCTTCTCCGAAATTCCCCAATACAGGGCGGTGCCACAAAGGGACCAAGGGCTGGGGCGATGCTCCTGCCCAGGGGGACCACGGCACCAGGGGCTGCCAGCAGCACTGACACCAAAGAGCAGAAGGCTGCACCTCAGCCGTGCCATGCCCAGAGCTGGCAGCACTTTGGGATCTGCCACGGGCTGCGCCTGCCAGCCCCTCTCTCCTAAACCACAGACGTTTTCGACGTGGCGGCTCTGGCAGCCGAAGGGGTGTTGTCAACAGACATGGAGCAAGGCAGGAATCTGCTCCGGCAGCGGATTCGTCTGGGAACGGCGAGGGTGCGGCACCGGCCCCGGCATGGGCACAGCCCGGGCAGCGCCAGCCCTGCGTGCTCCCATGGAGCTGGGATGGGAAAACCACAGCGAGAGATGGGGCCGGGAGAGCATCCGCCCCTGCCCGTCCTGCTTCCTCCTCTTCTTGCATGAGGAATTGGGAAAGAAAGCTAGAACCGCAGCCTGCACCCTGCGGGAGGATGAGGCAGGCGGTCCGTGGTGTGAATCAGGGCTTCAAATCTGCCCGGCACACGGTGCTGGGCTCCAGCCCCTTCGCTCTTTTGGGCATCACCACCACTTTGGTTAATTCTCCATCCCACGCAGCGCTGGGTGCCACCCACGGGACGTGCTCCCACCTGGCCAGGGACCGCAGCGGTGGCTGATGCCATCGGGAAAACAAACTGAGAGCCTGGGGAAACCCGCTCTGCTGCCGAGCTGGGAGTTTAACAACCACCCCGTGCAGCAACACGGCCCTGGCGAGACATCAGGCACCCAAATCTGCGCCCAGATCTCAACTCCTCCCTTGCTGGAAGCCACAGGGCCAGGAGGGGGGACAGGCTGCCCCGAGCCAACGGGAACTGCCATTCACAGCCTGTCCCTCGTAGGGGACGGGCTCTGTCCCCTGTAGGGATGGGGCACCAGGGATGCGCACAGGGGCAGCCCCGGAGGCTGCAGGGTGGCTCTGAAGATGCCAGGGGTCGGAAGAAAACCGCTGTGGTGCATCTGGCTGCACCTGCAATTAGTCAGCTGAGAAAACGCCGAGCCTTAAAACCCCTTAAAAGAAAAGGGGCAGGAGCAGAAGCTCAGAAAGGCACCAGCGGGTACGGGGCAGGGTTTCTCCTGTCGGGACCTGGGCTGCTGCTGCTTCAGGAAGCTCTCTGAGGGTTGCTGCTGCCTTCAGCCCGCTCCCGGTGCCGGCGGCGTGTGCCAAAAGAGCAACACCAGGAGCAGTGGGACGGAGCGAGGAAATTACAGGATCTCTTGAAGTCAAATCTGAAGCGAGGTTCAATCAATTAGGCTCGGAAATGAGCCTCTCTGTCCAGTCATGGCCAGTACAGCTGTCGAGGTTACAAATTACTGCCTAAGCAGAGCAGGAAAATGCATGTTTCTGAGCGCGGTCAAGGAGGCGCTGACCCCATCTCAGCATCTCCAACCCAAGCCAGGACGCCCTGGCCGGACGCTGCCTCGGACTCCGCTCACCAAAAGCGAAGCTGGGGGAGCTGCGGGGCCCAGCTCGAAGCCTGGCGAGATGATTTAATGAATCCTGCCTGAGCTTCGGTGCTATGAATCATCCTCAGGGCCTCGCCAGCTGTCTGAGGTGATTATGCAATGTTTAACATGGGCCCTTTCCAACCCTCGTGGAAGTCAACAGGAGCCTTTCACTTCCCCAGCCCGTTGGAGCAGGTCCTGCTCGCGGCGGCTCCACGCCGGGCACCCCTGGGTGCCGGGGCTGTGCCGAGGGGGGCAGAGGGACAGCAGGCAGCAGAGCTGAGCGGGGGGACACCCGAAAACAGCAAAACCCAGGGTGGGTCCTGGCTTCCCAGGCATGTTTTCCAGGAAACAGCACGTCTCCGGGTTTGCACAGCGAGGGGTTTGGTGGCTGCCACCCTGCCAGCCCACGGGGACCGTCCCCGCCGGGCAGCGCCTCGCGCCGGGAGCTCCGCTCACCTGCAGCTTCTGCAGCAGCACCACATCGGCGATCTTCTCCTTGTCCTGCTTGGTTTGCTTGGCCTTCCAGTACTGCTTCTGGGCAGAGTAGCGGTTCATGGGACATACTTTGAAGAGGCAATCTGGGAGCAGAGGAAGGCACGCGTGAAGCCGCAGCGGCCACACCGGGTCCTCCTTTGGGACCAGCGTCACCCAGCACCCTGCGGGCCCCTGCTCCCCTCCCAGCAGCATCCTCCCAGCCCGCAGCCACCCCTCCGCTGCCGGGGGTCCAAAGCAGACAGGCAGAAGGTCGAGCCACTCGCTGGTAGCTGATGGACTCGTTTTGGGTAATAAACAATGAGGCCAGGAGTGACTCCACTGCGTGGACTCGCAATAGAAGCATTCCCATCGGAAACAGCCGCACAATTTGGGAAGGAAAGCTTCAGGGGGAGAAAACGTATTGATGAAGCCCAGCTGGACTGGACCAGGAGCGGATCCTGCCGGAGGAAGGGAGCGGAGGCAGTGGGATGGGGACAGGAGCAGGCATCCCCACACCGCCCTCGCTGCCCTGCAGCCCCGAACCCAGGCAGCGAGGCCGCGGGATGCTGTCCCCGCGGTGGCCGTGCCACCAGGACTCTGCAAACACGCTGCTGCTCTCCCGTGCCTGCTCACAACCAGACTTAATTACCCGTGCTGGAAGCTACGAGCCAGTGCTCCTAAAATCTGGATTGCAAACAGCTGCACTTCCAGTCCTAAAAGAAACGCTCTGGGGATGCAAAGGGTTTGGATCCCGGCTCCCCCAGCACTGGCCGTGTGGATGCGCTCTGCTCCCCAGTTTGCTGCTCTTCCCCATGCTGCTGTAGCCAAAATGGGGAGCGCAGACACCAGGGTCTGGGATTTGTGGATCCAGGCAGGGGAGCAGCCCTCTGGAAGCCAGGAGGCAGCTCCATCGTGCATCTGATTCAGCTCAGGGTAGGAAGCTGTGTTGGGACAGGGGGCGACGGCAGGAAGGGACCTGCAGCCTGGGTCACCCGAATTACGCCTGAAATAGCAGCCCAGAACCTTCAGACACAAAAAGAAAAATCACTTCCATCTCTGGCCCCGGTCCCAGCTCGCTGGCAAGCACGTATTTATTTACCTGGGAGTGACGAACAAACAAGCACAGAGCACAGTTCTCACCGGCTTGGGCTGCTGGTTAGGGGCCAAGTTTCACATTTCATTTTACAGGTCTATTTGCTAATGGCATGTCCCGTGCCAAGGAGGCTTTGTGACGCTGGGCTTTTAACCAGGGACTCGAGTGTAGCTGCTGTAATGCCTGGCTGCATTCTCCCACTGCCTCCGAGCAGGGCCACAGAAACACAGAAACACTCGGGCCACCTGCAGCACCTTGAATCGTTTTCATTAAATTGCTAATTAGGTTGCAAAAGGACCTGGTAGAAAGGAGAAACTGAGGAATGAGGGAGGGGAAAAAAAATCCAGCTATGAAGAGAGAGGTGCAAATCAACCCCCTGGCTCCAAGCACGCCCTGTCCGCGGGGGCTGCTCACATCCCCATCTCTGCACGCCAAGCCTGGTTTTGCAAGGAGGGAAACTGAGGCACAGAGTCGGTTGCACGCGGAAAGGTTTCAGCAAGGCTCGTGCTGGAAGCCGGAGGTTTTGGCACCCAGGTGTACGTGCTGAGGAGTTTTTGCAAGACGGATGGTGGGCGGAAAGCAGGGAAGCCGAGGAAAGCTCCCACGTCAGCACTGCCCGGCGAGCACCAAGCCGGAGCAGTGCCCAGATGTGGATCAGGGATGGGGCTGAGCAGCTCCTGACGGGCACAGCCATGGAGATGAAACCTCCCGCGTGTCCACCGGGGAGGATCGGGGGTATTTGGGGTACCAGCCCCCAGGCCCTGGCTGCCCACTCGCCCTGCAACCATCACAGTCTCTGCCCTGAGCCCTGACTTGGGCACCTGCCCCGCTGAGCGCAGGACTTGGTGTTTTATTTGCTTCTTCCCAATGTGCCCAAACGCAGGGCTGAGAAGAGGCTTGGGGGGAAGAAATCACAAGGAAAAGCAAATATCCAAGGAGCGCCAGGTGCCCTTCAGAGGCTCGGAGGGCACGATGCAGGCAGCCCAGCTGGAGCCCCTCACTGCAGAGCCAGGCTCCAGGCTGGCTTTGGGCATTTCCCAAACCCAGCGGGGTCTGACTGCATGGGGAAGGGCCCTGCTCCCTGCTCGGTGCCCCAAAACCCCCCGGCAGCAAGGCGACGAGCACCAGGGAGCTGAGCCGGGAAGGGCAGGGTCCAGCCACAGGATACGGGGACGGCAACAACCCATTAAAATCCTCTTAAGGCTCTTGCTGCTGCGGCAGGGAAACAGCACCAGCCCGTTGTTTTTACCTCCCTCGCGGTGATAGCTATCGACAAGGCAGACTGCTACTTTTCCGGCCATTAAAACAAGCGGCTGGATATCCTGATACGGTTTGCAGGGAGCAGGGCTGCGTCTAGAGCAGACCTTAGTCTGGAAAAGAGATTCAACACCCGCCCATGTCCAGGAAGGGAGACGCTGCGGCTGCTGGGACCAGCAAGCCTGCGGAACCGGTGCCGGTTTGCGCCCAGCTCCCAGCTGTTCCCAGTCGGCCCCAGGTGAAAGTCCACTGGGAGCAGGATGGCTGCCGGGTGTGCCAGGGCTGTGGGGCTGTCAGATGTCCCCAAAGTCAGCCCCAAACCCAAACAAGGGGCAGAAGCTCCCACGGAGAGCCAGGTCGCTGCTTGGCAGCGGGGAAGGCATCTGCACAGCACCCCGCTGCGGGTAGTTAAAGCCACCCTATGGACAGGCCTGGGGCACGAAGCAGAGTGGGAAACCAGTATTTAAATAGATTATTTTGCAAGGGGGCTTGGAATTACGATAGGTGGTATAAAAGGAATGGCTGCCATAAACCAACCCCCAAATCCAACAACGCGACCACTGGTTCAGGGAAGTTTTCCCCGAGCACAGCCCTGCTTCGGTCCCTACCTGCCACAGCATCCGCAGGACCCGCGGGGTGCTCCAGGCACCCAGGCCCACCGGGACGCCCTCTGGGACCCCTGCATTTTGCAGCGTGCCAGGCACAAAACCACCATTTCCCAGCGCTGGGCACAAAGGAGATGCCCCGGGTGCAGCGCTTTGCTCCCGCAGAGCCCAGAGGTCTCCCTCCCCAGGGGTTCACACAGCCCGGGAGCAGGAGGCTGTCCCCAGCAGCCTGGCCTGGCTTCTCCCAACCATTCCCACACACCGGGATCCATCCCAGCCCTCCGGTGACTCATCCCCTTTTCCGCCCGGCCAGGCCGTCGCGGCTCGCTCCCGCTCGGGGCTGCCAGCACCGGGAACAACAAGCACGGCCCCAAGCGCTCGAGGAGATGGCGCAGCCCAAAACGTGACCGCCGAGGCTGGGTAGGGATTTACCATCTCTCCCTAAACCCTGCCCGCCTCGTAAAAGGGCGGCTTAATCCCCCGGCTCTCTCTGAGGTGCAGCCAAGCAGGGCAGATGTAATTAGCGCTGAGCGCTAACAGGCTTGCCTGGAAGGAGTTTGCCTGTTGCAACTGCCCCTCTCTCTGTCCCCTCCTAGCTTTTTTTCTCTCCCCGGTTCCCAGCCAGCAGGTACCCAGCTGCCAGCATCCCTACGGATGGGTTTGGGTACGGTCCCAGCTTTGCAGAGGGCAGCTCCCTGCTCCGCAGGGCTGGGTTATGGGGTCCCAAGGACCATCCCAGCATGGAGGTGGTTCCAGTAAATGTATAAACGCACCCAGAGGTGGACAGAGGGTGGCTTTGGCCAAGCCACGCTGACAAACTACAGCAGCTCAAATCCCTCCGGGCTCCTCTGGAAAGGGCTCGCCCCGCTCCTGGGTGAGCTGGGACCGCGGTCCCCATCCCTGGCACGGATGCTGAGGGCTGTGGTGTCCCCACGGTGTCACTGAGGTGACCGAGCTGCCCCAACCCGGCCCCAACCTCACCTCGAAACTTTTTGGGAGGGTTGTCCAGGTCTCCAGCCGCCGGCTCCACCACGCACCGGTCGTCCACCAGCCTGCGGGACCAAGCAGGAGCAGAGTTTTAGAGACAACAAGGCAGCAGCAGGGCCTGAGCACCTTCCCCACAACCCACAGCACCATGAGGGCAGAGATGCATTGGCACTGGCCCCAAAAGGACAGCATCAAAACCTGCGCCTCCTGCCCCCTACCCCTTTGCATTTATGTATTTATATAGAGAAATACTTGGCTCGATGACGCCCTGCTCCTACAGCCTCTCATGGGTGCCTGCCCCAAAGGCATCGCCCCCTGCTCGCCGCCACCCTCCAGATTTGGCCGCTGGTGTTTTTCCTACAGCCCTTTAGGGCAGGCCGCGGGTACGAATGGCAGTGACGAAGCACGGTGATGCTGGGTGCCGGGGCCTTTGCTCAGCGACCCGTGAGGGAGGCTCTGACGCCCGCACCCTGCAGGAGCGGATCCTGCCTTGCTCAGCACTCAGCTGAGCCAAATCCACCCCGGGGCGATGGGCAGCGCGTGGAGCCAGGCTTTCTGCCCGAGCCAGAGGCTGAGGTTACTGCTCACAGCCCCCAGATCTCAGGTAAAAACCTGACGGGTTCAGCTTCCACTTAACGGTTCTCCTCCTCCAGCCAGGAGCTACCCCACCAGGATGCAGGGGGTGTAACTGTCACAGATGGAGGTGGCAAGACCCCCCTGGAACCAGTTGTTCATTATAATTAAATTAATTATTATCAGAGGTGCTGGCTCTGCCCATCAGACACGACGGGCTTTGCCCCCTCCTCGTTTCCCAGTGTTAAGCCAACTCCTGCGGGCTTGTCCTTGCGTGCTGAAGCCTTTCCCCACGATTTCAGGACGGGACATCGCTCCAAAGTTACCGAGGCCAGTGAAGCACAACTGGGGATGAGGCACCCCTGTGCTCGGCCCCGAAATTGCGGAGGGGTGAGCGTCGCCCGAGGGCTGCCGGGTGCTGCAGTGAGACAGGCTGGGCCCGCTCACCCGCTTTCTGCCAGCCCCCAGGAGGCAACACAGGGAGAGAAACCGCGCTCCTGCCCCGGGCGAGAAAGCGAGGAGCGTGTCCCCACCTGAAGCCGGGCAGCTGGGAAGCGAGGGGCTGGATGCAGGAACGCAGCGGCTGCGCAATCCCGGAGGGAGCATCCTGGGGGGGAGCACCGCGATGGGGACAGGAGACAGCGGGCACGTGGCATGGTGGCAAAGGACACGGCAGAGCCCATGCTGCTCTCCCCACTCCTCGGGGGCTCTCGGTGCAGCCAGCAAACCCAACGGGTAACGTGCTGCTGGGTTTTTGATGGAAAGAGAAATCCCACGTGCCGATCTGGCCTCTCTCCCCTACCCCAGCCGCTCTCCAGAGGAGGGGAAAATTCCTCTCCGTAGCTCGGCAGAGAGGAATTTGGCCTCGGCGCTGATGGATTGGGACCCCGGGGACCCCAAGGCTGCTGCGTCCTTGGCAGCGGAGGCGCTGGAGCAGGAGCCGGCGTCCCGCCGCGCAGCCAGCGGCACTGCGGGACCTGTGCCTTTCGCCCTCGCTTCTCGAGCCAGAGCTTGTTTCTCCTGGCTGTCGTGCGCAGCCTCTCCCAGCCGGTTCAGGGGGGTTTGGAGGAGCTCCCCTCTGCCCGCCGGGAGGACCCGTCCCTCGTACGGCTCAGGGAACCAGCAGGCCCCGAAGGCGCAGCCAAACCTCGTGCTGCAGCACCCAGGGGTCACGGTGCTGGCAGGAGAAAAGTTTGCCGAAGCCCCAGCTGCTGGGGCTTGGAGCAGATTAACCTTAGATTTCAAGTCATAAGAAAAAAAAAACAACAATTTCTCTAAGGTTTTGGTGGCAGCAACAGCCTAAGGACAACTAGCAAAGCCCCAGAAGACTGGGAAAGGCAAACAAATAAACCCAGCCCTGAGGTTTTGGTAATCAAACGTTGAGCTTTTCGCTGTGCCTCAGCTGTGCCCACACTCGTGGTCGGCAGCAGGGGGGTGCTGGGCTCCCGACCCACGCCTGCCCAGCCCGGGCTGCCTGGGGAAGGAACCGGGACCGTCCCCAAGCTCCTGTGGGGCACGGGCCCTCGGGAGGGCAGGGAGAGAAGTAAGGTCGGCTGGAATAAAGCAGTGCCAGGAGGAGAAGAGGCAGCTGTGGACAGGGGCTTTACCGCACGTAGCTCACCGCACAGGAGATATGCAAAGCCTCAGCCCAGCCCGATGCCAGCCGTAGGCTTGTTTGGTTTCTATTGCTCTGAGGCGCTGCTTTGCACCCCCAGCACCAGTCAAATGAGAGCAACGGAGCACAGCACCAGCCCTCAGCAAGCGCCCACCAGCACCTACAGCAGCAGAGGGCTTGCTCCATTTATTAACAAAAGTGGAATTTAAGGTCTCCATTGTGGCTAAGGCTCCACAGCCCATTTCCAGCACTGGAGCAAACGGCACAGGCGTCTCCTACCCACGGCAGCTCCATCTCAAGCCACTGCCTGGAACTTCTGTGCCCAGCGCTATCGCTCTGCGACGCCGGGCTGCAGATAGCAACCTGCCGGGCTGGAAGCCTTAATTAGCTAATGAGCTCAGAGCAGTCGCAGTGTCTTTAATCCCGGAATTACACGCTCTGCAGGAATGCAAAGCGCTGTTTTTATTAAACTGATACTTGGGACGAGCCTCGTTGGGTTAAAAATCACCGAAAACAGAAAGGATCCTGACATGCTGGACATGAGTCACCTGGGTTTCTGCTGGGGCCGGGCCGTGTTTGCTCTAAAAACCCCCATCAGCGCGGCGGGACGGCGCGGAACGGAGCTCCCGTGGGGCATGGCCACCGCGGCTTTCATCTCCCAGGTGTTAATGAGAAAACCTCATCAGCGTCCGAGCACCTGGAGGAAGATGCCGGGAGAAGCAGCAGGCTGGAGGCACCGCTGAAAACGCCACGCTTCGCCTTTCCCTTGGGAGCACCGGGGGCCCGATCCTGCGCCTCGCCGATCCTGCTGCATCTGGTTAGCTTTAAGCCCTGCGAATCGTCACGGCGGGTCCAGCGGGGTTTGTGCTGCGTGCCTAAAAACCGAGCACAAAAGTGATTCCCTGGCCCGCGGCCAGCGTGCTCAGCCTCACATGAGGCTGAGCCTTCGCCGGAGGTCAGGGGACGCGGCTCCTCCAGCGCCTCCGGGCCAGGCACCCCTGAACCCAAGCAGGGACGGTGGCCAGCTGGGGCCGTCCTGGCGGCGACGAGGAAGAGGAGGAGGAGGAAGAGCAGAGCTTGCCATCAGGCATGGAGCTGGGTCAGCCCCTCCGGCACACAGCCCGCGGGTCGGTCGGCCTGGCAGAGCAAAGGGAGTAAAAATAAAGCCAGCGAACGTGGCGCGGCCACAAAAACACGGCCTTGTCCCCACGCCGTGGGGAGGACACCGCTCTGCACCTCGCGTGCTTCTTCTCCCCGCAGGAGCGAGTTCGTCCTGACCCAGCAGGGCTGAAGTTACCCTTTAACCAGCTGTGTTTCCCTGAACTGCTCCACCCTGTAAATCCACCTGCAATCACAATTACAGCCACCAAAGGTGGTATTTCATGTTCAACAGCCAACTGCCATCCAGGCGGGCTTGCCACTGGCCCGGCCCCTCCACCAGCCCACAGTGCTGGTCCCCGAGCCCCCCGGGATGGTGGGGATGGGGCAGATCATGCCCCCCACCCGCGTCCTTCTGCTCCCATCTAGCTCCAGCCATTGGGTGCTGGCTCACTGGGGACACAAGGGGAGATGGGGACACTCCTGGCAGCGGTTTCTCCCAGGGCTCGTGGCACCACCGCATCCAGCAGGAACCAAGCTGAGGTCTCCCAGCTCCTCTCCCTGCTTGGCACTGGTTTGGTTTGCACGGATGATGCCCACGGAGCATCCCATGGCAGCAGCCCTTTCCCCATCTCAGACCCAGCTCCACAAGTTCCAGCTCCACGAGCACAAAGCCGCCAGGAGTTACTGGTGATTTGTTACCGGTCATTTTCCCCTAGCACAAAACCCACTTTGTTCCCTCGGGCACCTTTAATTTTCAGCAGCAGAGCCCCGCCGAGCCCTTCCCTACCTCCCCAGGTACAATTACAGCCATGAACGGAGCTCAGGGGAAAGAGGAGCCCACCCCTGGGTCCTGCACCTCCTGGGCAGCTTCTCACGTCCCAGACCCCTTTTGGCAGCTCCAAGACACCCGTCCCGCTCTCCCATGGCCACAAAGGGAATGCGATGGGCACCGAACAGCCCAGCCAAGGGATGCCTCCAGCAACACGGCTGCCCCAACCCGTTGGTGTAGCTTCAGTGCTCAGCTCCTGCCCTGCGCCTCTTACATAACCTCCTCCTTTTGGTTTATCCTTAGCATTTTAGTGACTTGGGGAGTTTTGGCCAACGTTCCCCCATGTAGCCGAGCACTGGAGCGCACACGAGCGCTCCCCACCCTTCGGCGGGTGGTTTTTTCCTTCTGCAGAGCAAACGCCCACTGCAGGCAGCGTCTGCGGGAGGAAGGGTTTGTGCCCCAGGGCTTTTCACTGGCGTGATGGGGCCAGGAGCAGAACAGGCACAGCCGGGGGGGCTGCAGGGCTCCCCCTGCCACCAAACCCCATTGCAAGTCCCTTGGATGAACGGGGAAAAGCAACCACTTCTTTTTTTCAAAAAAAGTTAAAGCTTAGTGTTAATGTGGGGCCTGATCCTGCTCCCCCATGCACTGCAGGGCTGCTGGCCCCCCACATCCAGGACTCACGGGGGTGCTAAGAGCCCCGCAAGATCCCCCAAAAGATGGGGCGGAGTTCTTCAAAGCGAGGCCAGCGAGAACAGCCAGCACCCCCTGTATCATCTGGGTCCGTTCCCCGGAGGGCTTCACCCTGGGCTGGAGGTGAAGGGCACCCCCTCTCGCTGCTCCTGGCCCAGAACCACCAGTGCAAACCCACTGGGCTCACTGGGTTTAATTCTGGAGCTGCAGAGCCCCACGTCCCGCTGCAGCCTGTCCGAGCGTCCCGCAGCCGTGGCCACGGGGGCTGCCAGCACCGCTGCGCCTCCCACCTGCAGCATCACCTGCAGGCACCCCCGGCTTTGTATTTAGGTGGCGTTCAAACCCACACCAGCCAGGATGCCCCAAAGGCCCTACAGGTTCCCCTGGGAAGAGCTCACTGCCCTGCCAGGACGGGGAACCACAGCGCCAGGACTTTGGGGTGAATCCTTTAACTTTTAGGGCCAGCACCTGGAAACTCTCCATGCCATCCCATATAAACCGGGGATCCCACTGCGGACCACGCCAGGCCCAAACCCGTGCCCTCCTGCCTTCATCGAGGAAGGATGGAGGGAGCGCTTCCGCGGGGTGCTCAGCTGGGCACGCAGCACCCAGCCCGGGGCTGGCAGAGCCATTTCCCTTGCAAATGAGCCAAATAAGGTCCCAAACAGGCAGCAGTAGGGCTGGGGAGAAGCACTCTCAGTGAGTCACCCACTCCCTTATCGCAGGAGTGATTTAAGGTGTGGTTGGGTCTCCCAGGTCGCGGGGCACAAGGGAAAACAGTTTCAGAGGGTGGGAAACAACCCAGAGGAAACAGAGCCCTGGGAAAGCGAGGCTGCCCAGCAAGAGCTACGCTGGGGCCTGGGAGAACGGTCTCTCCAAGCAAGCCCTGCTCCTCAAATGTTTATAAAACTAGGGAAGCGTTCTGCGAAAAAAAATAAAATAAAATAGAGGGATCTGGGGATGAGAGCTACAAAGAGAGTGGAGCTCCAGAGTGTCTGAACACCTCTCAGTTTGGCTCCTGGCGAGCCCCTGGGACATGCTGCGTGGGCTAATAACCAGCACCGGCTCCCACCGGGATGGAGGCACGCTCAGCACCGCGCCGCCGAGCTCGGAGACCCTGCCCTGGGACATCCCCCGTGCTGGGAAAGCGAGCGAGCCTCCAGGAGAACCCTCCAAAAGGGACCTGGGGGGCGTCCTCCCACCCGGCCCGGCAGGGAGAGCTGGGCACAGAGCGGCCGCATCCTGCACGGGCAGGACCCGAGGTCGGCACCACGCAGGTGGGCACACAGAGATTTTTGTGCCCGTCCCCTCGCCCACTCCCGCCCAGCAGTGGGTTTTGGGCACCAGGCTTCGGCGGGCATTAAGCGGGAGGCTGCGTGTGCCCAGCAGTGGGTGCGCGTACACGTGTGGGCGCCGGTATGCACGGCTCCGGTTATACGCAGGCATGTGGGAGCAAGTGCATTCATCGCAGATTATAGAGCCAGGCAGCTCCTGCCCCAGGAATCCCATCCAAGGCAGCATTCCTGGCTGATCTCAGCCTCTCCTACATGCGCGATGGGGCAGGTGCTGGCACAGACCCACGTCCTGGAAGCAGCACCGGCACCGCTCGGAGCGGCGGGCAAGATTTGGGTCCCTGCTTTGGGCAGCCCAGGGGCAGCGGCGTTTCCAGTGATCCCCATTGTATCGAGGCACCCCACGGTGAGGTACAAACCCTTCTGTGCCCAAAGGCACCCAGCAGCCCTGCCAGAGCCCTGTCCACGACAGGGATGGAGCATATCCCCAGGCAAATGCTCCCGCTTAGGCACAGAAATTGCAGGGACAAGGGACAGGTCCCCGAGGTCCCTGCGTGTCCCCAGGTGGGGCTGTGAGATCCCCTCCTGCTTTGCTGTGGGAAGGGGCTGCAAGGACATGGCTCAGCCTGGCCGTGCCCACACTGCCCCCGGCAGGGCTTGGTGCCCATGGGCACCCATGGGTGGTGACCCCGCCGCGATGCCTGCTGCGAGCTCAGCCCCGTGGGACCACCAAGCAGGCAGTGAGAGCTGGAGACCTACCGGCACCCAGCCCAGGCGACAGCCACCAGCAGCCACACGGGGCAGGGCTGGCAGCTCTTCTCCTGCCATGCCCCACAGAGGGACCGCGGCTGCCCAAGCCCCACGCACAGCCCCAAGGACCCTCATGCTGCTTGAGCCCACCTCGTCCCCTCCAGTCCCCAAAGATGGAAACAATTTCTGGCCACGGCTGCCAGAGGGTGGGCTGCAGGATCGCCCCCCCTCCCCAGGGCCACATCCTGCCCCAGCAGCGACATCCAGGGCGGAGGGGGCTCCCTAGGCACAGCCTGCGCTCCCCATGGCCCCGCACCTGCAGGAAGAGGTCCCCAGCCCCTGTTCCCACCGGGGTCAGCCCCGGCACCACCTCCCCTTCCCCTTATGTCCAAAGAAACAAACCCACGGTGCCGGGCAGGCTCCGGGACAGGGCTCACTCACCCCAAAGTGCTGATGAAGCCATTGACCGAGCCCTCGGCGTACAGGGAGACGATGTCCCCGATGTGCAGGAAACTTGACATCTCATTCATGGTTGCCTTCGACCCGGCGCAGCGCCGCTTCTTCCCCAAGTCACCTTCCCTCGCAGAAATCCACCATGGGGCAAGCGGGGCTCAAGGGAACCAGCCCTGGGGGGGCTTCGTCCAGCCCAGGGGGGCTTCTTCCAGCCCAGCTCTCACCCCCTTCTTCTCGCCGGCTCCCTGCGAGCAGCGGAGGGGAGCGGGACGCGGGCACGGGCTCTCGCACAACTTTTACATGTGCTGGGCAGGACGCGAGCCAAGGGAGCCAGGGAGCCGCGGGCGTGCTGAGAGGAGGAGGAAGAGAAGGAGGAGGAGGAGGAGGAGGAGGAGAGTGGGGAAGAGGCTCAACTAGAGGTTTGCATGAGATCTGTCCGGCTGTCCGTGTCTCCGTCTCCGCACAGCTTTCTACCTGCAGCCAATAGAGAGCAATCAGGAAGTCCTGCTCGAAAAAGCATGCAAATAATTTTGGCCTGGGAGGAGAACCGGAGCTGCCTGGGTGTGTGTGTGTGAAGGGGGGGATGCCCAAAAAGAGGCCCCACCCTCTGCTCCCCGCCTCCTTGCCTGGGGGAGCGTGGGCTGGAGGGGCGCAGCACCCCAAAGCCGTCGAGCAGCCCCCGGTCCCTGCATCGCCGAGGCTGGGCACGCCACGCTCGCAGCAGCCCGGCAGAAGTGAGCACTTCCACCACACACCAGCTGCCCTGGGGTCACCCCACGATGCAGCTCCCCAGGGTGCTTGGACCCCAGCCCCACGGCAGAGCCCCCAGCCCCACGGCAGAACCCCCCAGCCCCGCCACCAGCCCCTCTGGGGTCTCTGTCTCTCCCCCCTGGCCCCGGACTCCTCTGCTTGGAAAAGCACCGGGTGCTTCCTTGCCAGCCGTGGGGGCTCTCAGGGTGCTGCCCGTGCACAAACAGAGGAGAAAAGGAGGTGCTGGGAGCTGGCAGCTGCACTTCGCGTCCCTCACCAAACCAAATTCCCAATGCAGGTGGGATGTGACATCGTCCCTGCCAGGGGGAAACCGAGGCTGCTGCGACCGCCCCGTCCCACCCAGCCCCTCTGTGGCCACTCCAGCAGCGAGGGTGCTGCTCCCACCGCCCCTCCATCTGCTCCATCCTCCCCAGGAGGAGACCCAGGGCCCCCAGCCCTCCGTCCCTGCTCCTAAGCCCCCTTTCAGGCAGCGCTGCCCCAGCCTGGCTCTCCCGCACCACCTGGGAGCAGGGGAAAGCCCCAGGCTGAGGGCAGGGCGGCTCTCGCTGGATTTTTCTGCCCCAGGCAAGTGTTTGTGGCCAGACAGGCTTCCTGAAGCCCAGGTGCCAGCAGGCAGGTCCCCTGCTGGAGCAGATCCTGCTTCACCTCCTGCCACCTCTCTGTCCCCCTCGCACCCATGTGCTGTCACCCAAACCTCCCCCAGCTGCCAGCCCCATCCAGCACCCAGCCCACCCATCAGCACCAGCAGCAGGAAGGGCCCCACACACCCCAAAGTGTCCCCTCTCCGGTGCCTAAATCCCATCAGGAGCCTTTTTGTGGTGAACCCGGGGCCTGACGAGCAGCTCCGAGCTCCCGGTGTAAAAGGAAAAGGACCAGCGGAAAAGGACCACGTCCTCAGAGCATCTTCTGGACAGCACAACTGCCCTAGATCTGCAATTTAATTAAAACTTGTCTGCTGTAAAAACAATATTGGAAGGGAAAAAAAAAAAAAAGCATGATGCTTTTCTCATTTATTTCCCTCCTGTCCTCTTTCCTCGCAAACAAACACACAGGTTTCAGGAACCTAAACCTTGCCCTAAATAGTGATTTTTTTTTTCCACGAGGAAACGGACAGGTCCCCTGGCAGAACAAAGGGGAAAAAAAATTAGTGCAATTCCTTCGGGGGAGATGTGAATTCAGGTCCATCAGGATTAGCTGCGTTTTCAGCACAGGACAAATTTAGAAGCCTTTATCTCAGGGCAACAGAGGGGGAAAAGAGAAGATCATACGAAAAAAAATTCGCTGCTGCTAAAAGCAAATGAAGGTTTCACAACAGGAGCTCAAAGAAAGCCCCCGAGGAATCAGAGACCAAAACTTTGTGCACAAATCAGCCTCATTGATCAAAGGCACGAGTGGCATCTCAGCCAGCACCGCGGTGTGCCCACCGGCATCATCAGGCACGGCCGGGCACCACTGGCCCAAGCTGGGCTCCCAACACGCCCGTCCTCCTGCACCCCTGGGACTGCTCATGTTTGCAGAGCACCAGGCGGTAAAAATCCCTTGGAAATGCAAAAAAAAAAAAAAAAAACTAACTAACAAAAAACCACATTGCACTAAGCGAACACACGCCTGGCCTGGTTTCTGCCATCCAGAAGGATGGAGAGCAGCGAGGTGAAGCCCCTCACGGGCTCCCTCGCACCCCAGAACAGGAGGCAGCCCCGTCCCCACGCTGGGGGTGGTGGGCACAGCATCCATACCGTGCTCCAGGCCTTGTGTCCCTGCTCCAGGCCTCGTGTCCCCGCTCAGCTCCATCAGGGACGGGGAGCAGAAGGCGTTCTGGGGACGCACCCCTGCCTATTCGGCACCCACCTCAATGCAGGCACAACCACACGGAGCCATCACGCTGCCAACCCCATGTGCGCCCCCAGGGTGGTCTCTGGGCTGCTCCCAACCTGTAGGGATATTTTGGCACGGGTGCAGACCCCAAAATGCTGGGGGGAGCTGCAGAGAGGCTGCAGCCCCCAGGTGAGCGGAGCGGCCCCGGCCGTGGGGATGCTCCCAGGCGCACACAGCCGAGCGGCTGCCTCGCTCCCCCCACACCCCGGGGAGATAGAGGAGTTAAAAATAAGAGCGTTTCCTTCCTTACCCCCTACTTTAGGCCACGCGATAAATAAAAACTGGGAGTTTCTGCCTCCCGGAGAGGAAGCGGCTGCGGAGAGGCGGCCGGTGAGTCAGGCCAGCAGCAGCCATCCCCGCTCCCAGGCACAGCCTTCATCCCTGGCGGGGCCGGGGCCACATTCCTTTCACATGCTGAAATTGCTCCTTTGCGGGCAGCCGCTCAAACTGCGGGGCCGCCTCCCTCCCCCGGGCCCCCCAGCCTCGTCCGCAGGATGCTCCTTTGGCAACGGATCCCCTCCACCCACACCTCCCGCACGCCCTTCCCACGACGGCCCTTGGCTGCCGGGCTTTGTGGTGAGAGTTCCCCGCGGCTGCAGCTGCACCGTGTTGGCTTCCCGATCCCCCAAAAAGCTGGACGGCCTCAGAGCCCCCCCAGGTTGGGCAGGAGCCCAACTGGAGCTTGAGTTTGGCCGGAGGCTGTGGGAGCAGGAACACCGCTGGCCGTGCGGTGAGGATGCCGGGCAGGTCGTGGTATCCAAGCAGCATCCCAGAGCCCTGCTGGATCTCCTCGGGCATCCCAAATCCAGGCTGGAAACTCAAGGGTGAAGCCGCCTGCAAGAGGAAAGCAAAAAATAACTGTAGGCTCCTTTGTTAGGGGAGGAAAGAGGGAGACACTCAGGCCCTTGTGTGTGGAGCGGGAAGGCTGTCAGCAGATGCACATAACAGGGGGATTCTTGGCCAGGAGGCAAGTTTGCCCCCCTTGTCCTGTAGGCGCCGGGCACGCTGACCCCGCTGCTGCCCACAGATGCGATGCAGAGGCCACCCCAAGGTCTGCACGGTGCCCTTCACACCACTGCAACACCCTCCTACCCCAGCGACCCCACAGAATCAGGCCAGGACCGACTGCAGGCTACAGCTGCCAGCAAACAGGAGATGCTTTCCCTCCTAGATGAGGATTTCAGAGCCCATTTTAACCACCACCAAAACAAAAACCACCCTTTTGGTGCAGAAGATGCTACGCGCATCCGGGTGACCTGGTGACCCCAAATCTCCTTGGTCTGAGTTGCAAACCCAAACCCCAAACCTCCCCACCGGCAGCCAGCTGAAAGGGGACCCAAGGTCTGCCGGGACAGGGCTAAAACCCCCACAGACAACTTCATTAACGGCAGGGACAAGGGCCAGCTCCCTCCTGCCTGTCCCATCTGTGCCTCCGCTCCTGCCCAGCTGGCCCCGACGGTGACAGCACGCAGCCTCATGGGAGCAGCTCCCCAAAATAGCTGCAGACTGAATGACATTGGCCCAAATCCTCAAAGGTGTCGTGGCTCCAGGTTACGTGTGCTAACCCGAGCCTCTCTGACCCCACAGGGGTGGCTGGAACCCACCGGTGCACAAAAAGCGTCCCTTGCACCAACCCTGGGCTGACACCAGCAAGACAGAAATGATGAAGACATAGGGAAATAGGGAAAAAGAACAATTCCTCCAGTCCTACCTTTACCCCTTGCCCATCCTCCTGTCCCCCAGGCCCACCCTGCCCCAAGGAAGAGCAGGCAAAGCAGCCGGAGCCCAGCAGAGGGGAAAAAGCCCCCCCAGTTCCACCCAGCCTCCCCAAGAAGGGTTAAGCAAAGCCAGCTTGAAGACACTTTGTACTTGGGTTTAAAAATACAGCCAATCCCCCCGTGGCGTAGCTCCGTGCAAGTTGCAGGTATATTTCCACAGCCGAGCCAATAACCTTCCCCGAGGGAAATTTAGGCTTTTTATGATTAAAAGGGGAAAAAATAATAGTGGGGAATTAAATATAGTACAGAGCAAGGGAACAATTAGCAGTTGCCGTTAGCGACACCGGGCCGACTTCGGGACAAACGCCGCGGCTGTCTGGGGAGCAGCGGGACCAGGGCAGCACCCAGGTGACAGCGGGGACCTGGGGCACCTTTGGTCCTCGGTCGAGCTGACCCCACAGGGCCCTCGGACCCAGCATGCAGCCCGCCAGGACCGGCTGCACCTCACGGGCACGATTTTTTCTCCTTTGGTTTTATCAAGAGCAAATGGAAGTGTTTGCACAGGCCTGTAACTTCCCTAATAAGCAAACAGAGGTTAATTGTGGGGTGGAGCAGGGTCTGGGGCTGCCAGCTGTACCCTTGCTGCAGGCCACGAGGGCAGACGGCGGCAGGGATGGGGTGGGCGAGGGGTGAGCCCCGCTCCCCACCCGTCCCCACACATTGCCCGAGAGCTGGGGCATTGCACAGCCACCCTCGCACAGCCCCATGCTCGTTGCCTCTTTGTGGCTTCCACACAAAGTCCTGAGCAATTGCACAAGGGGTTTTGCCCCACATCGGCCGCTCCGTTGCCCACTACAGTCACCCCCATGTGACAGCATCACTCGATGCTCTGCTGGCTCATCTCCGAGGGCACGCTCTGATTCACGCCCTGGGCAAAACCCTGTTACTTCCCCAAGCTCTCCCCAACAGCCTCATGCAGTCCCCATCGCTGGGCAGGTTTTCAAGAGCAGCCCCGAGACCTTCTGGAAGCAGATCAGCTCTGACCGCACGAGCTTGGCCGCGTTTCTGCCCCTCCACACTCGCTCATCCCAGCCCCTGAAGAAACCCATAGGGCTCTGCCACAAGCCCTGCTCCAGCCCGGAGCCTCCCGCGGCACAGCCTCTGCTTTCAATAGCTCTTCGGGAGATTGATTACCACGCCAAGCAGCATTTCCTCTGCCTCCAAGTGGGCCACGCAGGCCCTCTGGCCTGGCTTGCGGTCAGCGCACCGCGATGAATGAACCGCGCGGCTTATCGCAGCGTGGCCGGGAAGTGCGCTGCCGCCGTGGCTCGGGGCGGGCACGGTGCCCACCTCCACGCACGGCCAGCGGTGGGACAGGCTCCAGCTCCGAGCTGGGGACTGGGATGCTCTGCTGGGCTGAAGTGGGGTGTACTGGGAGGGTCTGGTCCACAGGGCACCGGGTATCGTGGAGAGAAAGGACAGAGCGCAGAGGAACCAGCTTCCCACAGCAGGCTTGTCCTGCCCCGGCTTCCATTTCCCCCCTGTAAAGTTTCTCCTAAAATGGCTGGTGTGAGGTTCTCCCCTCCTCCCCGGATTTTTTGAGGCAAGTTAGTGCCAAGCAGCCTAATTACAGCCTTCGCTGAGGTAACCACACGCTCTGCTGCTGAATGAGAGGCTGGGTTACCATGTGGCTCAGGGCCAGGGCCAGCTGCCTCCCCGGCTAGGCTGGGCCACCGCCTCTCCTCCGTCACACCGGTCACATCCCCGAGGGACGGGGGGGGACAAGCAGACTCCGTTTCCCTCCGGCAAGGGCGTGCTGAGCACGGGAGCTGAGCACCGGAGCGTGCAGGCAGCCCTGCCCGCAGCAGGCCGTGCTCACGGTGGGTTTTATGGGCTCCCTTAATGAGAGGAAATGCTGCGAGCACGGCTGTGGCGCAGCTCCCAGATCAAAGGAGGTGCTTGGGGCGAGCTCGGCGATGCCGCAGTGCAGGTGGCTGCAGGACGGGGATCCCATCCGCCCTTCCACCCTGTGCCCCTGTGTCAGGGCTGGGGGGACACGGGGACACGGGTGTTCTCTAGGGCAGGGTCAGCACTGGGATCCCAGCTATGGGAACTGGTGGGGAGGTGAGTGCAGCAGGGCTCTGCTGTGCTCCCAGCACTGCGATCTGCCAGAGCGAACCCCGTCCCGGGGCAGCAGAAATCCCTCAGCAGGAGCACGGGGTGCGACCGGCTGCTGGGGCTGGGAACCGAGGCACCCCCAGAGGCAGCCAGCACAGCAGTTACCAGCCCAGGCTGCAAAACACGTTTTTGCTTTCGCTCCAGCAGAAACCTGTCCCTGGGTGCACCGGGGAAAGGTCTGGATGCAAATGTGGGAGCAGAGAGCAACAGCAGCAAGGAACACTGCTGCTCACAGAGCACACAGACCGTCAGCCCCTTACATGCAGGCTCAGGGTCCCAGCTGCTCCCATGGGTGCAGCTGAGGCTCCTCTCTCAGATGAGCCCCAAAAGCCGTACACAGGGCAAGGGGAAGCCTTCCAAATTCACAGCCCCATGCATGTGTCCCAACACAGCAGAACCCAAACACACCAGCTGCTTAGGAAAGAGCAGTGTCAGACCGCACAGGGTGAGTACTCACAGTTCAGGACCCACCATGTCCTTGCTTAGGGTCAGGCACCACAAACCACATCTGCCCCAGAGCTGCAACCCCTCCAGCCCCATATAAAATACCTCCTCCCTCCAGCTCCCTCCCTTTAAAGGCACACCTGCAGTTAAAGCCCTCAGGGCTGGGTTTGCTGCCCCACTCCTGGGGGTTGCTGGACCAAAGTTTTTGCCTTTTTCCTGCTTAAAACCTGCTCAGCATAGAGAGAAGAGGAAGATCAGGTGTGTAGTAACGATGTCTCGTTGGGCACGTCTCCACAGGTGTCTTGGGTGAAGGATGAGGTCCTCGCTCCCAAAACCACCTCATTGTGTTGGGGGGTGGGTGAAAGAAGCCAGACACAAACCCCAGCAGTAATCACCCTGCACAGCTTTTGTGGCGGGCAAACCCTCCCAGCAGGTCCAAAAGCCACTTGGAGGAAGCCGCCCAAATGGCACCGGGAGGATTACTGGCAAACCAGGCTGGCAGCCTGAGATGTTATTTCAAGGGACAGGCCACCAAAAAAAGAACATCCATTCATGAGAATAAAAGTTGCTGGGTGTGCTCGAGGAGCACCAAGGAGGGATTTTACTGCTCGCAGTCCAGCTTGCAGCAAAAGGCAGCCGTGGTGCAGCCACAGTGCCGCAGGACCCCGGCATCCTCACACCCCGGCCGTCACCGTGCACCTCCTCAGGCTGAGTCACGCTGCTGGGCCGGGGTGGTTCCTAGGCAGCTTCCACCGGCACAGAGGAATGCACTGAACAAAGACCCGAAATCCCTGTTTGCTGTGGAGGGAAGAGTTAGTCATGCCCGTGCTCCACGCTGCTGAGTCACCCCGCGGCCGCCGAGCCGTGGGATACGGGACTGGAGAGGGTGGGAGCGACTGTTTGCTGCCTGGACGTGTAAATCGATCCGGAGGCTGTGCCGATACTACAAACCAAGCCGAGACAGGAGAGGAATAGTTGGCAACAGTTCATAGCTGTTAAAGAACAGAGAAAAGGACCTTGGAGGTATTTTAGTTGCAGGACTGGAGCTGGCTTTAAAAATTGTAGGTAATGTTATATTGGGTTTTGTACACCACCAACAGACCCCAAACATGCTGCAGCAGGTGCTGCTCCTTCCTGCCTGATTCGGAGCAGCAGCTGGGCCCTGATTTCTGAAGGCATCAGCCCCTCAGGTGGGGCTCAGCTCATGGCATGGGGCACAACTGGGGAGTGGATGAGTTAAAAATCTGCCCAGGCTGTCCCAGGAGCAACGCCGGTTTTGTGCAGCTAATGAAAAACCCACACAGAGGCAGGACACAATTGCCTTGTTGCATTTTTAAACTGGGACACAATGCATGTCCCTGCTGGTAGAGCGGAGTTTTCTTTCTCGTGGATGCCAGTTTACCATCTAGCATTTAATTTTAACACCAAAGGCTCAGCTCTCCAATGACTAACATTTCCTTTGATCAAAATCATGGTTCTGATGAGCAAAATGCTCCGATGCTGCTAGGAGGGAGCGTGCCCAGCCCGGTTGAGCAGCACGAATTGACTTCCAGCACCCGGCCCCGTGAAGGACATGAGTGCTGGAAAACCTGGGGATTTATCTGATAGGGTCGGTTGTTGCTCCTTATCCCAGCCAGGAGCATCTCTGGGGCTCAGCTTTGTGTGTCTGGGTTACCCCAGTGTGTGTGCCCCATTGCACAAGCCCAGTGAGTTCCCCCAGGAGGGGTGCAGACAGAAATAGGTGAATCTGCGCTCTGCATCTGCACAGGGACTCAAACCTCTGAGTGTAAAGCAGGAATTACATCTGCGTGTAAATGCAGCCCTGGGTCCCGTTCTGGGTTCTGGAGGAGGCAGGGGAACCGGTCAGCCCATGGCCTGAGAAATTCCTGCCCACAGGCTGCCTCGGCCACTTGCCTCCGGAGCTTGAATCATTTCTCTCATTCGCTGCACAAGACAGATGATTTCCTTGAAAATGGACTCTTTGTTTCACAAATATTTCTCCCGTCTTGTCCGGGACTCTGAGCCTTCTTTGTTGATGAAATGACAATCTCTTTCACAGCCCCATGATACCATCAGCAGAGAGAGGACTTTTGAGGCTGGGCTGAATTGCGAGGGAAGAGCCCAAGTGCATGCAGACGCCCTGCACAGAGGAAATGCTGTGTGTGCTAGAGCAGCTTTGTTTTTGAAAAATACCAGGCTACGTCCTTGGTGGTTTCAAATTTGGGGCACAGATTGTCTAGTTGTTCTGTGATTTTGGAGCACCTGAAATAACGGGATCTCAGGCTGGAGCTGATCTCCTAGAACCTCCTTGCCGCCACCACAATACAAATGGGTCGTAATAAAAAATAAATTAGTGTGAGTCCACAGAAGCCAGCAGAGCTCTATCCCTTTCAGAGGCCGAGGATCCAGATGAATATTTCATTGAAAATATCCTATTACGCTGGCTCATATCATTGGAATATCTGAGCGTCTCACATTTGAAGTGCAACTTTACGGCAGCTTTGCGAGACCTGGAAATCTCAGACTGAAAGTTATTCCAGGCGCAGGCCATCTATTTCACTCTGTCTTGGTGCAGCATCTCACGCAAAGGAGAGCACAGCAGGGACTTCGCGGTGCTATCGCAGACCCAGAATAAGCAGAGCGAGACCTCGCGTCTCGGAGCACGGCTGCACCGAAGGAAATTGGGTTGAGGCTCCCGGTGCCAGGGCGGTCTCACCGGCACATCCATCTCTGCAGCCGGACAAGCTGCAGCAGTTCCAGCCCCCTGGCATTGCTGTTGACTCTGCTGTCGGTGCCTGGGAAAGTGACGAGGTTTGCAGCAGCTTCTCTACCTTGCACAGGTTGCGAGCAGCCTCGCTTGCTCTAGCACCACGTCGGTGTTTGTAAATAGCGTTCTTAAAATACCTCGAGCAGGATGTGGGAGCATCACGTGAACCTGCAGCTTCTTGTCAAGGCGATGGGCCCGGTTCTGCCCTCGAAGGGGAGAGAAGAACAACCCAGCCGGTTCACCTCCACCGTCCTGCCCCGAGCAGCGCCGAGGACGGCTCAGCGAGGACGGCTCCACGTCCCACCCGTGCGCAGGGACAAGGGCTGCACCGACCAGGGATGCTCGGATGCTGTGGAAATGACTCCGACATCTCTGCCAGACCCGATTTGGCAGATGACACCAGCTGCTTCCCAGGGAGGTGTGCGTAACCCTGAAACGAGCTGCTCTGAAGTGAGTCAGCCAAGGCAAACCCTTCCTCCTAACACCTCCGAGCTGGGCGCTGGTGTCTGACATATGACCTGGCAGAGAGGGACTGCTAATAATACCAGCATTTTATATAGCGCTTTTCTCTGGGAAATCTCAGGCTGCTTTATACAGAAGTCAAGTTTATTTGGAGCTCAAGGCTTCTAGGATGTGTCAAGGACAGAGTTTTGGTACCCAGAAAGGCAACGTAGGAACGACCTATTGCCACAAGAGCTCTGCCAAACCAATTTAGTAAGAAATTAATGATGGCTCCGGTTAATTTGCCACTGTTAAGATCTAAAGTAAACACCCCAGAGACGATCAGGGAGGGAATTCATCTCTCATGGGATGTTCCAGGCTAGCCAGGAGAGTTTAGGTGCCACAGCCCCATTTTGTGATGCACTCCAGGGACCGGCAGGAGCGCGAGATGGCTGCGAGAGCATCTCGAGCCGTGCCAGGAGCCCTGGCTGCTCGCAGGAGGGCCGAGCTCCGGGGCTGCACCCAAAGCAGGTGCCCAGCCCTCGGGGGAAGTCCAGGGAGGGAGCCAGCACGGCCTCCCGCTGGGGACCGCTCAGAAATAGTCCTGAGCAGCGCAGAGGAACGCCTGGGGAGAGCGGGCGCGTACACGGCGGGCTTTGTCTGGGGCAGGTCGGCTGGGTGTGTGCTTCCTGGCATACAATTCCCAGATTAGCAGGAGCCGGGCTGCCAGCAGCTCCTCCAGCCCTGCTCGCGCAGCCCGGTCATCACTGAGCCGCTGGGAATCGCTGCTGAGGTCAGGTCCAAGCGCCCGGCGCTGCCAAACGTCTCGGGATGGCCACAGGGGATGGGACAGAGCGAGGACACGGCGTGCACCGGCACTGTGCATGGGTGGGCATGGAGCAAGCGGGGCTGGACGTGGATGGGGTGGGATGCTTATCCCAGGCACCCAAAGGGTAAGTGAAGGAGCAGGGTGGCATTTCTCCACCGCACGGGGACAGGGAGCCCCGGCCCCTCACCAGCACCCCTGTATGAGGTCGGGGTTACCTCTCAGCCCCAGAGAGGGGAACAACCACAGGCCGAAGGATCTCACCCCTCATTTTGCAGAGGGTGAGGTAGAGCCAGACCTGCCTCGTCTTGCCCCCCAAATTAAAAAAATTAATAAATAAAAGCCTTGAAAGACACAGAATAACCTGGCAGACACACACAAAAAAGCTGGAGGGCGGGAGGAAAAGAAGAAAGTAGGAAAAGTAATTTGACACAGAATTGTTTAATAAGGGAAAGTAAATAATCAGAGAGAGAAGCGAGAACAATTTATTCACACTAAATGCTGAATCTAAAAAACTTCAAACCAAACCTGGCCGTGCCAGTCTGGGCACGGGAGAAAGCAGGAAGGAAACGGGGCATGTGCATGAAAAACAAACAGGGGGGAAGAAGAGGAGGAATCTGAAGCGAGAGGCTCCTCGGGGAACAGAGGGGAAGCGCTGGCGTCTCCTCCAGGAGGGCTGGTGGTGCACGCGGCTCCACCAGGGGCTGCTCCCCATCCCTGCCCGGCACTGGATCTGGGGAAGGAGAGATGGGTACACCTCAGGGTGGTGATCTCAAGCAGCTCTGCACCTCCAGCATCACTCAGGGCAATAGCTGGACCCATGCCGGCACGCTGCAACCCACAGCGGGCAGCCAGGATGCTCCAACACCCCACTGGCACCCGGCTGCTTGCACCCCTGGGCCTCCAGCCCCATTGAGCTGTGTGCCAGCAGCACCCCACTGACTTCAGGCATGTCCCTGCCTCATCTGCCCGAGGACCATGCTTGTGAATGGGCATCTGTTGGCAGATACCCCCTTGGAAGCTGAAAGGAGCTGCTGTGGGCTCAAGGATTAGCCCCATGCCCTCACAAGGAAGGACAGAAACACCCAAGCGTCCCCATTAAGCTCTGGGAGCCTTCCTAAAAGCTAGAAACCCCACGCCTGCCCACGCACTGCAGGGTGAGGTGGCAGAAAAAGCTGAGCAAGGAGGAGAACAAAAAAAAAAAAAAAAAACAAAGAAACAACTGAGCAAACAACCCGCTAAAACTCCTGGCCCGCACGGTGCGAGACAAAAAAAAACCGCCTCCACACATTTTTCCAGCAGTATTTAAGAGCTCCCCATCCCCCTGCCGCAGCTGCTGAAGGCAAGGCGACTCAACGGGGTTTGGCACGAGGGCGGGGAGGGGAGGCTGAGCAGGGACCCCACGCACCCCGACTCGCAGCACCCCGCTTCCCCGCCTCGCAGACGCGTTCTTCCTGCGGGCAGAGCGGAGGAAGCCGCTCTTTCCTCTCTCTGAGGCTGTCCCGGCCTTCGGGAGGAACGCGTTGGTCTTCAGAGGCATTTGGGAACGCGGCACTGAGCCCTGCAGGACTGGGCAGGAGCTGGTGTGGCCTTGTAGGAAAGGGGAAACTGAGGCAGGGAGGTGTAGAGCAACAATGCTCCAAGGCAGAGCCTTAAAACTGGGCTCAGCTGATGACTGACCTCGCTGAAAGGCGCTGCTGAAACCCCCAGCTTCACCAGCACAGGGCTGTGGGGCTGACACTATGCATTTTAAGCACAGGAGAGATGCCCCACGTTGGCGCACCGAGGGAATATTTCCCTTGACCAACCTCACCCTTATCCAAGGGCTCCTGTGCCGCTTGCTCCCAGCTCCACCCGGCTTCTCCCACAGCAGCCAACGGTTTCTCCCAGTCTGTCTTCAGAAAACCTTGGGTGAAGAAAGAAATATGCCAAAGGAGCAGCCACCCTGCGTACGACAGCAAACTAGACCAACGCTCTGAATGTGTCCTCGCAGCAGGAATCGGCTGCAGGCACCAACTGCTGGGTCACACCAGCACAGACCTGCAGGACCCTATAATCAGGTTGTCCCAAGCTTTTTGCCTGCTGCAAAAAGCTGGGTTCTGGGGACACGGCAAGCAGGCTGCTCCATTAACCTCCATCACGCACCAGTAGCTGCTGCGGGAACAAGGCCTGGATGTTGGGCTTTCTTTAATCAATTTGATAAATCTGGTGTGCCTGAGAAGTGCCTTGCCTCCAGCCTCGTATTTTCCTCGTCCAGAGCCCAGAGACAGCACAGCTGTGATGGACTTGGCATGGAGACACCCACAGGGGCCGGGTGGCAGCTGCCTGCCGTGGGGAGCCAGAGCATCGCGCCTCCGGCCTCAGCATCCTCCTGCCTCCTCACCCTGCTGGGAAAGGCTCGCCTGGAGCACGGTGACTTGCCCTTAGTCACATCCTGGCCAGTTCATCCAGGCTGTGCCGAGCTGGATGGGGGCGTGGGTGCTCCGTGCTGCACAGCGGGCTGACCGCAGCGGGGTGAGAGTCCCATTTCGGCCAAGAATTTGGGGGAGACGAGCCTGCCTCCACGGCCACTCAAGGCATGCCACGAAGCCTGCGTGGCCCAGGTGTACCCACCAGTGCCCCTCGATGCGCCCCTTCCCTGCTGTCCCCTGCTCCCCGCAGCCAGGAGCGGGCACCCGGCGTGGCCCCACGCGTGTCCGCGGCAGCCCGGCTGCCTTAGCCCGGCTCGGCACGGTTTGCAGGCTGACAGTGCCACCTGGTGCCGCGAGGGGATGCCGCTGCCCTGCTCCGCGGGCTGACAGCGGGGGGACAGGACATCGGGGCGCCCCCCGAGCAGGACGGGGCTGGGAGCCCACCTGTAGGCAGGGAGCGAGGCGCGGGGCTCTGCGCGCAGCTCCAGCAGTGCGGGGCTGCTGTCAGCCGCCTCCAAAAGCGGCTCCTCTTCGCTCTCCAGTCCCAGCGAACCGCCCGAGGCGTGAGGCTGCAGGGAAAAAATGAAAATAAAAGCTGAAAAAAAATAAAAGTTTGATGAAATGCTTCCGCACAAGCTTGATTCCGATGTAACGCCATTTCCAGTGGCTGTTCGTGATGAAATAATGCTAGGTTTCCCCACCACCACCGAGCCAATTTACCAACCATCCGTCTCAGGAGTGCTTCACGCAGGTGAGGGGATCTCTCCTGGTACGGATGGGAAACTGAGGCAAGCAGGGGAAGAGGCTGGCCTCAGGTCACACAGGGAACAAGAGACAAAATCCAGCAGGAGTTTGGCTCCGGGCTCCCGCACCCTAACCCTTAACTTAGCTCTCGTCCCCCTTATTTCTCCTGTGGCAGGATCTGCAGCATGGTTACGCTGGCTGGAAAAGGAAATCTATTAAAAATAAATAACAATAAAATAAACTTTCTAACAGGTTCAGGCAGTTCCCCAAGGCAGCTGTTAAAACACTGCCCCGGAGTCCCCCTCCGCTGCCTGGAACAAACCATCGACCATTTCTGCGCTGATTTAATGCACTGCACCAGCCAGCAGAGAGGAGGCCTGATTTGCCTGGTGTCTCCGTGCTGCACCGTTCACACCCACAGCCACGCTCCGACAGAGTGGGTTTATCAAAGCTGTATTAAAGCACGAGCCCTCCAAAACCCCAGCTCCTTCCTGCTGCTCCCCCAGGTCCCATGTCGGCACCTCTCCGAGCCCCGGCCCCGCAGCTGGAGGCTTGGCTCTGCTCCAGGTTTGTGCCTCTGCCGCAAGCCTGCCCTGGTTTTGTGGTCTGGGTTGGAGACACCCACCCTCCTCCACCTGTGGCCTCATTTTGTCCTGCAGATACTAGGGGAAAACACCAGCATCCCCAACCAGACCCCTGTCTCAGATGAAGACCGAGTCTGTAGGGTCGTTTCTTGTTCTATTTGGGATCAATGTGTTAGGCAAGTTATTGCAACGGGATTGTCAGACAGCACATGCAGCTCGCTCCAGGGCTGCTGGGTGACAATTTGCCCCAATTAAATAACCATGGTCACAGTGGAGGCTGTAAGATGACCAGGAAGGAAATCCCAAAGGCCTGGCTCTTGCTGCTAGCCCCTTTTCCCACCCATCCATCTCTTTTCAGCAAATATCCCAACACCCATCACAGCCCTGCAGCATCCCGAGACCATTTCCTTGCTCAGCTGGAAAGGACATGAGGGTGCAGAAGAGCTTCGGAGACATGCCTGAGAGCCCACAGCCTCAGCACTGGTGCCTGGACAGTGCCAGCATCGTCCACGCTGATCCCTCCCTACACCTCTGCTCCGGTCTGAGGGCACTTAGACTTGCCCAAAAATCCTTCTCACCACCTTCACCCCACGCTCCACGTCCTCTCACCAACCTTATGCGAAGCCCGCTGCAGTCTGTTCATGCTGATGAGCCTGTTCCACAGGGGGAGCCCTGCTTTGGAGGATCCTGCACCCTGACCTGCTGTTTAAGACAAGCCCAGAGAAAGCAGTGACTCCCCAGAGCTGCCTCCTCCCTTCCATGCTGCCCTTGGCACGGCAATCAAACATTTCAAAGGGGACACTGTGCCAGGTCCGGATCCTCCAGTACCAGGAAAGCAAATAGACCTGCTGCTGGGCATGCCTGGCACTGGAATCACTGGAAAACAGCCTGAGGGGCCCCATCCCATCCCCATCCCCATCCCACCCCTGGCTGATTTTCAGCACTCTCTGCTCAAGCCCTTGGGTACTCCCCTGGTGGTCTGGCTCCCTGGGGGTATCCCCCTGGTTGGCAGCCTCCAACACATGGTTTCGATGCCAGCATTTAGCCAGCAGACAGCCCGCAGCACTAGCCCCTGGGCTCATACCCCAAAAAGCAGCATACAGACCCAGAGAAGGGCTACCGGTGCCTGAGACCAGCCAGCTGCCGAGCCCTCAGGTTTGTGGGGAAGGAGGGGGCTCCTTGCCCTCTAAGCCACCCTCTCACCTTTCAGGAGCTGCCCTTTGTTCCATTCAGCATCAAAGCCCGCAGAAAACATCAGCTTGGGGTCTGCAGAGCCCGTAACGCCTTCATCAGCAGCACCCAGACCTTGGACGAGCCCATCCCTGGGGGCAAAGCAGAACTGGGTATGACTGAACGAAGGCAGGAGCAGCATGGCCATTTCGGAGCCCCCCTAGCAGCACAGTTGGACCCAACTGCACCCTGCCAGCAGCCAAGAGAGGTCCGGGAGCGCAGGGACTCCCGATGGGTGCAGAGGTTTCTGATGGGTGCCACCGTCTGTAGGGAGCAACCCAGGGAGCCTCAGGGAACGGAGCCTGCCTGGGGGCACAGGACACCCTGAAACACCACACAGGTTCGGGAAGACAACTGGGGCCTTACTGGGAGTGCTGGGCTCATTTCAGTGTTCTAAGTAGCAAATAATAGTAATAATAATAAAGGCTACTGGCTGTTTATAATATCCAACCGAGCAGCTTTCTGCAAAGCATCGCCTGCTTGGGATCTGACGAGGCTGATGCAGCCAAGGAGGCTTCACTGCATCCCTTCGGACATCTGCATCCACAAAGACATGGCACTGAAGTGACTGTGGCCTCGTGCCACCCCCCATGCATGCTTACATCTCCAGGGCTTTGTCCCCAAAAGCTTCTGCCGAGGCCACCCCGCCGGCTGCATCCTTCTGGGCCACCTCCAGCTCCGTGTTGCTGGTGCCGGCACTCAGGCATCTCCTGCTGCTCCCCAGGGACCCCTCCAGGCTGAGCTCCTGCAGCTCCCCCAGCAGCACCTCCGTGCCCTCCCTCTCCACATCCCCCAGGGGCTCCCAGTACGGGCACTGCTGGACCCTGGGCTCCCTGCAGGCAGGTGAGACCCGCTCTCCCTGCGAGCCGCCGGGGTCCCTGGTGGTGCCTGGCTCTTGGCACTGCTCTGCTCTGGGTCCCTGTGTCCCCAGAGCGCTTCGGTGGTAGCCAAAGAGCCCCCTGAGGAGCTGGAGCAGGGAGGGGCGGCTGGGCACAGCCTGCGGGGCATCCATGGGTGCCAGCGTCAGCAGCGGGGCCGGCCGGTGGCACAACGGCTGGGGTCGGGATTCAAATCCAACGGCTCCAAACGGCCCCGGAACACGGAGCTGGGCTCTGAAACGAGCTGGGGGGGAAGGATAGCACCGAGGGGGGCAACACGTGCACAGCTTGGGGGTGGAGGAGCAGAGGGACCCCCAGAAATGAAGCCTCTCTTCTACCCACAGCAACTCCGTCCCGCTGCATGCCCACCTCCGCCACGGCTCAGCCCAGCCCGGGGGTGTTGCACCGTTAAGGGAGCTGGGAGGGGGGCTCACGTAAAAGGCTCAGGCACCATCCGGCAGCGCAAGACCACGGCCAACAAGAGGCTAAACCACTGCTTCTTCCGGCAGCAGATGAGCAAATGACTTTGTAAGCGACTTTTAAAAGGAGTTTGATATGTTCAGGCCAACGAGGGCAGCAGCGGGACCAGCAGCAAACCCAACGAGGCATCTCTCCCCTGGGCACTCAGGCACGGCTTCGGAGTTTTCCCAGGGCTGGGATCACAGGCAGGGGCATGATGTCTCTGCAAAGTGCCTGTGCTTGGCTGAGCCGTGCTGTAGCTGCAGTGCCACGGGCACAAAGCTTTCTCCACGGGTGTAGCGAGGCCCTCAGGGCAGCTGGGTGGAGTTCGGTGTTGCTTCTACGCTCAGAGTTTCTCCTGGCTGGCTGTGCCAGCATCTGCTCACCCGTGGATCTGCTACCCATCGGCTAGCCCACAAGCTCAGGCTGCATGAAGGGTTTTTCCCCCCAAACTCATCTAAAACCGCTGTGTCACCGTGATCAGTTGAAACTGAGATTCTCCCCCCCATCCCAGCTGCATCCTCCTGTTTTCTTTCCTCTGCCATTGCCTGGCTCAGGCGGCCAGCGGGGCAGGGTTCCCACAAAGCACAGGCTGCTGCCCTCCTCGCTGCAAAAATCGCCCCTTTTCATCAGCCCCTCGCTCTTCCTGGGGCAAGAGGAGGGCTGGGAAGGCACAGCTCGCCGCAGCCCCCTTGCCAGCAGCAGCCCTGGTTTAGGCTGCATCAAGCAGTCGGTGAAATCACTCCCTGAAAACACCACGAGTCCTCAAACCAGAGGCTCCTCGTGAGGTTGTTCTGCACCTTTGTGCTTACCTCAGCAGAAGGGGCTGCAGGAAGCCGGGAAACTTTCACATCTCTCTCTGCAGCCACAAAGCCAGTTTGGCATTTCTTCCCCATTCCTTCCACATCTTAAAAGCACTGCTGTACGAAGCAGGGGTTTAGACCACGTGTCAAACAATCCCCTGAGTGCTTGCCACCGTTTCCCAGTGCCCATATTGGCCATTCCCATAGCCGAGTTAGTGCTTTCACACCGATTTCCCCGTTGTCCCCAGTATCTCTCCCCTCTTTAACACTCTCCAGCAGCCGTTTGCAGACATCGCGGCACCTGCAGGCAGCCCAAGTGCCTGCTCCTCACCGAGAGCTCAGCCCCCACAGCCCCTTTGCTGTGGACACAGAGGATTTGTCCCAGCCTTCAGCACAGCTTATTTCTCAGTTTTCCCTGCTCAGCACGGATTTATTCAGTTAGGAAGATCACGGCGATCTGATGCTCGCCAAGTACCACTTTCCCAGCTGGTTTCAACAGCCATGCCACAGAGGCATCATGCAACGGACCTGAGGTGGAAGAAAAGTGGTTTGCCACAAGGAAGAAGGATTTCAGATGAGATCCTCTTTTGCAAAAGCTCTCACCAGCACCGCCTTCCAGTGAGGTCATACAAATGAGGGATGGCAAATCTGAAACGGTGAACTGAGGAACAATCCAGGCTGAGGCAGTGTTGTGGAGAGAGAAGTGCAGGGCTCATCTGTACAGGATTCATCCCCTGCAGTGCCTGTGCTGGTGTATAGTCCGATCAGGTTGATGGTGAGGCCTCGAGACCCCCAGGTCCGGGCTTTTCTCTGGGAGGAAGGCAGACCCCTGGCTGCCAGGCTGATGGGGACAGGCCCCGTTAGCTGCTGCCTCACCTTCCTCTGCTCCATGGTTTTGGTCCTATCCCCCCAAAAGCCATTTCTGAGCAGGCACAGCTCTCCTGGCCCTTGTTCCCCAAGGTCACCGCAGGCATCCATCGCTTCCCCCATCACAGCTGGCTCTTTGCTGGTGCCCAGGGGACAAGGGCAGCTCTGGAGCCACTGCATCTGGGGGCCGCTTCCCCAGCAAAGCTCCAGCAGGCGTTCATCAAATCCTTTCGTTCTGCTCCCCTGGGCAGGGAACATCCCACAGGACATGTTGTCCCAGGGCACGAGCAGTGCTCCTACCATGGGGCAAGCAGGTAATTGGATAATTAGCAATCAAGCATTCAAACTGGCCCCAAACCCCTGCTTATCTGGCAACTCGCAGCCCCAGCAGCAAATCCCTTTGCAGCCTCCTTGGGGAAGAAGCTGGGGCAGCTTTGGGGCTGAGCCAAATAGCCACCCCTTGGGGAGCTATCTTGCTCTTCAGGGTGAATCACGCCCTTTCCTCCAGCCACCCTGGATTTTTTTCCTAATCTCGGTGGATTTCAGCTTTCCCAGGTGGGAGGCACCTCTGCCACCATGGACCCTTTTGGCCAGGTGGCCCGAAAGAGAAGCTTCCTCCTGGAAACCTGAAATGGTCTGAGGGCTTTAACACAGCTCCTGGCCCTACCTGCCAAGGGAACCCGATCCAGGGCGAAACCGGAGCCTTCCCAAAGGGCAAAAAAAAAAAAAAACATTGGAGACCCCAGGGGAAGCAGAAGACACCCAGGGAATCTCAGCAAGCAGGGTGCCAAGGAGCATCACACCACCCCTACACCGCTGGGCTCAGCAACCACAGAACCTCCCCGGGTGCCCCGCAGCTGGGGGGTGCCCCCAGCCAGGGGGGGTTCCCCAAATCCCCCCCAAGCCCCCCAGGAGCATCCCCTGGGTGCACGGCGCTGCCCAAAGCGCTGCCCGCAGCCCCTTTCCCACGCTCCGGCCGGGGAGGGCGCCTCTAGAGGGAGCTGAGCCGAGCCCTGCCCGGCTCCGCTTCTGCATCTATGGTCTGGGGTTGGGTTTCTATTTTTTTTTTTTTTTTTCAGTCTCTCTTCTTCTTTTCCCTCCTCCTCCCCGGCCCTGCTCGCTTCCTTCCCCCGCGCCGCGCCGCTGCGCTCCGGGGAGGAGGCAGGAAGGGAGCGGCGGGGATGGGGCAGCTCCCCGGAGGGATGCGTTAGGGCTCCCCGGGACCCCCCCCCGGCCCCCCAGGACCCCTCCGGGAGCCGGTGAGTAGCGGGGACCCCCCCCCAGCCTCCGCCGGGATGCTTCTTCCCTTCCCTTCCCCCCCCCGAGGCCGGGGCTGCTGAGCGTTGCCGGGGCTTGGGGGGGTTGAAATGCACGAGGGGGACCCTGGGGAGGTGGGAAGGGGGGGGACAGAGCCCCAGGGCCTCATCCTGCACCCTCCTGGTGCGGGAGATTTGAAGTACACGGCGTAATGCAGTGGGCAGCGATCTCCGGGCCAGGGTTGAAAAGTTTTGCTCCGTGCTGAGCGCTGCCCCAAAGAGCAAACATTGCCTCTTTTGGTGATATTTTCTCCTTTTTTTTTTCTTTTTTCCCCCTTCCTCTCTCTTTTTTTTTTTCTCCTCCCCTGTTTCTTCCCTTGTGAGGCCACAGCAGTGACAGCCTCCCGGGCACCCCCATGCTGAGCGTAGGGTTTTGGGAGGCTTGGGGCAGAGGGGCTTTTCAGGGCCGTGGGTGACAAGAGCCGTGCCATACCAGGTTGGGGACCATGGTGACATCAGGCCAGCTCCGTTTCGAGCCGTGACCTCAGCCCCCCCAGGCATCACACGTGTGGCTCCATGGGCTCAGCTGCACGGTTTCCTGCTCAGCACCACCAGGACACGGGGGGGTGGCTGCAAGGTCCCCATCCCCGACAGCTGCGGCCGTGGGGCTCGAGGGCTGGGTGGGCACGGGAAAGCACAAAACTGGGCAAACTTCCCCCGTTTGCTCACTCTGGGGGCCAGGCATGTGAAATGCTTCTCCCAGGGGACACTCCATGCATTTCCTGGAATGGGATTTTCATAACGCATCGGGGGGCTGGGGCTGCTCCCCCCTCCCGTTCCTGCAGGTCCCCTGCCCTCCTGCACCCCACAAATTGGCCTCCCTCGCTGGGCCATCCCCGGCATCTCCCTGCTGCCTGGGCACTGTCCTTTGGGAGAAAAGCTGGGAGAAGTCGAGCAATGAGCAGGTCCTGGGGGCACTCAGGAAGCGTTGGAGACCTTAGAGCACAGTGAGAGGGCGAACCGAGGAACGGTTGAGGCAAAGGTCTTAGGAGGGAGGCCTGCAAGAAGGTTGATCCTTTGGCACGTGCTCGTTAATAAAGATAAGGCTCCTGGTGCCATGTCAGAGGTGTTGCTAAATCCACAGCCCAGGTGCTATCTGCTCCTTTTAACCCTTTGTGGCCTCCTGCAAGAGCGAAAAGTCAGAGTGGAGGTGAATTTTCCTCTGGCTGAGTAAGACACCACTCCTAGCGCCCTGCAGCCTCTCTGTGCCCTTTCCTGAGCCCCGTGTCCTGAGCCCTGGAGAACCTTCATTTTCTGCTGCCTTGGGCTGTCTTTAAGAATTTGGTGTCGTAATCCTCCTTCACACCCTGCTCTCTCCTGGCACTACGTTCTCATAACCAAGGGGAATGGGGCAGAGCAAAGGGGCAGCGACCAGGAAGCAGGAGGAACGAGGGCTCTGGGAAATGGAGAGGCCGGGCTGAGGCACTGGCCCCAGCAGAGGCGAGCAGACAGATAGCTCAGAAATTCATTTAGTTTGCAGGAGTGGGACTTACGGGTCCCATGTGGGAGCGGGTTGCAGCCCCTCAGCACACGCAGGGAGCAGGGACACGGCCACCGGTCCCAGATGTGCGCAGGCGGCTGCGGTGCCCCGCGGTGCGAGAGAAGAAAGCGCTGCAAGAAACTATATTGAGAGGGAAACTGAAAATGAAAGTTCCTCTACGGCCCTACTCGCAGCTTGCAACACTCGCTTCCAAAAGCTTTGGCAGACGAGAAGTGCGAAGCAACACATGAGTCAGCTGCGGCGCAGGCTCCGGCGTTGGGTGTTCCCCCAGACATCCTTCAGATGGAGCAGTCGGAGCCACATCAGAAATTCATGGTTCTTGGTGGTTGAGGTTTGGCTAGAGGCAGTGGGTCCACGTGAAATACGGCCGGCTGCATCAACAGCCCGTGCTTTAAAAGCTCCGGAGGCGATTAAATTCTGGCTGGATGCATCCATGACCAGCACTGTGCTCAGCGCAGCTTCAGGCTGCAGCACTGCGAGGCACGGAAGGAATTCCTCCTGCTTTGGTTACCCACAAACGGACAGAGAACTGCTCCCAGTCTGCTCTTGCTTCCCTTTGAAGCCTTCAGATGGGAGGTGGGCTGCGACTTCAGCCTCGCTGAGCGTGCGTCTGCTGCTCCAGGCGCTCGCCGAGCTGCCCGCGCCGCATCCGTCCCTTCTCTGCTCCGCAGCCTGGCTCCTTGCCGCCCCCGGCCTCCACTGCTGGTCCTCAGCATGTTTTCAATTTTTCCTTGGATGGCAATGTACGAGGTCGGGGAGGAAAAGGGAAATCCTGTCCTCGGAGGCGTGTAGGAAAAAACAGCACCTCCATCTGTGTGTCACCAGGGCTCAGAGTCCCTGGCTGTAGATATGCAAATACGTGAGGACTTTTGAAGCCAGGCTGATAAACTTTGCATTTCCAGCCCCTCATCCCACCCTGGCTGGATACCGCACTTCACAATCTGTTTTATGATCTCCGTTTTTCTCTTCTGAATAATCAATGTGAGGCTGTAAGCTTGGCCCAGGTGTTGCACTCCTAAGCTTGACGCAGGCGGTTATTTATCTGAAACCATTTTTTTCATTATTTATTTTTGGCCAGAGTTTGATTTAAACTTTTGAGTGTCAATGTGTCCTCACGAATTTAAAGCTGGTGCAAATCAGAAAAACCCACCAGCTCAGCCCTATAGAAAGCCTGGCCTGGGAACATGTACTGGCATGCTGAACAAAAGGCAAGCCGCCGCCGTGATCTAACCCCAACCTAAGCGGGCGGCCTCACTTCCTTCTCTGCATGAACCGGGGGTGATGTCAGTGTGATGAGCAGGGGATAAAAGCTGCTGCTGAGAAATTTGCAGAGCCCTGAACACAGGTATGGTTTTAGGTTGCCTCTGAAGCTCAGGGGCAGTTGGAACTGGGCACTTGGTTTAATTGTCCTTACTCAGAAAGGAGCTGGGAAGACATAAGGAACGGGAAGTTAGGGAGTCTGGGTACAGGAAAAGAAAGACTGGCAGAAATTATGGAAAACGAGCCAGAGGTGCTTGCAGAGGGGGATCGGTGTTGTTGCTGGGGCAGCTGGCTGTGGTCACGGCTTGGTTTGCTCTTGAGCAGTCGTGGCCAGGGCTTGGGCTGGCTGCAGTGGGGATGCAGAGGCTCAGCACCCGGCAGCCCTGCAGCTCTTGGTGCTGGGGCTTTGCTTTCTTCCCAGTATGAAGCTGCTGTGGATGATGCTGTTGTTTGGGCTGGAGAAGCGCTTGCTGGGTCATGGGACAGCCAGTAGGTTTCCAGCAAGAGTGGGGAAGCGGGGTAGGGCACTGGGTGACTTTCCTGTTATGGCGTATTACTGTCTGCAAACATCTTGATGGGAAGAGAGGCGAAATCTAGCCAAAGGACTCGGTGTGATCATGAGGGAGCAAGTGCAGGGAAGGGAGGAGCCAGGCTGCTCATGGAGATAAAAGCAGGCAGCACCTCTCTGAGCCCTTGGCTCAGCCAGAGGGGCTCAGTGATGCTGACCTGAGAGGTGTGGGAGGGAGCAAGAGGTCTCCAGTGTCACTGCCGATGGTCATACCCTGGCTCACATCCTGTCTTTCCCCTCTCCAGGTAAAGCTGATACTCTCCAGCATCTTGGCAATGGCCTCAGGGAACGACGGAGACCCACCGAGGGCCCACGGACGCCGGGGCAGCAATGGGCGCAGGCTCTCACAAGAGCTCAATACAGGTAAAAAAGGGGATGTGCTGTTCGGGGCTGGGGCAGGAAGCATATTCATTCAGCTGTGGTTTTCTAGGTTGGTTGTTTGGTTGGTTTTGTCCTGCTGCGTTTCTTTGAAAAGATGTTTTTTCATGCTTCTGAGGGCTTTGCAGGGCTGGGATAATAAGTCAGCTCCGTCCATCTATGCAGAACTGAACCCCTGAGTTCACATGCTCAGAGCTTTTGGGAGATGCTTGGCGTTGGGCTAGCACAGTGGGCAGCAAGGGGGCTTGCAAAGCACTCAGCAAACAGCGTGCAGGGAGCTGCTGAGAGCTGGGGTCCGCTGCCAGCTAGGTGCAGGCATGGGGGTTTGGGCGTGGGGTGAATTGCCCCAGCTGGCTGCTCGATGTGCCACAGGTGCTGGGTGTCATTTACTTTCCCTTCCGCCAACACAAGCGAGCGAAAGGTACTTGAGGTTTAAAGCAGGCAGGAGAACGTGCTGTGCTGAGTGGTTTCAGTCGTGCAGCAGCAGCTGCCGGACCAAGTCGGGTCCCTGCTGTGTCGGGGTGGCGATGAAAAGTTTGGGGTCAGGAAGGGCAAGAAGCCGTGCCTCCCATTCCCCATCCACCCCAAACCCAGCAGACGGTGTGGCTGTGTTCCCCGCTAATGGGTGAAACTGGGAACTGGGCCGAAAGGAAGCTGGGAAAAGCCTCAGCTCCCGTTTCGTCCCCAGCTGATAAAATGCCACTGCACAGCGAGGTGTTCAACACAGGTGACTTCTTAACCTGTTTTGCAGGTGGACTTGTAAATAAGGCTGAGTCACCGCTGCTCTGTCAATACTGAAGGTTAGAAGTTACAGCTAACTGTTTATGTATGTGAGCCCAGATCCAGCTCAGAGCTGGTTTATGGGCCTGGTTATGTTGTTTGTATTCTGGTACAGCCCAGGCTCTTCTCCATCTCGGAGTACCATTTGTTGTGGATCCCACATGAACACAGTAGAGGAGGGGAAAAAAAAAAAAAAAAAACAACAAACCGTCCTTCCCTTACCAAAGTCTACAAGGCATAAAAATAAATAAATAAATTAGAGCAGTTGTTTACGTATGCTGATTTCCTGTTGAGGCCTATGAGATGCTGATGTGAAAACCTGCGAGAGGATCGGGCCCTGAACTCTAACCACACAGTTTTACAGTCACGCTTCCTGTACGTTTGCAAATGCTTACTGGCAGTACAGGCACCCCCGTCTGCTTCCCAAAAACCGGGGGTCCACCTGGAATCCGCAGGATCCCCGTGTACCTCCCGGGTAGTAGCCACGTGGAGAGGTGGCAGCAGAAATGCGCAGCTTCCAACAACACGTGTATGGGACTACTGAGTGGAAGAAAGCTTTTGTCGCCGAGTATTAAGCCTGGTTTTCATTTAGGGCTTGCTTGCCTTGTTTGTTTGTCTTTGGATACATAGGGAGTGAAGGGATTTCTCTGCTGGTCAAGGATTTAAGTGTTGTCTTGATCCCTCGTTTTACCAGGGCTTGCTTAGGGCAGGGACAAGATGCTGGTGTTTCTGCGAGGCTGGGTGGCAACCCACACTTCTCGTATTTTTAGGGTTTGGTAGATGAAGGCAGGAGCCTTGTGGCAGTGTGTGATGAGGAGGAGGAGGAACAACGTAATTCATGAACAGTCACGCAAAGGGGAGCAAACGTTGCAGGAGGGCTGGGAGGCCCAGCACCAACAGCACCGAGCTGAGCTCAGGAAGTGGAGTTCCTAATTCAGAGAACTAACTCGTTAACCTTGCCCTACTTCGTTTCCCATCAGTAAAATGGGGCTGGTGGCACTTCCCTGTTCAGAGATGTTGCCAGGGTGTGCGCACAGCTCTGGGAACGGTTGGGATAACGCACCGAGGCTCAGGTCAGGGGGATGTCCCATGTCAGGGGACGTCCCCTGGACACGGCTGTGCTCACACCTGCAGGTAGTCGTGTAAAATGCAGGGTAGTTCCCCTACAGTGAAGAAGGACAAGTCCACACGATGCAAATACTGTCTGTGCGGTCACACTTAGCTCCTGTATGGGCCACGTTAGCTGGAATCCCAAAGCGCTTTGCTGAGAAAGGGGTAGGTGCTCTGTCTGCTTCTAGGGAAATGGACAGAGATTTGAAGCAAGGCTCCACGAGGATGTCTGCTGTGTCACGGTTGTGCCTGGAAAACCCAACCATCTGACTCAGAGTTTGCAGTGCTTAACTGGCAACTGCTCTCTTACTCTGATTACCTGGGCTTTCTCATTTGCTTGTGTGCTTAACACTCACATAACAAACTCAGAGAGGTGTACGGCTTGGTCCCTAGTTGTTTATCTTAGCTGTGGACTTGACATTGCATGCGAAAGAAGTGATGAATTGATAAATAGTTGCTCGGAGATGTTAGTCATGCATCTGTGAGTAGCTCCATGTCTTCATCTCCAAGACCACCTGCAAAATGAGTAGAAAAAGCAGCGACCTGTCTGTTTAAGCCCAGGCTCTCATAGTTTCTGTAGAGCAACTGAAACCATTTGAATATGCTTTTCTTTGCTCTGGTGCCCCTGCAGGTCCCATCTCCAATACAAAGAGACATTGAGTGTTGGATTTCTGTGTTGAACTGCATCTCCCATCAATAGGAAATTTCCATTAAAAAAAAAATTCATCCTTCTTATGGCTGCACAGGGGAATAGCCCTGCTCTGGAAGTGCCTTATGGCTCCTTTATTCCTGCCTGAAAAGAATGCTCCAAAAAATCATTTCTAAAAACGTTGGTGGGCACGAGCTGATGCCCACCCATCTCAGGCATCCCACTGAGCACGGGGCCCTGCCTCCCTTTGCGGTCCCAGAGGTCAGCAAATGTGGGACAGGTCTCAGCGTGGGCAGCAAAGTGCCCAAGCAAAACCTTGCAGCGGCCCCCAGCCCCTGCTGGGGTGTCACCCCCTGAACTAAAGCAGGTTCCTTGACTCCAGTCCAGGATCTGGACCAGAAAATCTCACTTATAAATAGAGAAATTTCAATCCTAAAACCAAGGGCATTTTTGCCCAGTAGCTCTGTGTGGTGGCTGTTTGAGGATCTCGCTCCTCTTTTGGGTGGGAAGATATTTGCTGTAAAGAGCAGAGCAAGGGGAGTTGCTTTGTGCCGAGCAGACGCCTCAGGGGAGGGCAGTTTTTCATTTACCTTTCTGGAAGCTCTGATCTCAAGCGATGCAGGATTATGCCAGCACGATGCATTTTTAAGCTGATCAGCCTTTGATCCTAGATGGCATCGCTGATGACAGGCGAGGTGCTGCCTGGCCTGGTGGAAGCTAGCTTAACTCCCTTATTGCAGATGCCGCTCATCCCACACCTCAACTGCAATTGCAACCCCTCGAGGCAAAAACCTCCAGGGACTGTTCTTGGTCCCCCGAGCTGTCTTCTCCCTTGGGATCCAGTTGATGTTTCCCTTTGATATCAGTCTCTGTGCAGACAGCTACTGTGGTTATTGCCCATCTCCTGAGCTCAAAAGGGACGCTGCCAGGTTGCATCTGTCTCTGTTGCAGCCTGTAGCGGGGCTGTTAAGCTGTAATGACATCCGAGGGGTGATTTTGATGAGGCTGGTGGTTTTTACCAGCTGCTCCCTGGGAGATAGGAACAGTGAGAAGGAAAGCAGAATCCAGGCGAGAGGCTGCTCTTGGAGCAGGTCTGGCCTGGGTGCTGGGGGTGCTGGGGACCGAGCATGATGGGCTCACCACTCTGCAAAAGGGAAGGGGAGCAGAGTCCTCCCCTGCAGCACGGGGTCTGCCTGATGCCGAGCCCCCTGATACTGCCCCAGGAGCCCAGGGATGCAGGAGGAGCTCCAGCCTGCTCTGCACTGCTGGTCCTGTGCATCCACGTGGCAAATCCCAATCCAGAGCCTCGTCCTTCCAGTGGGAGACACCCAGAGGTGGTCCCAGTAGGAGCCACAGGTCAGCATTTGGGAGACAAAGGGGCACGTCCACCTGTCCTCACGTTACTAAAAATAGTGCCTGGGATAGTTAAAAGCAGGGATTTTTGGGTACGTTTATTTCCTCTTTTGTTCTTGCAGTTTGTTTACTCTGCCTCTCACTGAAACTGTGACTCAGTCAGTTTCGTTTTCTGGTTACTGCTCCGTGCTTGGCTCCTAGTAAGGTGGGATTTGTTTACCACCAAATAAACCCCTTCCCGCAAAACAAAAAAAAAAACAATCCCCTGAAAACACAGCCACCGGGGTTTGTCACTTCCCTTCACCTTTATTTACACAGCCCAAGCTCCCTGTAACCCAAGTCTCCGCACGACAGGTCCTCTCCTGTCCCTGCACCACCCTACCCAGGGCTGGGTCCATCTCCCTGGGGCAGGGGCTGTGGAGATGTCACCGTCCCGCAGCATCGCTGTGTTGGGAATGCAAGTGGCCAGAAAACCACGCACCCAGGCTGGTGGGTGGATGTGCCGGGATGCCGGGGCCGGGTTTTGGCTGGGTTTGCTGCAATGAGCTGCCCTGCTTGCTGGTGCAGGTCTGCCTGATGGTCGTGTGCTCCCGGTGCACCTTGAAAACCGCCACCTGAAGCCACAGGTCTGCGGGATCCTGCTGTCCTGCTGCTGCTTTAACTGTGCCCAGTGCTTTGCACCTCATTTAGTGTCTGTGAATCTGTGGTGTGCCTGTGATATTTCTGTCCCTTACATTTTGCGGATGTGCCCGTGGTATTTCTGTCCCCTCTACAGATTTTGCATCTTAGAAAAGAAGTTGGGAAGAAGGGCATTAACTGGACTTTAGAGCTGATTCCCCCCAAATCATGGGCTGCTAAACCAGTGCTGTAAGCCTGAGTGTTCCTCCAGCCAGAATACATTCCCCAGGCTAGCTGAAACCAAGCTCTAATCAGAGACAACCCGTGACAGACCGGGTACTTTCCCCAGGAGCTATGCAGTGCATGCGATAAGGTATCGGTCACCATGGTACCTTTGGACCGGGATGCCTACTGGGGGCTCCCTGCTCCAGGTCCCAGCCACGGCCAGACCCTTTCCCATCCCCGAGCAGCACAGGGAGGTGCTGCCCTCTGCTCCAAGGATCTGCCCCCGTGCCCCACGTGCGGTTCTTGAGCCCAGCAGCATCCAGACAGGCACAGGTTTGCCGCCGCCGCTCGCTCCTGACTCATTTCCTGCCTGAGCTCGGTTTTCGCGCGCACTGTCGGAGCCGGTGACGTGACTGCCTGGGTGCCTGCCCCTGCTGAACCCCAAATACCTGGCGTGACAAACCCTGCTTGTTTACGAGAGCGAGGGAAGGAAGCTGTGGCACCCAAACCCAGCAGCAGCCTCGGCTCGCAGCCCGGAGCCTCGCCGTGCCCAGGGCTCGTTGCCTCCACGTGGGTTCATTACCAAAGAGCAGGGCCTGGTGGTCCACACGCAGCTGTGTTCAGGCCCATCACTGAGCTGTTTGTCTGCTTGCCAGTGCAAGATAAGGAGCCACCTTTTTGGTTTATGGTTTCTGATTTAGTCCAAAAACTCATCTTTCTGTTCCTGCTGGCTGCCTGCAAACCCTCCCCTGGCCTCGTCGCTGATGGGTGTAGGTGAGACTGGCAGAGACAAATTGAATCAGCTGAATTATTATCAGTTATTCCAAATTATTATCACTTATTCCAAAATGACCAGTTTAACCTTTGGTCACTTTGTCATTGCTGATGCTACGCGAGGGCATGAGCATGGGTGGCATTTAAATAGAAATAACCCTGGGTTGTCTGCTGAGGAGGCTTTTCTGCACTGATTGAGCTTTGCTGCCTCTTGGGGTTTGGGTCCAGGATTCCTGAATTTGTCTGTGCCGAGCAGTTCCCTTACAGAGATGCTGCCACATGGGGAGAGATTGAACATCAGCAATGTGTGTGTCTGGCCAAAAAAAAAGATCCAAATGCTGGCCCGTGCCCCTCCAAAAAACAAGTCTGGCTTCAAAATGAGCTTTCTGAGAATTGATCCATGTTGGATTGCTTTTGTGTTACTTTCTGCTGTTCAGTTATGGCTGTGAACCCCAGCCAGTCCCCTGCACCTGCAAGGGAAGAGGCAAACTGGGCTGCGTTTGTCATGTCCTGGGGGCTCCTGAAATGCTGTGCAGGCCCCTGGCAGAGGGCTTGGCTGGCTACTGAGAGCAGCGACCTCCCAAAATGTGAGCACCATTTGGGTGCTCACCCAAGGGAGAGGGGCTGGGGGTGAGACATGGGGCTGCAGGGTGAGGGGAAGGATGCAGACTGCGATGGGATGCACGTGGAGAGAGGAGATGTGTGTGCAGACCAGCACAAATTTAGGCTGGAAAAGAAGGCGTGATCCCTTTTCCAACTTGGGGAAAGTGAGCAGGTGAGCTGCCCCCTCGACTTGTCTTCCCCTTGTCTCTCTCAGAAGACCAGGTGGTTCAGGAGACCGAGGAGGTGTTTCGGAGCTATGCCTTCTACCGCTACCAACAGGAGAGAGAAGAGAGCGGGGAAGAAGTGCCCTTGGACCCAGAGATTGCAGAGATCCAGCAGGAGCTGGGCAGGTAAAACTCAAGCACCAAGTGCACGCACATCCCTCTACCCTACCCCAGGCCAGGCTCCGTTACAGACATGCTACTGGTCTTACTGGGAAGCCTGGCCTGCCTGTAATGCCATTTTTCCCCCGGGCAGCACTGGGAGCCTGGTGGGGAGGCGCCTGGCCATCATTGGCGATGACATTAACAAGCGGTACGACGCCGAGTTTCGCTACATGCTGAAATCTTTGCAGCCCACCAAGGAGAACGCCTACGAGTACTTCACCACGATCGCCTCCAGGTAGGGCACCAGCTCCCTCGGTGTGGGCAGGACGCCTTCTCCTGGAGGAGGCGAGGGATGGAAAGGTCCCGCTGGGTGCAGTGCAGCCCACTGAGGCCTTGCCCCCAGCCTGGAGCAGCCACCCCCCCTGCAGCACACAGACCGTTGGTTCAAACTCCATCCACATCCCTGCCTTGAGCTTTGTCCAAGCTCATTGTTACAGTTCCTGCATTTTCTGTCTCTGCTCTTGCTCCTGCTGGCACAGTCTTCACACATTGCCCCCTCGGCCGTGCAGCAGCTGTCCTTGCTCAAGCTGTTTGGGGGCAGAAAGTCTGGGGAAAGCAGCTGGGAACTGGGGCCAAGCGAACGTCCCAGCTTCCATTCAGGTGTACAACCAGCCCTGGACCAAGACGTAGCTGCTGCTGGTCCCAGCACCGCCTGGCTGGTGGCTGGAAGCCCTGGAGGGCCGGGCTTTTTGGGGGGCACAAAGCAAACACAGCCCTGGGGAAGGGCAGGCGCTCTCTGCCCGTGGTGGTGCCTGCTTGGAGCAGGATGGGGCTGGCTCAGGACATTGGGATGCCCCAAAAGCCTGCAGCTGTCCGGTACAGGCAATCCATGCCCAGCTTTTCTACTTCAAGCACAGCAAAACAGTGAGGACTGAGACGCAAACACCAGAATAACTTTTTGCCCTGACTACACCAGGTGCAGGCTCGTGTCTGTGTCCTGAGCCACCTTACTCCACAGCATTACGCTGGCTCCACCAAGGTGGCCGCAGATGCTCCAGGTGTGCCTTGAGGGGTTCCTCACCCCCCTCCCTGCATTTTTTCCATAGGAAAACCAAGACCCCGTGCACATTTAAGGATTTGCCCAGGGTCCTGCAGAAGACCCCTGGCAGGGGTTTTCTGGGCCCTGGCCCCAGGCCCTGCCAGCTCCCATGGCGGTGGCACAGACCCATCCCCGCGCACCCTCTGCTCGGTGTGTGTTGTCTAACTGCCTCTCTTCTGTCCTCTTCCTGCTCCCCTCTCCTTGGGAAGCCAAGCTGCGCTGTTTTCACCGCTTTGCCACCCTGAGGCGGTTAACGCACCGCAAACAGGTAAATTAACCTCTGTCCCCCTCTCTGTGCTACCTGTGTCCTCGTGGTTCCTTCCCTCGCCCTCTGCAACTGGCTCTGCGGAGAGGAGAGCTCCCTTCAGCTGGGCAGGGACAGCTGGGGCAGCACCAGGTTAAAACGCAGCGCTTGCTTTTCTTTTTCCCCTTTTTATTTTCTATTTTTAGTTTTATTTTTCTTTTCCGACTTGCTCACCTTGGTGGAAACCAAGAAAAAAAGCCTTCAAAAAGCAGCGTAGGTAAATCAGTGCCAGACCTGCACATGGCAGATTTGTGCCCACAGCAGCTGAAACTGGGATCAGGAAGGCTAGGACACAACTTAGATGTATTTTGGAGCCGCCCAGCCCTTGGGAGCATCAGCTGAAGGTCTAGGAGGGGTTTATGTAGGAAAAGGGAAAATCCTGTTCCTTCTGCCTTCGATCTGCTTAAACTCCCTTACCTCTGGGTGTGATCCCACAGGCAGGGGATGCTGTGTGGGTACTTGGGCTGCAGTTCCTGCTCCCAGCTGCACGTGCAACAGCTTTGGAGTTTGCTGCAGCCTACAGCCCCATAGCTTAAAGTGGCACCAGCTTGCCGGGGTGAACACCCTGGCTTGTGAAAACCCAGGTAGCTCAGAAGCTTCTTCACAGGCAGCCAGCGTGCCCTTGTATTTGGGTGCAGACCTGAGGGAATGATGGAATGGGCAGGAGGGTGGCAGGACAGCCACAGCCATCCCAAGGTGGAATCCATTCAGCAATTCAGAGCCTGTAGCTGTGTGTGCAGGATTTGGAAGCTTCCTTTTTTTCCTATGACATCCCTAATCCACCTGGCTGAGGCAAACAGTGTCTGTGGCTGAGGCTGTGGTTGCTCTGCTCCGAAAGCACGTCAGCTTATCGGAGGACGCGTGTTGCTTGGCCACAAAATCACCGCTTTGTCCGGGCGGCAGGGATGCACCTCGAGGACTAGGGAGGCAAGCCAGCCTCAGCAGAGTGTTTGGGAGTGATTTAACCAAACCTATCGGCTTCGTTTCAGCCTGTTTGAGAGCGGCATTAACTGGGGCCGGGTGATCGCGCTGCTGGGCTTCGGCTACTGCATGGCCATCCACGTCTACCAGCACGGCATAACGGGCTTCCTCCGCCGCATCGCCCGCTACGTGACGGATTTCATGCTGTGCAACCGCATCGCCCAGTGGATCGCCCAGCAGGGAGGATGGGTGAGCCAGCGGGGCCACGGCTTGTGCCCCGGGGGATCTGGGGGGGCAGTGGGAGGCTGACGGGCTCCGTCGAGGTGCAGCTGAGGTTGGTGGGGCCGGCAGCGTGGGCAGAGCAGGCGGCCAGCCCAAGCAGGGTGCAGGCAGGTCTAACACCCCCTGCTAACTCTCTGTTTCCCGTCAGGTGGCTGCACTCGATCTGGACAATGTTTACATGAAGTACATGCTGGCGGTGGTGGCCCTGGTGATGGTGGGGCATTTAGTGGTACGACGCTTCTTCAGGCCCTGACCGACGTGGGGGCAGAGGCTGGGGGGTCCGACCAAGCTCTCTCTCAAACCTCTGTCCTGCATTGACGTCTCCCAGGAGAGGGGGGCAATTTGAGGAACCTCTGGGGGAGAGAGAGCACAGCTTGGACCCATGACCCTCCCACTGCAGGACGTGGGGTCTCTGCCACCCACAGCGATGCCACCAGGAGCTACAGAGAGAGGCAGCAGGGGGGGAAGGTTTGACTTTTTGGCTGCTTTACGCCTCGCTGTGCTGAGGACAGAGCATCGCCATGACCCCGGTAGCCCACAACAGGGAGGCAGGAGAACAGGCTCCTCTGGAGGAACAAAAGCATTGTTATGATAACGTCGGCGTGGGTGTACATGTGCATGTGTCTCATGTCTCGTCAGCTCTGTGCTGTTTCTAAGACACTCCATGGGGCAGGCGCAGAGCTCCCCCATTGCTGCATTCAAGAGGAATTCCAGCCTCGGTTGCTCCGAGCATTTGTTGTAAGCCCCTGGAAGGGCGAGCCAGCAGTAGAAAGCCGTGTGGTGCTTGCTTTCACCTTCCCCTTGCTCCTGAGCCCGAATACTTGAGCTTTCCTTTTCCTTTTAGCAAGCAGCCCCTTCCTGTTTTTAAAGCAACACGGTGACAGAAGCACAACCTGTTATCTGACAATCGATGGCAGCAGCCAGCAGTGCTGGCACGGGCAGACTTTCCCTGCCCCAGCCCAGCATCCCATGGTCGATGCTGGTCCCAGGGCTGTAGTTGTGCCTTGCTCCCTGCACCCCAGCCCTCGTAGGAGTTCAGAGGGTGCTTGCCAGCTGGCCTTGGGAAGCAGCAGGTTTCCAAACACTAAAAAGCTGTGGGGTGGTGACTCGGGGGTGTGCAGGCAGCCTGCCCTCCCTCCAGTCTGCTGGCTGCTTCCATCCAGCACACTGGCACGTGAGCAGCCCCAGTACAACCAGTTGGTCCCCTTGCTCTCTGTGGGAGGCACGGGTTGCTTCTCGTCTCTGCATGGGCTCTTTGTTATGTCCTCTTTGAGCCAGGGCTGCCACATCGGGGCTGCGGGGACAGCAGGGCACAGCACACTGCCCTGGCAACCCATGGCTTTTTCAGCAAAGGATTTGACCTTGTTCTTGACTAATGCTTGAACATGAGTTTTGGGGGAGGCAGGGACACAAGCAGGTGCCACTCCATCTCCGATCTTTCTGACTTTTGCAAAACAGGGAGAGTATCCCAGGGCGGATTGCACGGTTTAGCTCTGTCTGCTCTTTTTACTCCAGGTGACTCTGTAAGGCTTGAAACTGTGACTGGCCATGTCTGAGCCATTCCAGCATCACCAAGCTCCTAGAGCAGCTCAGCCAGATGGGGGAGGGAGCCGGGGGTACCTTGGAGGTAGGAAATGAGCCGTGGACCGGTGCCTGAGCTCTTCTCTTGTCACAGAGGGACCCCTGGGCTGGAGCAGCACCACAGGCATAAGAAGCCCACTGGGACCACCCCACAATGGCTGGACCTTGCCTGGCTTTGCTACAGCAAAACAGGCTGGGGGACCATGACTGCTCTGGCTTATCCCCTTGGCATGGGGGTCACCGTGGCAGGGCAGAGCCCAGCCCACACGCAGCCCTGCCTGGGGTCACCGGGGTGGACAAACTGGGGGCAGAGAGAGCAGCCCTTCTGCCCCACTGTACCAAAGGTGTTCCTGGCAGACAACTGGCTGTGGTGTTTTTAAAATCTTCCTCTATCACCTTGCCACGTCATTAATTCCTACCTTTGTCTTCAGATGGATTTTTTTCTCAGTGTCTCTCCCTGGGGACTACATGTCCTGTCAAAGCACAGAGGACACCTGGCAGCCTTCCTCCTTGCAGCTTAGCAGGACCAGCCATAATTTTGTATCACTTATGTCCCTCATGTTCCTTTTTTTTTTTTAACAAAAGAATAGCAAACTCTTTGGCCTCTTTCCATATCAGTCTTTTTATGCCCATCATTTTCTGCAGTATCCCTATCCCTGGTGGAGTGTCCTGGACTGTACTCCTTAAAAAGGCATTAAAATATTTGCTATGATATTCCTCTGCTATATATCTGTTTGGGTTGCTTTCTTTGTAATACTTAAGTGCTGAGCAGCACAAGCCTGCAGTGGATTGTCTGTGAGCAGCTTGACCCCCCCCCCCCCATAATTACCTGTCCCCTCACAAGTGCACTTCTTTGCATTTATCCACACACAGCTTCATTTACCATCCTGCCACCTGTTCAACTGTCTTGAGCAGATCTCGAGATTTCCTGACTCTTCTCTGGCACGAACCACTCTGAACAACCTAGTGTTATCATCTGCAGTTTCCTCTCCCCCCCAGCTTACCTTCTTTTTCTGGGTGAAAACACCACCAGATGGAGCTTTTTTGCCACAGTGAAAATGAACTGCTAATTGTTATTTTCCTTTTCTCTTAATCAGTCACGTTATTGATCTGCCACGGTCCTCTGGTTGTCTGATTTGGTTATGTCTCCAGCAGGACTTTTTCCAGAGGGCCTTGGAAAGAAAACAGTACATCAACTTTTATTCACTACTTTACTGACACACTCCAAGAACTCTAACAGATTGGAGTACTTCTGCTAGTACCAAAAGTCATGCTGCTTGTAATTTATTCTTATCTTCCAGAGAAGGGGTTTCACCTTGCAAACCAAATTAGGATGTAAGGCCATTTAAATAAAGGCAATTTTTCAGCTTTACAGTAAATGATCAAGCTTTGGTAAAGTCTATGATACCAGGACTGAGAAGGGAACTTTTAATATAGGTGCTGTACAAAGGGAAGTTTCCATTTTAGCCGTTTTCTCAGGGGATTTGCAGGGAGGATTGTCTCAGGATATCAGCACGTTGTCTCGCTCTGCTCCCACTTCTCCCAGCTTTCCTGGCACCGTGGCTGAGCAGAGACAGGCTCGAAGTGGGAACGTGAATGGGTGGCTGCTCTGTAGTACTGCGTCCTGTCACTGGATGGCCACAGCACTGCAGCCACCTGGGTGCTGAACTCCCACGGGGGGAAAATCCTGCTTCCAAGCCCCCCTCTTTGGCCGGGTGACCGGTGGTTTGCGCCCCCAAAGCTGCGCCCACACCGGGTCCTGGTGCGCAGCAGGGGCAGGCATGGCTGGGCCAGGGCCTGACCGCTGCTGGGGGCAGGATGGGCTGGGGCTGCTGGACCCAAGGCAGAATAAGGCGTGAAGGCTTTGTCCTCCCCAGCAGATGATGCTCTTTGCAGGGCCGGTGGTCCCTCTGAAGAGCTGTAGCAGGAATCTACCTCAAAGCCCCACAAGGCAGAGTTCAGGGAAGGGCCTGGCCGAGGCACCGGCTGGCAGTGCCAGGAGCCCTTTTTACCAAAAATTGCATCCCTACTACAGAAGTAAGAGCTCTAAGGAAAAATAAAAAAAAAAAAATCTCAGAATAACCCCAAATGTTCCCTGAAAGACTGAATCAATCGTTTCCTTCTGGAAGGATAAAGACCTGATCAATATTTTTAAGCAGTGTAAGCTGTGTTTAAACAACAACACAGTTACGTGTGATACCCTGTATGAAAAGAAGCCCACGTAATGCACAGGATAGCAGGCTCTCCCTGTTGTCACCTTCCTAGCCACTATGGTGCTATTGGGGCACAGGTGCCCCCAAAGATTTGGTTTCTTCCCCGGTGAGCAAGGGAAGCAGGGAGGGGAAACCCTCAGCTGGAAAAGAAAGGCAGGAGAGCAGAAGGCTCAGCTCTGGCCGCTCACAAAGAGGGGATTGTTCACTGGCTCGAACAGGTGGGAAGGAAAGTTTCAGCCCCTCTCAAAGACACCTGAATCACTGCAGGGTTTGGTGATGATGTGGCAGCTGGAGCAGACATGGCTTTTGTCTAACAGCAACCCAAGCTAGGGCTGTATTTCGGGAAGGTCTGGCTCTCTGTGATACCTGCACCCGCTGGCCCCAGCACCTGCCTGATCCTACACTGGGCAGAGAAAGGAACCAAAGGCTCCCGCTGCTTCCTTTCTCCACCCAGCCTCAGGATCTGATATTGGGATGGTTTCAGCGTCACGGTGCCCGGTGAAGCCTTAGGTGCACCCCAGAAACAGCAACGAGGGGTGTGGGCAGCAGTGCCAGCCCCCAGGGCTGGAGGTGCTGGAAACGGGTGTGAGCCAGGGCTGCTGGTCAAGGCCACGTGCTCCGTGCTGCTGATCCCTCTCTGCTGGGTCCCTGCACATGAAGGATTTCAGGGAGGAAACTGGGGGTTTTCTGGTGGGGGTTTCTTTTGTGCCAGAGGCAGCTGAGAGGAGGTGCTAATGACATAGAGTTGCCCAGACAGAAAGCTCTTCCTTCAGTTTGAAGCGTGTGTTTGTGGGTGGGCAGGGAGATTTAATTCGTAAGGTTATAATGGGTCTGTAAAAAGGGGGTGAGAAGCTGGAGGAAGAGTATCTCACTGAATGAGTTTAATCTGAGGGCATGGCATATTCCCCCTCTGCCCCAGCTCTTTTCTCCTGGATGGAGGAAGCAGCCTGAGCTGTCAGCTTGCTTGTCAGCACATCCCCTCCCTTATGGCTGTTCCTCACACTGCGAGCCAACAACCCAAACCCTCCCTGCCAAACACAGGGAGCAGCAGGGTTCAGGCTCCGAGGACCACTACCCCAGAGAGACCGGTGCCTTTGCGGTCAGGACTGGTGGCAGCCTTCTGTGAAGCTCTGTGTTAGGTATATGCATATACTTGAAGCCACGCTGTCTCTATTCACTCTTCCTTGCCTTTCTGAAAGCCGCAAAGCGCACGATGCTCCACACAGCTTCCTCCCCAGCTCCTTTCCGTACCCCTCCAGGAAGCCCTGCTCAGGAAGAAGACGGGGTACATGATGGAGCAGAAAAGCATGCCTTGCACTGACTCTGGAGGGGAGGGAAGGGGCTGGTGAACACCTTTTCTTTCCAGTGGGAGGAGGCAGGCCACAGGTTTGTCCCAGGGCCAGCAGGGAAGGAGCTGCCTGCAGACCAGACCAGCTTTAAAAGACAGACAAAGAGGCTGTGTGGAACATGGTGGCTTGCTTTTACCACAAAAGCATTTCTTTCACAAATATTCTGTTTTAAAGTGATGTAATATATACATATATATATATTTGAAAATAAAAAAAGGTACATGCAGCACTTTCTGGATGTGTTGGTTTTTTTTCCTGGAAGATGTACTCCTTTCATTGTGCATTTTAGGTTCCTTTGCACAAATTTGCAAGAGCTATTCAGCCGCAGGCTCAGTTTCCCCATTAATTTAGGGAGACCCGGCCTTCTTGTACCTCTTCTAGCATAAAGAGCTAGGTGGGGAGAGGAATGTGCGCTGAACCTCGCTTTGCCATCCAAGACAGCACCATGAGAACAGGTGCTGCAGGGAAGAAGGAGACAGCAGCAGTAATCTGCTGTCTGATCAGCCCCTTGACCTGCCCAGAAGTTAAGGATCTTATCTCTGCTGTGTCCACACCTCAAGAAACAGTAAGGATAGGAAATTGCAAGAGAAAAATCCATTATAAAGGAGTACAGCAGGGTTCTCAGCTGCTGTAAAACACTCTGGGAAGGGAAAGGAAATTGATGTTCTTATCAGAAGCATCCAACACCTCCGAGACTGGGAGGTTCTACCACCTTCACAGAGCAGTCACATTGCTAAGCACAACTGGGGCTGGCAGAAAGACGCCCCAGGGAAATTGGGGCATGAGCACCCCTGCCACAGCCACCATCCTGGGCAACCCTTCCCAAACCCCAGCCCAGATCCCCGGGCTCTGCAAAATTCACCCACTCTCCACACCCCAAGGCAGCACCCAGGCTCATACCCAGCTGCCCTCAACCATTCTCTTCCCCACACTGTTCCCTTTGGCCCCGAGATGGATCTTGCTGGCTTACCTGGTTTCCACACCTCCCTGGACCAGCCTGGTTACCAGCTTCCCCCAGTTATCCTTACTGGTACTGGGGGGCTCCAGAAATACCTGCATGGGGTAAAAGAAGCAGGCATTAGGAGACATGCTGCTTTAACACCACCACCTGGGGTGGGACAGGCAGGACTGCCTGCGATGTTAAGAAGTTCCAGCCTCACTAACGAGCACTAACACATCCCCCCTGTGCTTACTGCCACCTGGTCACCACTTCTGCCCTTTCCTTCCTACCCCCAGAGCAGGGCACAAAGCATCACTATGGCCCTGGCCTTGGGGGCTCTGGTTGTGATGGGACACACAGAGCCCAGGCAGGTGCTGGTGGCTGCAGAGGGGCAGGGGAGATGTCCCCGTCTCCATCAATCCTTGCTGATGAACACAGAGCATCCTTCCAGATTCCCTGTCCCCAGCCTCAACAAGGATCTAGTGTTCTGGTTCAGAAAAGGCTGGAGGTGGCAGGATATATGGTCACTGTAGGACTCCGGGGTAGCAGAGGTGGCTTAAAACAGGAACGGCTCTGCTTTGCCAGCAGGCAGAACAGCACAGCTGTTGTCTTTCAGCCCACTTAGCAATGAATCTAAGTGACTCAACAGCTCCCATCCGCTGCTCTGCCCCATCCCACACCATTGCAAACAAGTCTGCCTATCCAACAGAGCAGTGACAGTTTCATGCCATTCTCCTTCATATGCCCTGGATTTGCAATTTCTGGCTCTGAACGCCAGCCAGTGAAAATGAGGCAAGATGCCTGCCAGGATGAGCTGGGACCAGAAGGTGCTGCAGGGTCTGAACCCAGGCCATACTCATTTTCTGCAGAATTAATCCTGGGGAATGGATATGTGAGCACCAGGAGCAGGAGAGGAGATGAGGGCTCTGGTTATAAATCGCAGCAGGAAAAAAAAAAAAAAATAGGGGCTCAGGCTTTCCAGACAATCACTTGGTAGTAGATCAAGCATCAGACTGTAAATAAATATTTACCCTCTAGTTCCTGGTCTCTATAAATAGCCGTATCACACAAGTGCCAGTTGGTACTTTGAGATCACTGGGGTGAGATTCGAGCACGATCGGAGGATCCCCAGTCACGCAGCCCTGCACATACCTGGCTGCCCCTGCACAGCCTGCACGCAACGCCCTGCCCAGGCTCTGTGCCTCGCTGCCTCTGCCTCTCCGTGCAAGGAAAGGTTAAACTTTAACAGATAAATGGCCCTAATTAAAGATACCTGCTCCTGCAATCCACTTTGTCTCCTGCCCCAAAACCAGATCGAGCTCCTAATTAAATTACCAGAAAAAAAAAAAAAATAAGGCCACAATATTATTAAGTATTTGCCTTTGGCCATTCATATGGATTTGACCCTAAACCAGAATCCAAAACGTGGTGGCAATCTAAATCTAGATCTGGTATTTGAGACAAGTGCCGTACCTCTAAAAATGGGTCAAACTCTGAACAGCCCTGAGTTTTATGGAAATAATGGTTCTTCTGGTTCATCTCCAGGAGATGAAATAAATATTTATTTATTTTTATTTATTTTTTCCCCATGCTGTGACTTGGCAGCCAGAGATCCAGATTCTTCTCCAGTTCGCTCCTTATTCCCAAATCTTCCCAACTTCCCCTGAATAACGGTGGTGCAGACTGACCAAAGGGAGGTCAGCCCTGGAGGCATGGCCACGGGCAGCTGTGCCCGTTGTGACGTGTGTGCAGGCTCTGCTCTGCTTCCTGGCAGTCCCACGGGATCCAAGCTGGAGCTCTGGCAGAGTAATTTCACATCTGCATGACATATACCACCGAGACGTACCTTCATCTATGCCTTATGGCTGTGGGGAGCGCTGCAGTAATTCAGAGCCCTTGGATGGGTATCTGTTGCAAAAGGAGGAAGCTCTTCTACTAAATCAGAAGGCCTGATTCGGCACAAAGCAGGAAACAAATTCAGATTTTACTTACACCAGTCACTGAAGGAGAGCAAACCACAACACTGCGTTCACACAGGTTGCTTTTCTAATTCAGAGTTCCCTCTTTCCTAAAATGCCCTCACATTTGCTTGAACCACGTCTCTGCCAGTCAATTTGTCCACTAGAACAGGCAAGGGAAGTACCCTGGCATTTACCATGTGCTGATCGTGCTCATCCGGGGGGATTTACGCCTGTGATTTTGGTGGGCTCACTTACTTGCAGAACCTGGACCAAAGGTCAGAAAGCTGAAAGGGGATGAAGTCTGGGTGGCTCAGATGACACCTTCTTTGAGCAATGCAGCTGCAGACAAGTACCACAAGTTGTTCCTAAGCCCTTTTTCCCTGCAATCTTTTTGCAGGGATTTCTCTACAGCTAAAAAAACGACAACACAGGTAATGGCCTGTGCTTTCTGAAAAGACAAAGCGATCCCACCACCAAGGCACCAGGCAGCAGGGCTTTGCCAAGGCTGCAGGGCAGCTGTCTGAGAAGCAAGGAGCCATTTCCAGCATCCAGCACAAGAGGAAAAGGCAGACCCACAAAAGCAGCATTCTGGCACTCTGCAGCTTGCTCAGACGGGCTTTGAGCCTTTGCCTTTAAGCAGTTCATTGAGTCTCATTTTGTTATCTGCAAGCAGCATCACTCCTGCAGCATCCCCACCTCCCTGATGCAGATATTTCTAGGGGAAATATGACTGAACATCAGTCCTGGCTGAAACACCAAGCTCCATCCCTTCTAGGCTTCACGGCTGGCACCTTTGCTGCTGGGTGGAGAAGCCCACGCTCCTGCAGAGGCTGATGCTGCTGCCCTGATGTGAGGGACATCACCCCAAGGGAAAGGCACGCCAGAAAGAAACCCCAACAGCTCAGGAACCCACCAGGGAAGGGCCTCAGGAAGCCTGCCTGCATTTCTCCCATCGTTTTCTGGTGAAGGTGCTCCAGGAGGCAAATATTCACTTCGCTCCCACATTGCTGCATCTGGGGAAAAACAGAAAGAGGCAGGATTGCAAGGAAACACTAACAGAAAACAAATGGAGGTCCAAAATGACAATAGTACCAAAATTAGGGCTGTTTAACTCAAGAAAAGGAGGAAAAAAGTGAAAAAAAAAATAGTCTTATCTTTCAAATGTTTTGGTGTCTCTTCCTTTAGTAAAACCTTTGTTTTCTGCAGAATCTTTCCCCATATTTTCCTTTTGCTGTGTATTCCCTCCAGCCCCTGTGCTCTTTCACCTTTTCACTTTCTATTTCTGCAAAGGCTGAAGAAACTCAGCAGAAAAAAAAATAGTTTTTCTCCTAAGAAAAACTTCTCAAAGCACTGTTTTGATGTATTTTGACAGTTTCATAATTCTCAGCAAAAATATTTTGGCTGAAAAGAAACAATCACTAGAGTTTTCCCTGCTGGTGCAAATGACATTTTTATTAAAAGAAAAACTAAAATACTTTGATGTAAATTTCTCAGTCAATTGAATCTTGGCCTTAACTGAAAAAAAAAAAAAAGTCAATAAATGCAGATTTAGAGATAATGCTACTTCCCAGGTCTCGTGGAAGCCTTGAATTAATAAATTAGGGTAGAAAATGGCTTCTATGGAAAATCCAGGACAGCTGTTGCCCTTCCTCCTCACCCATAATCACCAGCAATAAAAAACTTGGAGGCTGACTTATGCCCTCCCTCCCTAACGCACCCAGTAAGTATTGCGTGCAGGCTTTGTGTGTCTGGAGCCCTGGGCAAGCCGAGGGTTTGCCGAGTCCTCAGACCTGGCAGAGCCCTGGCGAGGGACCCCGAGCTCCTCTGGCTGCCAGCTCAGCAGCGCTGCGTTAGCAGGAGCCAGAGGAATGTCACGAACCACAGCCAGGAGGCTTCGTTGGCCAGGCTGAGTGCAGGGAAGGGATATTTTCTCCTACCCTAGGAATAAATAAAGGCACGCAGTCTCCTGGAGCTCATCGTTCAATGCCTGCTGGTGGTGCTTGTCTTACTTTCCCCAAAATATCTGAGAGCTTTCCTTCCCAGTTGCAGAAAACACTTCTCAGGGGCTGAAGGTCATCGGCTGCTTTTCCAAGAGCCCAGGAAGGGAAGAGCTGCCCCTCTTTATGGCTTTCCTCTGGAAGTACCAACAGGAAAATCCTCTCCCCGTATTTTTCATAAATGGTGAATATTGTGCCCTTACTATGGAGCCTTGGCTAGCTTCAAGTGTGCACCAGTGTAATTCAGGGCATAACAGCACAGGAAAGTGAACTTGATTTAAGTGAGAGCATCACTTGAAACTGCAATAGCTTTTCTCAATCAACTCTGCGTGCAGGAAAGACCTTGAAACGCATGTTAAAGTGCTATATTAAGGCATTATTATAAAACCCTCTGCGAACACCATTATTTTGGCTAACTTTAAACTCGATACCCTTGATCTGACATTAATCCAAGGGCTGAGATCATGACTTCACCAGACAGCAATACACAGCTGAGTTGTGATAACACCTAACCCCCTGCCGTACACCTCCCTGCCAGTGACTCTGTACCATTCCTGCTATTTTTTTTCTGAGACAAGGGCTGAGTCCTGGGATACAAGCAGCCAGCCCTGCACACAGCCCACGGGTAGCACCTGCAGAGCACCAGGAGCATCCTTCCAGGCACCGGGGCAGTACCAGGGGGTGATCGTGGCACAGTGGGTCCAGGGGCACCAGAGCTGTGTCTTTTGCTGATTTGACTTCTGCAGGTCAAAATTAGTGCCGCCAAGCACCCCGGTAAAGCAGGTATTACCGGTCATGGGAGGTGAAGGCGAAATATTTTATGTCACATTAACACCGAGCTAGGTCTGTGCACATGGTTAATTAAAGAGGCTCAGCACTTGAGAGTGGTAATTTGTGAAGTGTATAGCTTAATTGCTTGCAATCATCTGCCTGTCCCCACACTAAGCTACCCCTGAAGCGAAAGAAGGGGCTGAGCTGTGTCCGTTACAATTCATTTGGCTCCTGCGGGGTAACTTCTGCGTGCAGATAAGGCTGCTCCATTCCCCTTAGGGTTATCACATGTGAGCAGCTCCTATACACCAGCCTTCACCAGCACCGTTACTGACAAATAAACAACACTATGAGAGGCCCCAGAATTCAAAACTTACCTGGAAGCTCGGTCTGGCCTTTTGGTTATGGCTGGCCCCAAACAGAGCCCTGAGGGATGCAGAGTCCCGTGCACGACAGCACGCTGGGCGAGCACCAGAGCTGCAGCCACGGCTGTGCCTGCTCCTCCCTGCAGGCCAGGAGCAAGCACAGGCTGAGCCCTAGGAAATAAAGGAGGTTTTTCTGCTGTTCATCTCAGAACAGAGCTATTCCCGTGATTAGCCATAATCAGCCAGGACAGAGAAAGGACCTTGTGTCTTACAGAGGGGCCAGCGCCACTGTGCATCCAGATAGAGCCCAGGCTCTACGCAGCGATGTCCTGCAAGCAATACAGAAAACTGCACTTTATTCCTAGGAAAGATCAGTTTTAAAATTCCCTCTAGTGGAGAAAAAGTGGAAATTCAAACTGCAAGGCTCTGCTAGCCAGGCAATCCACACCCAAGTTCCCAGTGGCTTGCAGTCTTCTGCTGTGCAGCCCAAGTGGAAAAGGAACAGCTGACTGGCTGAAAACTCGTAAATCATTCCATATTATCTCGGATTGTTAACTTAACAGAACAGTATCTTTTAAGGACAATTCTTTTTTCCATTAGAAAACTATTTTTATTTTTGTTTTTGGAACAAAACAACACGTGAACCTGAAAAATGAAGTATTTTAATTTGCAATGCCCAGGCTGGCAGGTCTGAGTTTTTCAGTTGCGTGCTGACTGCCACAAGTGTTCCTCCTCGGCCACCACCGTGTCCTCTGCGGCAGCTCTGCGAGCGCGCTGTCTGATCAGTGGCAGACAAAGCAGGCTGCCTTTATTGCCGATGTAAATCAGAGAAGCTCCGCTGGCTTCGTGGAGCACTGCAGATTTATGCCAGGCGCTGACCTGGCATCTCTATTTTCAAAACTAGGGCAGATTGAAATATGCTGTTTTTCAATAATATATTCAGGTTAACAGGGCTTTTATATTTGGGCAATTAATCTTGCATAGACCAAAAACCTCTTGGGACAACGTGCGAAGGTTGCTAAGAAGAGGAAAACAAACACAGTTGTGTAACTCAGCTCTCCCAGGTCTCTTCTTTCATGAAAACATATTGCAGTGATACAACAGTGACCTAAAATCCACTAATAATATTACTTTAATATACAGATGCACATCAAGATACAATACAGAACTGATTTTACTAAGAGGTAATATTACCTCATCTTGTCTTGCTGTAAAATGAATCGAAGCAGGAATATTGAGACATAAATCTGTGGTAACAAAGGGAAAACAGTATTGTGCTAGAGAAAGTCCTTCTGGTTTATTGCAAGACTCTTCTGTTCCGTAGCATGTGCACACACGTGTCGGTGTGCCTGCACGCGTGCCCGTGCCATGTCTGAAATAGGTCTGAGGCTCACCAATGGCTCTCCCTGGCCTTGTTTTTCACCACTCCCTCTCGTTGTCTCTTCTGTGCATCCACCAGCAGCCCTACGACCGTCTGCCAGCATCTTCAACTCACAAACACCGTAACAGATGCTATTCAGAAGTCCAGGCGAGTGAGGTATGCCTTAACTTTGTGTTTTGGAAACACAAAGTGTTTCCCAGGCAGCGTCTGCTACGATCCAGCCTACTGTGATCCACTTTGGGCAGATCTGTTACATAGCCCATTTTTCCAGGTACCTCCAGGTACTTTGCATTTCCTCTTCTCCTGGAGTATCACCCCCAACTTACCGGTTTACAAAATCCTTGCAATTTGACCCCCAGTTCTTAATTCTTGCAGCCTCTAAAATAACCTGAGATTTCAACCGCTACATGCTGAGCAGCTAGGTAATCAAATTCTGTGCTCAAGCCCAGGAAAGGAAATGCTACCAGCTAAAACCTGTCAAATTTCTGGCTCTGTGACAAGGCTGTCGAGGCGTCCCGAAGGCAGCACCCGCCAGCACCCTTGCGGGACGGCTGCTTCGGCGCCCAGGCAGCGGTGAAGTGGCCGCAGGCAGCACAAAGCGCTCTGTCACAGAGCGCAGCCGCCTCGGTGCATGTCAGGAGCTTCCAATCACAAATAGCAACAGCCTCTGAAGGGATGTGCAGGTGGCTACTGCTTGATTAATGCGTGTGGCATCTGTTATTTCAGAGGGGCAATTACAATATATAAACACGCTACCTCCATAGCACTGTATTGATTTGTGCTGGCTGAAAACCTTTGCGGTTATTTTTTCCTTTCTCCTCCCCCCAAAAAAATAAAAATAATTTTCTTCTGAGCCCAATAAAACAGAAGATCTCGTTGGTTCTGTGTCATAACAGTACTACTGCATTCTGCTAGGAACCAGCCATCCTGCATCCGGCCATGAAATTCAGGTAATGACCCATAACCGAAGTAAATTAGTGTTTAATTCCCCGGCCCTCGCAGACAGCTTACTAATGGAAATTGATTTCTATCTTTTTTCTTTTTCATTTAGCATGCTCGTGTAATGTCTTTATTTTAGATTCAAGTGGTTCCCAGCAATTTTTAGCCCAAAGGCTGGTGGACAGGAGACCACGGAAAGCATCTGGTTCATCAGCGGTCTGCTGAACATTCCCTGGGGACGGCAGGGACGCCCTTGCAGGCACAGTGTGGGCTCCTTCTGCCCTGCACTCACACCCCTGGACGTATGCACGCTCTGGGCCAGATCCTCAGGTGGAGTAAACCAGTACAGCTCATACCCCTGCGCAGAATTCACACTATTACGGACTGGATCCCTTACCCAAAGCTCTTGTACAATTACCACGCTCTTGCATGACATGCTTTATACGTTTGCATGGGCAAATCACTCCCAGCCAGACCAAAGGGTGCTGCTCTGTCCCATAAAGTCACTCTCTGTCCTACAGGCACGATGCTCATCCTCCAACCAAGCCCAGAGCCCCGCGTGTGGCATTGCTGTGGTGTTTGCACCCAGAAGCCAGGCTTGCCCCCCACACAGCTGCTCACCCACCAGAGGATCCCCGTAACTTTTGCTGAATTTGGGCTCTGTGGTGTAATCTGACACAGCCACCAGCGTGCACACATCCACACCCCTTTTTCTGCTGTTTAGGTAAAACTCAGCTGACGTTCCCTTCGTTGTATAGAAGCACCAGCACTACAGACAGAAGCTGGCCTTGGATGTCCAACCCCAGAAAGGTGGTAAGAGACGGTAAGGTTTTTTTAACAGCTCAAACTCATTTTTACATTACACCAGTTGTGAGGCAAAACAAGATATAGAAACGCGATGTTGTTTGCAACCTCCAGGGACTTCTGCAGCCTCCCTACTTCAAAAGAATTGGGAAGGGGTAAAAATCTGCTTTTCCCAGTGTGCTGTTCTGAAGTACCATGGAAGAACTGAAACTCAGCTGCTGCTGTTTTACACTTTCAAAGCAGGACTAACAGCTATTATTTCTCTCAGTGTCTGGTTGATTTTCTGGTTCCACAGACACTTTAATAGTGCTATAAATTGTCTGGTAAGGGAATTGTTAGTTAGAGATAGTGTCTGGCATATTTGTTCCTTATTGATGTATAAACTGGCTTGTGTGTGTTTCTGAAGACGAATGCTTTGTAGCAGGATGATAATAATAACAATTAGCGTAGGCTATAGCAAAGCATTAATTGTGAATTAGAACCCCAAACGGAGAAGCATATGCAGATCAGTCCTCTCCTTGTGCTCCCTGCTCCTCTGACTGGTGTTCAGAGTGCAAGGGACGTTTCTCAGGATGAGGGAATTTTCTGTGCCTCCTTCTCTCTTCTTGCATTGCAAAAACTGAATCTTTCCTGAGTGTATTCGTTCAGGTGCTTTATTTGCTGATGCACTAAACTTTTATGCTCCTGAAGAATCCTGTGTGTTATTCCTGATGAATGCTAATTTGGCTTTAATTCCTTCATGGATCAAAAGGGAAGGCAAATAGACAGATGAAGGAAGGACACAAGACTGTCAGGTTCACAGCCTTATTGAGGATAATGACAGGGGAATGAAATGCTAGATGTTACCAGAGCTGTTTTGTGCAGAAGCATAATGTAATTATTAAAATAAATTTCTGTTCCTTCTTTTTATGCAATGTGGCTGTGGTTAGATTGTGAGCAAATCAAGAAACCCGTGCCTCAGTTTACCTGTTTACAGAGGCAAGAATCCACCTCTGCCTGCTGCAACTGTAGGGAGGATTAAACAAGGTTCACTGAGCACTTAAAATCTGCTGTAAGGACATTGTCTTGTTGTAGACCTCATTTAAAATACAAAGCCATGGTGACAAATTAGATGAAGTCAGAATGGACTGGGTGTTCTGGGCATGATCCGTCTGGGTTTTCACATTCAGAAGAGCATGCAGAGGAGAGATAACAGCTCTACAGAGATGCGTAGCCTCTGTGAACGTACATTGAAGCTTGTATGCTGCCTGACTTAGGCATTCAGAGGAGGAATGATAAAAGTAACCGCAGTCTTGTCTTCTAAGAATACAACCACCTTAGGTGAACCGTGCCACATACAGATTGTAAGAACCCAGGAAATAAATAACGGTGGGGTGAGGGGCCTTTGGTTAGTAGATCAAGGGGAGAATGTAACCATGACAGAAATAATTGTCCCTACTTCCCAAACTGGGCAGAGAGAAGTCAGTAGCAGAGCTGAATACAATATTAAATACCTATCTTAGCCACTAAAGTGGAACATGGGCAATTGGAGAAAAAGCTTGGAAGATCAAAGTAGGAAAAAATATCCCTTCAAAGTGATAATCAATTATTGTTTTTAACCTACAATAGGCAAAAGACTACTTCAAGCTGCCAAGGAAGGATGTGGGCTTATACTGTTGGTTTTACTGTCCTGCCTCATGTTGGAGGTTTCCTTGGCTGGTTCTTTAATCGGAAGGAAATACCTGTTTGGTATGAGAAGCTGAAAAAGCCTTCGTGGTGTCCATCCCGCAAAGTATTTCCTGTTGCTTGGACAGTCCTGTACACTGGCATGGGGTAAGTTCTGCCTACCACTCCCCACTTCGTCCTGCTGTCATCAGTCATTTCAAACCCTCATTTGCTTTTGAGAGACCCATTTTCTCTGAATCAGCAGGGCCCGTCAGGTATGCTTACTCCCAGCTGATGAAGTACAGCCCAAGCCACCTTCTGAGTTGAGTTCCTTCGTGCTGCAGGCTATGCTTTTGGCCAGGGACACAGCCCACGCTTAGCATTGTGGCAGGTTACTAAGAACAGCCACTGCCCTGGGGAAATCATACGAGCCACTCCGGTATGGCACAGCCTGGTCTGAGAGCAGTGAGGGCATGGAGGCATCTGTCATGCGGATATGACAAATCCCTACTGCAGGACAATCTTCCCTGAGAAGGGTTCGTCTACATCACGGGCTCGCTGCCTTCAGGACAGCAGAGCACTAATGTTTCTCTCTTCACAGCTATGCCTCCTACCTGATATGGAACGACCTGGGCGGCTGCAGCAGCAAAGCTGTCATCCCGCTCGGCCTCTACGGGGCTCAGCTGGCCTTGAACTGGGCTTGGCCACCCTTCTTCTTCGGTGCACGCAACCTGAAGATGGTAACGTATCTGGCCATCCATTCGGCTGCTGGAGGCTTGTTTGCTGGTGTCTCTGCCACGGTTTTGGAGCTTGTTTAGAGGATTTCTACCTAGCATTACGTAGCTGTAAAGAGAGCGACAAGAAGAGCTCTTACTCTGATATAATTCATGCTGCACCTGGCTGTAGACAATGGTATCAGTCCCTTCCACTCCTTGCCCTGTTCTTCAGATAGCCAGCCCTACCCGAGCAGGGCGGGAGATCCAAAAGTCAATAGCCCAGCTGCTGCATCGCCTAGTTAAGGACTTGGGGTGACAGATAAGTCCTCCTCACAGTCACACCCTGCCCCAGCGAGCAGCTACGTTAGCATCTCTGTGGGGGCAGACTTACTGAGCAATTATTTTAATAATTAAGCTGATTGATACAATGCAAGGTGCATAGCAGAGCCTGTTAGGGGGATATGCACGAAGCTTAGACATGGCATGGCAGAGCTGGACATGTGCTATTTTCAAGAAGCATTTATCTCAGATGCCTGGAGGTCACAGGGTGGGATGTATGGTTCCATCTGAACTTTGCCATTCTCTGTGTTAAAGGTGCATTTAGAAAGTTTAAGTGATAGTAACCATTGGTACTGACATAAGCATGTTTCTGATCTGTCTGCATAGCAGAAGGGGCCAGTGAGCATCACAAACAGTGTAGTGTATTTGTCTGTGGAACTTGACAGCAAAAAATTAACATTGGTCTTTGCTCCTGGTGTGATGCACTCAGGTCTCACTCATTTGAGTCCAGGCTTTAGGATCAGCATAGGTGACTTCTCAGTGTTAAATCTCCCTGATTCCTATTCCTTCTCACCGCCTTTAGTAGGAGTGTTTATAATCCTGTGGTTTGTTCCCACGAGTGAGCATCACACTAATTTTCTTCTTTCTGCTCTCCAGGCACTGATTGACATCCTGTGCTTAGACAGCCTGGCGATAGGCATGATGTGCTCCTGGTACCGCATCAACAAGGTAGCGACGCTGCTGATGGTGCCTTACCTGGGCTGGCTGGCCATGGCGACTTGTCTCACCATTCGCATCTGGAAGGACAACCCTGAGCAAAAACCAGGAAAGAGCGAATAAGAGCAGGACAGAAATGAAGGCATTTTGTGAAACCAAACTATGCTGATGTGAACGAAGATCTAATAATGTGGGGCATTCATTCTGGGACAGGCAGAACATGCCCCCTCCTCCCACCTTCACCATGGTTGTGTAAAACAAAGGTTTGCACCAAACACCTGTGTGCTCCTGTAAAATAACCACGTCTTTGAGAACTTTTTTCCCCACCACTGCTGAGGTTTTGGGGCTACAGCTGTATGGTGACCATAACGCTATCAGGTCAAATTCCATTAGCCAAATTAGCATCTCATGATACCAGGGAAATTCAGAGTAGCAGTCCCGGACATCCTTCTGCACCGCTACCATTCCCCCTGAGAGCAGAACTTGTTCACACACGTGGGTAAATCCTATCTCCTCTTCTGGACCAAACAAAAATGCCCTTCACTGATGCACACCAATTTTAAAGGACTTGAGTTTTTGCTATTCTTGCTGTTGCTTCGTTTTCATGTATCACCTGGTTTGTGCTCTATACCATTAGCTTTTTATCTGTCAGATACTGAGCAAGCAGTAATCTGTCTTGCTCTGCTAGTGAAAGGGGACTTGGTACTTTGACTTCTATTTGTGGAGTATTGCACTTGTTGAGTTTCACGGTCCAAGATAAAGAAGCAATGATTAGAATGTAATTGCTAGTCCCAGAGGAAACCTCCTCCACCTCTGTGCACTATTCCTTACCAGAAAAGAAAGACTAATATGAGTGCCTCTGGGGGGGAACACCTTAAAATGTTTGTTTTCTTAATTACAGAAACACAAGAGGTTTTTTTAAAATTCAAGAACTTGCTCACACTGCCCTGAAGGTTGTAATTATATGACTGGGAAAAAGTCTCATGCCCAGGCTGTAGGAGGCAGTACAGGTACCTCATCCCAGTCTTTCCACTCGTGAATATTATTCATTGGAAAAGGTTAAAATACAAGCATTTCTAGAGAAATAGGACCAAGGCATGAAACAGAAACAGATAAGAAATGTGAATGGACTAGCCCTTTTCTATCCTTTATTCTGGCCCTTGCATTTGAGAGATCTGAATCTCAGGTGTTGCCATCTAAGAAAACATTTACTATTATTTTTGTAATCAATAGAAGCAATGTATGTGAAGAAAAGTGGTAAGTGAATCCTCTTTCTGGCAGCTGACTAGATTAAGGTGCGTGGGTTAACTTGCAAAGGTTTGGGGGTAGGGAGGCTTAGCTGGGGATGTAAAAAATTGTATTTGCTTTGAATAAAACCAAGCCACTTCTGTCTGGGAAAATAAATAAATCCAAGTTACTCTTGTTTTACTGCTTTGGCACTAGTTTTGCAAAAGGGACTCAAAAAATTCAATGGAATCTGTCTGGAGTCCATGGGCTGTGCTCATGGACCAAAGAGAATGGGACAAGCAGCAGGGTTCTGCAGGGCTCCAGCAGCCAGACTCACTCCTGAGTGTGTTTTAGGAGAAAACAGGGTGGGTTTAGAGCCTAAAGATCCCAAAGGTGCCTTCAGCTGGGGTCCTGCACAGCAGAGACATTCTCACTTGGGGCTGCATCCCTGTAATGAGCTCTTCCATTATATTTCACCCACACATTCAAGTTAAGGAACCTAAATCTCCGGCCCCTTTAAAAAGCAGCAGCTCTGGGTTTGGGGTCCTTCCCGAGTCACGTCAAGCCTGATTTTCGGAGATGCTGAATGTTCCCGTGTCCAACTCCTGTAAATGGAATAGCTAGGTGCTCAGCATGACTGAAGCCTAAGCCCATGAGAAACAAATTCCAGCAGCTGAGTGCAGATGAAATTTGTGGTGCTTTTTAAAATTTGACCATATATCTTGTTCTGTCATTTTGATCCCATCCATTATTTTCCCCTTCTAGCTAAAGGACACTTTTATTCAGGACTGCTGCTGCAAGCATATTGCTGTAATCTCCCGAGTAAAACCTGCATAAGAACAGGCCATTGAATAGATGTGACTGTAAGCAGCAGGACCATAAAGCAGTGAGCACTGCAAGCAGCACCAGGAAAATCATAAGCCACTTTTTAAAATTAAAAGACAATAATAATAAAAAATCTTACATATTTCAGGGCTTTATATAACCGAGTGTTACCACTCATCTTATTTACAGTGATGCCACGTCTGTGTCTTCCAGAAAGTGACATGCCAAAGGACAGGAAGACATAAATTATTACTTCCTAAAAAGAAACTAATATCTGGCCTGGAGATTCAATTCAGTGGAGTTAAGAATGATTTAGGGCAGCTGAACACCACCATGCCTGTCCTTTCCTAGGTAGCAAGGGAAAGCCATGAGGAACAGAGAGGAGCAGAGCCATCTAGTGAAGCCAGGAGGAATAAGGCAGGTCTTTGCAGTGTTCTCCGTGTTGGAAAAGGGGAAGAGTATTATTTAAATCACACGTAAATTGGTAATTGACTTTCGACCTGGGTCAAACTTGCAAACTTGCAATGTTTTGATAGCATTCCCAAATTAAGTATATGGATAGATATTTGAACAGCTTTCAGAATCACTCCTCTTTTCCCCTCTTCCTATTTTTTTTTTCACTGCAGGTAAAGTAAAATCTTGAATTAAAAATAACAGATCTTTATTAACTTTTCATGTTTGCCTTACCCTTCTTCCCAGTTGGTGTGACCAGCTGACTTCTTGTCTTTATTTCAGTTATTCTTCCTTCCAGTCCACCTGAAGGCACACTAATAGTTTCTCTTTCCTGCTTGCATTTTCTTGCAGGCATCAAAAATAGCAAGTGCTCCTATGTGTAATATACATAATAGCTAGCCATCAATTTACAAAGTTAAATTCAGCAAAGCACCCTCTTGTATTAATATTTAAAGCACCATTTAACGTATCTGCAATTTAAGCAGCTATACTGAAACCCTTTGCATAAAAATAGTTAATGATGTTCCAAAGTCAGCCATCTAGAAAATTTCTTAGTTATATTGTGCAGTGCAGAGCAGACCCAGACCCTGCCCTTGTGGGTTTCAGGGGCCCTGGTTTTGTCTCAGTGCCACCTAATGGGGCTGGTGCTGATTTTTCCCCAGGAAAGCCCAGAGCGAGCACGGAGAAGTTTTGCTTATGCCACCACAAAGCTGGCAGGCTGGATCCGTTATCACCTTAGGAGGCACGTAAGGTGTTTGTCCAGCCCCCCAAATTAGCTTTGGGAATGGATACCATATCCCACCCCAGTGTCAGGGAACATTCATAACCCACGGCAGGACATGTCGTGGTCTACATGATTCAAGCGGTGACTCAGACAAAGGCCGTGCATTCATGACAGTTTTCACAGGGTCGTGGCATTTATAGAAGAGCCACCTCTCAGATCACCATGTCTAATGATGATCCCTCCCTTCAGGCTTCAGCCAGTCTTTCCAGAAAGCTGTATTTGATATTAAATTGACTGTACGCTTGATCTTTACCCAAAAGGCACATCCCCTGCTTGCTGGATACACGGTATTTGTGCATAAAACAAAATCTTCCTGCCTTTCAGCCCAGCCTCTTTCCCTAACCCTTGTCTCATTCAATAATTTACCAGCTGTTCCAGGAAATACTCCAGCTTCGGTAGTAAGGAACTTTAATTGACTTGCTGGTGTCTGCAGCTATGTTAAAATACAGTCAGGTGCTGCAGAGGACGTGCTGCTGCGTGTGTGTAAACTTTGAAGAGCTGGCTCCTTAGCACGGGGTGGTGCTGAGCATCAGCTCCTGGGGCTTTGAGCACCTGCAGCGTGGCTGGGGCTGACCTTCACCTTCCTCTTGCTGCCAGGAAAACTGCAGCAGACTCCCAGCAGGAAGGAGGATGACCCGCCTGGGGCTGCCGTTACCTTCCAGTTGGACTTTGAATTAATCGGAAAGCCAGCAGCGCCTGCCAACAAGGCAGCCTCCTTCCCAGCTCCACAGCCGTGTAGGAATGGGTGTGCAAGTGGTGGGGATCACAGGCCAAGGACGACCCAGGCTTCCACTGTGAAGATAAGGAAGGCAAGGAGGCGAGAGCATCGCTTATCTCTGCCTGCATCATGGCTCGTTTCAGCCCTGGTGTAGCTCTTTTCACAGGGAACTCGTGTCCCGTTCAGAGGGATGTGGGCCCTGGCTGGGCTGGGCTGAACCCTGTGGGATTCTGCAGCAGCTGACACCAGCGTTTCCCTACCCCTTCTCCTGAACCTTGGCAGTATTGTCCTGCAGTGCAGTGAAGGGGACAGGTGAGGGCCTCCAGGGGCTGAGGGAAGGAAAGCTGCCTCTGCACATCACTGTCAGAGTGTTTATTTATTTATCACGTAACGGTAGTTACAGCCGGAAAAAGCAGGAGGGGGATTGCTGCCAGACAATGTATCTAGGGAGATGTTTTGTTACTGCCACCAGCTGTCCCTTTGGAATAGAGAGCACTTCTGAGCCATGACTCATGCAGCCAGTGTCTTATTTCACTCTCCCATTTAGCCAAAAATGTTCCTTCAGCCCAAGAATGCAATAAAAGCTTCCTTTTCCTGGCAAGGATTTTCACAGCCAAGTGATCAGCAAAGGAGAAGAGGCATTTTAACTTCAGGAAAGGAACTTCTGCTGTAATTAGAGGACCAGCAGATAACCTGCCTGAGAGGTCAAGGGAATACTCCTTTAAGACAAGAAAAAGTCATCAGATTATTTCAAGATACTGTAAAGTCAGTGGAAAAACTCGTCTGGATTTGGACAGATGCACAATCAGATCTTAACATGCAAGACAGCAGCAAAGCCAGAATCAAATCTCCCAGCAGAGGCTGACACCTCGGCCTTCCCTTGCCAGCAGTCCCCTCCGCTGGCAGCCTTCCCACTGCAGGCAGCTCTTCAAGTCTTACTGCGGATTCGGTGACTTTGAGGTCTGCTCCTTTCCACGACTCCATCTAGCTCTGCTCAGGCATTCTAGCCTCGATGCCCCAGAAGAGTAAAGCCAGAACTTTTGACATATAGGGGGGACAGACTGCCAGATGCTGCAGGACACATCTGCCACAGGATGGAGAATGGGCTCGGGCAGGGAACCACAGCTTGGGTTTGTGCCCCTGAGAGGGAAGCAACTGAACGGCCGATCCTGTGTCTGCAGTGCAGGGCTGTTGGAGGTTTCCCCAGACACGAAGTGCAGCTGCTGAAGGGGATTTGTTTAAGTGGGAAAAGTCCTCACCTACCGGCTGCATCCAGCTGCTAGGCTGCAGGGCACTGCTGGAGATGAGCAGGATTTAGCCCTTGCTGCAGAGGAGTGAATGAGCAGATGCAACGGGCTGATGCTCGCTGTGTGAGACCTGACACGTGCAGACCTCGTGGACCTCTTCCGTGATCGAACAGCGATTCCACTGAGCGGGGCTCTCAGAGCAACACAGAGTTCATAGGCAACTAAATAAACCATGATATCAATGAGGAGAGGGGCGGTGTGGAAGGAAGCCTGGGTAAAAATGCTGGTTGGAAGCACAATGATTTTAGTTACCCTAAATGCCACGGGAAGATCCTTGCGTGAGGGTCCCTGCCCCAGCTCCTTCTCTGAAATAGCTGCTGGGAAAAACATTTCCATCGCTGACTTCTGCCATGAGGCCGATGCACGCACGCTCTTGTACACACGCACACTTCGGGGGAACTAGGGTCATTTAAAAACAACCGAACAGAACTGATCAAAGCTTTCATTCCTAAGGCTCTAATGCAAAATGTCAGATTGACAGCCACTCGGTGGTGTCGCTTTATATTTTTGGCACAGGCAGACGCTGGCGGGGGGGTTCATGACTATTTAGTGCACTGCCCTAGATGGAGCTGCGAAGCAGCTGGGGAAGGGCTGGACAGAGGTAGAGCCTCCGTGCCACATTCCGGAGATTAGATAGGAGCTCAGGCCTGAACTCCACAGAGGGGCCAGGCCAGTGAAAGCTAAAGGCTGTAGGAAAAAAATGGGACCCTAACAGTCGAGAGCTTCCAAAAATAAAGAAAAGTGGGTCAGAAGGACTGGAGAGGGGCTGGAGTGCTTTTTCAAAATACAGGGGGGAGAAGGAGACAAGCTGTCACTCATTAAGAGAGGATCCCCATCCCCAAAAACACTGCCTGAAATGTCAAAGGTGAGAGTAATTGGGCAAGGGAGTTGGAATTTGAGCATAGTTACCAGGCAAGAGGAAAAACACTACACCTGCTCTCCAGGAAAGTATTTTAAGCTTAAAAATAAATAAAACCTCGCACCATGAAAATGAAAGATGTATGCTCTGCAGATAGGATGTCTTGGAACTTGTCAAATCCTTTACTGCGCCGTTGTCACAATAGACTCCGTGCCAGCTATGCCAGTCATCAAATAAACAACTTTCTCATCACTAGCAAACAGAGTGGGAGTAAAAGGGTGGGTGGTGTGCCCTGTCCCCAGAGTGCATTTCAACGATGCTACTAATGATGAACTACAAAGGGTATTGTGAGTCTCACAGAAGTGCAGAAAGGCAGCCTGTTGTTAGCAAGGGGCTTGAAAAAGTAGCCAGAAGACAAATTATCTGCCTAATGGCATAAATTCATTCCACTTCACTGAGTATGCAGAACCCTCAAGGGCTGCCTCCAATGGTATTGTGAAGACTAAGTTTTGGCTGAAAGCAGGTACTCATGCTTAATTTGTGCAAAGAACAATCCATCCTCAAACTAATGGCAGGTTTCCCACTAAGTACAGACTGAACACTCAGTCAAATATAGCTTAATATTGCGTATTTACCCAAATCTTGATGGTGGGTTCTGAGCTAAATCTAGAACCCAGGATCCTGGAGGTTTGATTTCCAATAAGCTTTGGCTAAAACCTGAGTTCTGCACAACTACACACTTTCTATTTACTTCCACTCTCGCGTCATGGCAGGATTAGTCTCTGAGAAAAAGCTCACATGGGATTTATACAGCTCTTAAGTGAATTAAGTTGTGAGAAATTGGAAGAATTTCATATAATTCTGAATTTAAAAGAGACAGTCCTCCCAAAGCAAACATATAAACCCCTTTTCGGAGCTCATGGGAATTTTAGATTAACCCTGAGTATCCTTCCGAGCTCCTGCAGCCTCTGCTTGATATAGTGCCGAGCAAACCAAACATCCCCAACTTTTGAAAATAGAACCTTTATAGTCCTCATTTCTTTGTACAAAAGGCAGATTCCAACACTAGGTCAGGCAAATCACAGTCAGTACCTATCCCGAATGTCTCCAGTACTCTGTTCTTAGCACACTGTTCACACCGGTCCCAGATCTTGCTGCACGAGCTCCCGGTCCTCACACAGACACAATTCACTTCTCATCACACCTCCGCAGCCTCCTGCCCGTCTGATTCTTTGGCTCCTGTGCACTCATCGCACACTGGCAACCACTGCAGCAGCAAAGAGGAAAGAAACAAAAGATTACTGCAGGAATCACTAAGCCCATCAATTTTTCAAGTCCTTACTCTTAGCTACGTTATCACACCCAGTGCAGTGGGCATTTTTCAAACATTCAGGCAGGGATGAGAAAAAATAACAGAACAATGTGCAGATGTTCAGCTCCTGCAAAAGAAATACTGTCCCACTGTGAATTATAAGCCTGACTTCAGGATATTTGGGATAAAGTCTGGTTAGCATTTGTGCCGATATGATCTGTAACACCAACTTCCACAAGCCCAAGGATTTCGTCCTGGTCAGCTCCTGTTTTCTGTGTCCCTCCGTAGAAGAGAAGGGTGGAAGGGAAGAACTCCTGCTGCTCTGGGCACCCCTGCTGTGACACTCCAGGTGGGCCACGAGGCCAAATCCACAACAACGGGGATTTTTCAGCAAATCAAATGCAGACCACCCTTTTCCCCTCTTGCCTGAGCCAAAACAGTGGTCCTTCAAGGTTAGCAAAATAATAAGCTGGCAAATGAAGGCAGACGGAGACCCTGCCAGCTCTGCACCTTGCCAGCTATCTGTCATGCTAACGGGTAAACAGACACTGATGCCTCCATGATTTTCCATCCATTGCTTAGCCCGCCCACAACGAAGTCGTCACTTAATTTTAAATTAAAAAGGGGGCACGAGGGATTGTTAAAAAGGCCTAGTGGAAGCTAGGGAAGGAGACGACATCTGAGAGCCCTGGGTCACCCTACCCCATCCAGCCTCTATCATTGCTGCTTTGTTCCATATTTAGCCCCTGACAACTGTGTGTAGTGCAGGAACTCCCAGCTCTGTTTTTTCCCTCCCCCCTCTGCCGTCTCCGCTCCCTGAGAGCTTTCAGAAATTGCTTTCTTTTTCCCCGTGGCCTTAACTTTCTGCCCCTATACCCAAGAAGATGGCAGAAAAGCAGGAGGAGCCCAGCAACGCTCAGAACGGTGAACCTGACAACGCAGAAGAGGGCGAGGGAAAAAAGAAGAAGAAGGTGAAGAGGGAAGACCTGCCACCCTTTGAAATTGTGACAGGGTAAGAGGTTTAGCTGTAAAGAGGGTGAAAAAGACTGAAACGGGGATCTTCAAAGGTCCCTGCCTCAGCTCTGGTGCTGGGTAATTAAAGGTGGTGCCTTAAGCCAGTGCTCTTCTGAGTAGTCTTAAACGGTTTAAGTACGGCTTTCGTTATTGTGGGATTTTGTTAAAAGTTTCAGTGCATTTTGCAGGGGATGGATTCACCCCAGGCACGCGGGCAGCCAAATCCATTTGTTTTCATACAAGCAGGTCTGCTTCCACAGTACTCACCAATTCCCTCGTAGCGCGCTGCAATGGGGTGACTTGCCTGACAATAAAGGGATGGAAGGAATGGGTCCTTGATGAACGCTGAATATTGATTTCTTGGTGTGATCAGTGGCTCTTGTCTGAAAGTTTCTCTGTCTGTGGATTAGGAAAAATACCCCTGCTATGGCTGATTTACTTTATGGACCTAAGGGACAGATTTTTCAAGAGAGTGAAAAGTCCACATTTTCAAGGGCTCCACACCCACAGCTGGAACCTGGCTTTCAAAATGCCTAACTCACAGAAGGGCACCAAAACAATAGGCAGTTTTCAAGACTGCAAAGCAGCAAGCAGCTCCTTTTGTTCCAGGGAGCCTGGCCTTTGAAAGAGGCAGATATAACAGAGATCTGCTAGGAAGCTGAACTCTGCCAGATGTAATTGACAGCTGCAAGTAGAAAAAAATGTGATCTGCTATCTCTAAGCATTTCCAAATGCTCGTTGTAGTAGTATCAAGATGCCCTATGTAGCTCTTCCCTCTAGACTCCCTCGGAAGTCACCAAGGCAGTGCTCCCAGCATATAACCCAAAACCACGATTTCTTCCAGCTGCTGGTATACAAACCTCAGGCCAGACTCTAAAATCCCACTTGGAATCTTTCTGACTGTGACAGGGCCACCGGTAAGAAAGGCTCCGCAAATAAAATTTGGCTGGCATTTCTGAAAAGCATGCAGGAGGTTTCATCTCGCACAATTGGGTTATGTCCCTGCATGGGGGTGAAAAAACAATTTTCTTCTTAAAAAAGCGTATGTTCTGAAAATCACTTCTTGTGGTGGGGCTGTTCACAGCCTTTAGTCTCTGTCGTGCACAATCATCCAAATAATACATCTGCCAGAACAGGGACTTTTAAGAAAAACACATTCCTCTGCTATGAACTGAGCCTGGACTAATGACAAACGTGGTGACAACTCCTAGATGCACAGAACACACACTAAATTAATCTCGTCAGGAAATTATGGTTTTTTTCAGCTGTAGAACACTCGACTTTCAATTAGGACTGCCAAGGAATTGGGCAGTATCTCCAAACTTCCTTGCTAACCCCAACAGCCTGGGCAGGAACCGGTGTGCTAATCACGGCTGGAAAAAAAACTAATAGTTCTGTGCTGCAATGAAAAGATTTGTTGGAATGACAAGGCTGTTACAGATTTTGGCAGGACTTTCTACACTTAAAAGGCACCAGCAGGAACATGAGGGGCGATGTGTCTGCAAAAAGAAAGGGTTAACAATAGGAAAACAACCTCCTGAGGCTTAGGAGGGAGCCACGCTGCTGGAGCCCTACCAGGGCACAGGGACTAGGGCAAGATCCCCAGGTGACACAAGGCAGTCTCAGGAAAGGCTTTTCAAGGAACGAGTTAAAGTCTGTGCTGTGGCATCCACATGCGTTAAGCTGTGAAAATCAGCTAGTACCATGCAATATGCTGATACCGAGCAAGGCAAGAATTTAAGTTTCCAAAATGGAAGTACTCGAACGTTTGGTGAGGGACCCTAGAGCTGTCAGTATGTGATTATTCTGTGATCATTGTAACGCTCTTTGGAAAGCGTTTAGAAGGATCTGGTGAATTCCTGCAGGACTCAAAACCAAGTATCACCTGATGATTAGTTTATTACCTGTATGCTGGCTATTAAAGGTGAGAATGAGGTAGTAAAGCAGAAATCCCAAAGGGCCCTGAAAGAGGTACAGAAAAATCCAGCAAGTTTTACTTTCATTTTAAGGACCCCGTCAGCATAGGCTGTGCTTCGACCTGGTTTGAGCACTGTTTGGACTTTCTAATTATTTAGGAATTTTCAGCCAATAAAGACAGTTATGTGAATTACGAGAAAACACATAACTGCAACTGTGCAAGCACTTAAATTCAATTACACTGTCTACTACTCAAGCATTTCAGTTTTAGCCCTTGGATTAGGGGCATCTTGTGACACACAACCAAATTTTCAAGCTGAGGCTTACAGCCAAGATTGGCTTACATCAAAAAAGCTGGGAACCTAATCACTCTATTTAAGAATATTAAGCCCCCCTGTGCTTTTTGTCAACACAGCCCTCGATAAATATAAGCCCCTGCTGTGTACGTTTCATGACATTTAAGGAGACACATTTATTTACACTTTACCCAGGGTGTAAATGAGGTTCCTCCTAGCAGTGATAAACCCTTGGTTCCTCCTAGAGCTAATCATTACCTTCTATAACCAATGAGCCCAGCATGAGCATGTTTATTTGTGAACAGTTGTCGAGGAGCAAGCAAAAGGACACTGTTTTATAGGCTCCAGTAACTTAAGACCAAGTATAAATACTCACCAAAAAACATGTAAATGTAAAGAATATGTCTTACCAGTTTACTGCAGTTTTTAGACAATCCCACATTTTTATTCTCTCATTCTCTTCTCCTACCTGCCATGCAATGGCACAGGGCATCGTGACCATGCTGGGCAGCTGCTGCATTCCTCCAGTCTACCTTATTTCAAGGTACTTAAATAGACATTATAGACTGAGATTCTTGCCTCAAAGTTTCAATATTTTAATATTAATGTGATCTAACAGATCACAAAACAGCCTTGCTACTACCCAGGACAAGCACTTGGATAAATTAGGCTTGAGATGGTTAGAAAATCCCTGAAGAGCGCCATTTAATGACCTCCACAGAAGCAGGAAAATAATATTTCAGCTTTTACCTTCCCATATACCGCAAGTGAGCTGTGACCACCTGCATCTTATCATTAGAACAGATGATTTTTAGGAGCACTCTGACAGTTTGGTGCCTGTAAATAATTTAAGGGACCTTACATATACATAAACCTCGTGTGCAAGTCCTAAACCAAACATGACAAGTATGATAAAACAAAAAAAAAAAAAAAAGCAGAAAAGCAATTAGCCTAGTTACTGAAATCGGTGGTATCTGTGCATTTTAATAAGCTTATACAGTTACATGCAAGACAACACAATTTTTATGTTTGGCAGTACAGCTTCCAGCATAAGAAATACAAGAACTGAACTTGCATCTCCTTGGTATATTTTGTTGGCATTCCCCTTCTCTAAGGTTAGAATAACAACAACAAAAAAGGTAAAATAAGGATAATTAACATTCATAAGCTACCTGCCATTCAATCATGGGAAAACAGGCTTGCCAAGAACTAGTGATTTACTCAGGAACGGAAAGAAAGCAATTCAAAGCTAGATCTCAGTTTCCAAAGAAGCAGGCTTTGTTTTTCATAGCAGATGACACAGCTATTCCAGGGACGCATTTTGATTTGCAATTGCTTGTAAAACGTCTTAAGCTACCCAAATAAACACCGCAATACTTCATTTTGCAGTCAGTTATTAGGGTCATCTGCCAAGCACTCTGTAACTCCAAGGAGAGATTATGCAGCACGCAGCATCCAAACACACCTCCAATCTTACAGCACGCACGGTTCCTTCTTTCCCATTCTTTCACTGCTGCATCACTTGCTGGGGGGCTTTCCTGCTACGCAGAGACACAAGGCTTGAGTCCCCACTGCTAGGAAGAGTCACGTAGCAAGGACGCAGCTAAGCCGAGCCAGGGCTCATGTTTACAATTCACACTTGTGCCAAAATGTCCTCCCTCGTCTGATTTAGATGGGATTAAGGAGATTCTTGCTAACTAGCAAACACAGTTTATTGGTTGATTCTGTATCCACGATCAGCAAGTTTTCCAAGCTCTCAGCCAATTACTTAGACTTGGAAAATGCCCTTGGCTTTGCTTGAGTTCTTTATCAGAAACGTACTAATTAAATTGATGCATATTCCATGCCGCTAGGAGAACAGATTGAGGTGAACATTGCAGATAATCTTAGGCACCTAGATGATAAGCAAAAAGGTTGTCTGGAAAGCCCAACTAAACCCACCAGTGAGTCAATACATCCTGGAGCAGTCCACTGTTGTTTAAGCTGTTCATCAAAATATACAGACTTAATTTCACCACTGATGTCACTGCTTTGTGGTCAAGAGACGTAAATCAGGAATGAATGTCCGTGTGACTCTGATGCGATACATTTAGATATGTGATGTTATTTTAAAACAACTTACTGCAGCCTCACAAACTTATCTTTGAAACAAGGCAATGGGTGGCTTGTTGGTCACACTCAGCTGGACTTTCAAAAATATCTTTAAAAATCATTACATCATTAACTGAAGATTCATTAATTATCTAGGAAAAGTGCTGCTCTCCAAAGGATGTACTTTTTTTTAATAGCCTCAAAGAACAAGACAAAAGGAGTTCAGGGAATAAGAGGCGCTATGCTGAATTCCAGTCTGATAACGCTCTTAATGAAATCAATGGAAGCCTTGCAATTCATCCTAACGAAAATGAGACTAGCTCTAACAGGTAACTAAGTCACATGAAGTAAGGGAACAGATGGAAAACGCTAAGAAATGGAAGTTAAAGCAGTCTTTCTGGGTAGTTTAGAAGCTCCGCATGCCAGTGCAAACTTCCCCTATGCAGGCCTGTGGAAACTCTCAGCGCAAACCAGAGAACCACAGAGCAGATTGCACCAGAACAGAATGATTTATTTGCTTATTAATAAAAATAAAAGCCTGTATGTACACTACTGCTTCTCATCCCTCAGTAATACACTGGCAGCTAAAACAATAACAGCAGGAAGGGTCCCAAACAGGCTTTTCTATTAAGTCCCATATTGTACAGAACTGATCTAAGCAGAACTGAACAGTGTAAGCACTTAATACGGTTAAAAAAGCAGCTGAAAACCTGCTTCTAGTAATATTTTTCAAGTCAGACTTGTACTCTGAACCTGCATTGTTATGAATCAACTAAATGCAAAAGGAATTGTGGTGTTCCTTGACTGACAGCAACCGTAGATATCCCCAGCATAGCTGCAATGCTCTGAACTAAATCATTGCGACTTGCACATCTTGTTACATTTTGAAGACTAATGATCTTCCTCTCTCCGTACAGAGCACAGCTGCCAACCTAACCACAGCAACTCTCGCGCTATCTGGCTGGTGTAGCACACTGATATTCCAGGTGAAGCTGTTCAGCTGTAAAATCGTGCTGTTGGGAAATCCAGACCAGAAGTGTGAGCTGTAACTCCAGGCCTTTTACTGCGATTGTGCATAGCAGGCCCAAATGCACCCTAGATACTACTGTAGGATCATAAAATATTAAAAGGGGAGGTCGTTCTTTTATGGTTTAACTTTCTCAAAAGCCAAAAATGCCACAGGACTTTGGCAGCAAGAATCTCTGGCTGTGACAAGTACGAACATACATATACCAGTGAAGTTTAGAAACTCTGTTAAGTGGAATTAAACACTTATGGAAGAATGCATTTAAGTGTTTAGAGCAGCACAGCTAAAGCAGCTTGATGATAGCTATAATTTACTTGAAGTTGTTTTTAGATAGCACACTATATCTAATCCTTTTCTATACAAAAATCCATTTGCTTTCGGTACATATTGCAGCAATTGCAGCCAGGTACCACATGAAGAATTCCTCAATGCCTGGTCCCCACAGTGGTCTTTCTGTTGAGCCTTTCCCATTCCAATCGGTCTGTAGGAGCGTAGCTTTATCCATTACACTCTACAGAAGACATCCACTGATTTTATAAGGCATCAGATTCAGCCCTTCACAGGTAGTCCTTATTCCTGACCCGCAACCACCCCACGTTTTCACTGTGGTGCAAAGCAGGATTTACATTAGCAAGCTGGCAGTGCATTCCCTCTGTTCCCACAGGACTAGGGGAGCACAGCATACTGACCTCGAGTCTATTCACTCTTTTCCATACCATTCGTTTCCACCACCTCTGGAGAAACCTTGTACGATGCTGCATCACAAATTCTTTCTCCTCAGCAGAACGACACTGTGCCACCTACTCCTGCAGCCTCATTGCTCTCCCCATTTAAAATTTCCAGGAGTCTCCGAATCTCTCCTGACCTTTGTCTGCTGTACGCCCTGGAGAGGTCTGACGTTATAATCTGACTGGAGATGAGACGGGGATGAATAAGACGCTCACTGTTTTACAAAGATTCATTAGAGCTTCAGTAGGAATATCAAGGTTATAGGTCCACCTAAAGCTCAGATGAGAGGATTACAACATCCTGGAGGATTACTAGCATGTAGCAAATGAAATGTTGTGTTACTACTTTTCATTATTTCACTTTGGTTACTTTGCAGTCTTCACTCCCATCCTTCGTAGCATTTAGCAGGTCGCAAGGCACGTTGTCAGCATCTTTTCATCTCACATCCTTTGAGCATGGGTTCTCGTACTGACGTACTCCACAGTTTGATGCTACAGGGGACAATCAGGAAAAGCTGGTGCTCCATTAGAAAGAAACAGGCTCTTGGAGATGATGCAGCTTTCTTTTTTCACCTCTTCAATCAGTAGTACATAAAAGCTATACACAGTATTTTAAGGAGCTACTTTCAATTTTGCTACATAACAGCAGACTACCCTGCTTGGGTGAAAGAACTGGTCACACGTCTCTGTGATAGTTCACTTTGAATTATCCTAGTTTAGAAACCCAAAATGAAAAAGGTGCACAACAAATTAAAAAGAAGTGACTGAAGTTTATCAGCTGTCAAACTTCAGTGGGAAAAACACTCCTTCATAGCAAAGTCACGCTTGATCTTAGATATTCACATTTAGCTAAAGCCACAACGTAATCCTACTGAACATTAGCACTCAGCTGGTTCTGGAAGAATAAAACCAGAACACGTACAAACTGCAGCTAGTCAATTACACGTGCCTCTGCTCAAAGGAAATCCAGACTGCAGAAGCACTAAGTGTAAAACATTAATTAGTAATGCCAGAGCTACCTAAACAATTAGGACAGCAGATCTCACAGATTAACGTTGCAGAAGCATGCTGACAGAAGAGTATAAATGGCCCAGAGTACAGTAAATTTTGTAGTCTCAAAAAATGCATTTAAGCAGCAACTGGTTCTTCAAGTACCTCTATGCAGACAGCAGAAATGCACAGCCCAAGTTTGTCAAAATTCAGTGAAAAAGACCGGGTGTTCAGAAGGGGTCTGAAAGCCTTACCACGCAGTAGAAGGAGCTAACCAGTCGATTTTAATGTGTTTTTGTCCTTTTCCAATAAAACATCTCCTTTCAATACATGGCAGAAGACAGCCATGGTAGATTGAACTGATCCGAGACCACACAGGAACTAAGCCTGTCCTATAACCCTTTATTATCCACCTCTGAGATGCTTCTCTCCTCTCCACCTTCCACAGGGAGCGCCTCCCAGCCATATTTTTCAAATTCCAGTTCAGGAACGTGGAATACAGCTCAGGCAGGAACAAAACCTTCCTGTGTTACGTTGTCGAGACCCAAGGCAAAGAGTCAGTGACTTCTCGGGGCTACCTGGAAGATGAGCACGCAGCTGCCCACGCAGAAATTGCTTTCTTTAACACAATTTTGCCCAAGTGCGAATCAAGTCTCCGCTACAACGTCACCTGGTACGTCTCCTCCAGTCCCTGCGTGACCTGCGCTGATCGGATAACCGAGACCCTGAAGAAGAACAAGAACCTGCGCCTGACGATCATGGTAGGGCGCCTCTTCATGTGGGAAGAGCCAGAAATGCAGGCTGCTCTGAAAAAAATGAAGTCAGCTGGCTGCAAGCTGAGGATTATGAAGCCTCAAGACTTTGAGTATGTCTGGCAGAACTTTGTGGAACAGGAGGAAGGAGAGGAAGCAAAGGCTTTCGTGCCATGGGAGGACATTCAAGAGAACTTCCAGTATTATGAGGAAAAGCTGGCTGAGATTCTGCACTGAAGCTCACGTGAGTGAGGATTTCTGTTTGCTCACCTTGCTCCTCGCGTTAGTATTAGATTCCTCTTTTTCTTCAGGCTGTTAAAGGCGTAACACAGAGTCATTTCCAATTACTATTACTCCTATAAGTACCGAGCTGTGCTTGTCGGTACCAGGATACTGAGAATTCTCCTAGGCAGCACCTTCCCCTTTCAAAGGTATTAATGATACAATTGGCCTCTTCGCAGCAGAAGCCTCAGGGATTGAAAGCTCTTTTTTCCCCTCAAATGCCTCCAGGGAGGAAAAAAAAAGAAAAAATAAATAAGATTTAGAAGGTAGGGTCAGTAGACGCAATAAAAATGCCCATTTCCTGCAGGCACGATACTCAAATGCATGTGAAAGCACAAGAGAAATGTACAAAAAAATAGAATTTCCTCCACTCCCAAACTCTAGCACTCTAGAACAAAAACCAAAACAAAAATTCACAAAGGCATGCGAAGCCTCTAACACCTCTCTCTTCTTCCCAGGACCAACTCAGGAAAGATGTGCGAACAGCGACGTGGCAGACTTGACACCTAGGCCACTCCTGCTTTCCGAAGCTTTGACTCCAGCAGATGCAGTACTAACTCCTGCAAGATTAGGCTCTGATGGACTACCAACACACGTACAACACCTTCGGTGTCTGGGATTTCCTGGTTTATTTTTTGTTCTTCTCCACCCACCCTCCCTGTCCCCCCTCCCGCAACAAACCTGTGCTGCCTCTGCTGTAAGAAAAGGCAACAAACCACGGGGCTTAAGCCTGGAATGAAATGGATCGCAGGGGATCAACAGGACAAGGCTGTAGGCCTCGCACACCAGGACTACTTTAGGAGAGCATAGAACAAAGCTGCTGATTAGAGAAATGTGTCTAGAATGAATACACTTCATAAATATTACAAAGAAAGGGAGTTAAGATGAATAAAGAAGTTTTATTGTTTGTCCTTCTCAATAGTAACTGTTTTTAATTAGGGTTAACTCATCGACTGTACAATTATGACAGAGCCAACAGTACTTGATTTCAAATGCACCAGATACCTTTTTCCCCGTGTTCAGTGATGTCTGTGATATAAAACCGGGAAAAGGAAAGTGAAATAAAATCGGAAACCACTGAAAAGTAAAGCATTGTTATTCCTTCTCTGTTTCAAAGAGGTCCTAAAATCAATCTGACAAGTGCCATACCCGGGGACAGCCACGCATGAAGTATTTCCTTCCGAAGCGCAGCATGATGAGAAGGGAGCGGTGCTAGGGGCCAGGACGTTTCATGAGTGTGTGCACGCATGGAGACACGGAGAGGGAAACAGGGAATTACGCTTTTCATGTAAAACAAGGCTCAGACCAAACCAAGGTCAGGGGGAAGCTCTCCAGCTAGAAAAGCGAGTCACAGGGGTTGTTCTTCCAATTGCTTTTTGGTGGTGGCTGCTGCACTGTCGCAGGCTGGCACGGCGCTACGCCCACACACGCCCTGACTGCAGCAGTCTCTTCACCCAAACTGCTCTCAGTTCTGGCACAAACTTCCCAGGCAACAAAAGCAAGCACCACCAGGAACACCTTGGTGCAGCCGCCGTGGATTTTGTGTCTTTGCCACTGGCTCGAAGAAACAAACAGAAATAAGCACAGGAACTAAATCCATGAACAGTCCTGGTGTTCGCTCCTGAGCAGCTCAATGCTCCCAGTTCCTACTTGCTTTACTCGGTTTATTTCTCTGAGTTGTGGGTTTAGCTATAAAACAAAAATAAGTTCACAGAAAAAAGGACAGCCAACAGAGAGGAGCAATACGAAGCTCTTAAAGACAAACAGGATTTGCAGATCTGCATAAACAAAGAGAACATACAATACAAATTCAGCCGTAACACACAAACCAGAAAAGGCTCCGTACATTTAAGCAGATCATAAAAAGTAACCGGGAACCCTATTTCACAACAACTAAACCTTGGCTGTCTCATCTATTCGATTTATTCAACAGATCTGGCATTTTCACAAGCATTCAGTATGACACAAGTCAAAAGATTTGGTATTAGGGGACAGTGGGGAAAAAACAAACAAGGGAACGCTGAGAGCCGGTTCGTTCTTCACTGGAAGCAAACTTCCCAAAGCCCGGAGCACAGCAGTGTTCCAACGCGCTGCTTTGTGTTTATTTGGCCACAACAAAACCAAACTGCAAACAACAGCTTAACTACAAAAGCAGTAAAAAAAAAAAAAAAAAGATGGAAAACCCAAACCTTGCCTTCCATGTGACTTTTTTACAGCCCATCATTCATATGGGAAGACTCAAAAAAGGGAGTTCTTCCTGGCACATCAACCACACCACACAAAATACACCACCCAGGTGTGCTTACAGGTCTCCAGGATCCCCTTTCCAAACCGTTTTCCTCCTGCAGGGTACAGCCAGAACGTGCACACAGGAAGGTTCTGTGCGGGGACCGTGCTCCGACCCGACAGCAGAGCCCTGAAGACACATTTGCTTCACGCTGACAGCGCGGTTCTCCTTGCTGCAGCCTCCTAACAAAAATACTCGCTTCCAAAAGGTAAAAAATTAATTTCTAATCCCGTGTAATGATACCGTATGTGAACGCAGCAAAACTTTTTTTTAAAAATAGAAATGGCAGGGCTCCACAGCTCATCGCTACCAACCAGAACCAATCAACTACCACCTAGGCAGCAGCAGGCAGCCCCACGTTCACTGGCTGAGCGCGGCCAGGTGCTCTGTGGAGGACCAGTGACACCTGGTGGCTTCCTGGGACAGACCAGGAACTCCCTGAGGTTCAACACAGGCTCCCTGAATGTCCTAAATGAGCTGCTCTGGGACTTCTTTTTGTTTTTCCTATTAAGCCGCTGCCAACACAGGAGTGAGCTCTGCTCAGAAGAATGTGCTCAGCATGCAGTTCCCCCCCCATCGAGTTAAGAAGTCGCCATTCCTGAAAGCAGGGGAAACGAGCGCATCTTCGACCTCTTCTGCTCACAGCGTGTAAACCGTAATCTTGATATCTGTGTCTTCAAACACCTCCCCGAGAATTGCTGAAACTTTATCCCAATCCAAGCGGTCAAGTCCGCACCCGATCCTGGAAAATAAAACACCAAAACAACTGTAACGAGCATGCCACGAACACCGAGCCCTTCAGGCAGCTACAATTTCACGTGGCGCTTAACTCAACTCACCACAAATCAACACGATGCAGATAAAACACGGCAATTACCAAGCCCCAATGTTTTGCTACCGTTAAAACCCACTGGGAAACGCACGCTTCAGTTACACAATTGAGTAAGAGAGTTTTTTTGTAGTGGATACTGGAGCTCTTGTCTGATGGTAGGGAATCATCTCTCAAAAATCCTCCTACCCGAGCAACGCTGAATCACAGCGCACTGACTGGCGTGCTTACTTGGGCATGGAAATGTCCGTAACTCCGTTGTTCAGGCAGTGACTTTTCATGGCTTCCAAGCTCTTCCGCATGTCCTCGTAAGTGGGTTTATGAGAAACTTTCTTCTTTGTAATCTAAGTGTAAATGTAAAAGGTCAGCGGTGCCTTCCGTGTGATCACTGCAACCTTTTTTTCTTTTTCAAAGCATGCTCAGAGAGCGCACACCCCGATCTGCTACTACGAAGGAAAAAAGAACTACACTTCGCAGCTTGAAGCAGTTGATAAATTAGCAGCTGATGCTGTGAACTTCAAAGTGGGAACACGCGCACACAAGGAAGCTCGGCTCCTCCTCAAGGAGGAAGACTTGAGTCAAACATCTCACTTGTTTTAGAACATACTCAAAAAACCCTCTCGGCTCTTAAAGCCCTCGTTACAGTATCTGATACAACTCAGTTACAGGGAAGCACTGGAGTGCTGTCCTCTTCTTACCAGGTAGTAAATATAGCGGTCATCCCTCTGGAGAACTGCCACCTCTCCAGTTTTCTTTTCTGAAGGGAAAAAGAAAGCGTCACTTTTAAAAGAGTTGAAGCCCGCCATGCAAACACCCCAGCAACCCTCCCCGCTTGGAATAACCCGTGCTGCTGGGAATCAGTCCTCAAGCTCCCACACGCCCACCCCACACGCATCACTCACGTTGATCCAACAGCTCCTGGACGCCCCCAAACTTCTTCTTAAAAAGCACAGCTATGCCTGCGCCCATGCGGCAGTCCTCGCTGATGCAATGAGCCAAGGCGTCCGTCTGGGGGCACGAGAAAAGGTCTCCCTTAACACACTTGATCTGAAGAACACAAAGAGAGATGGGAAAGCTGAGAGGGCACACAATGGTAACACAACACCTGCAGCTAGGCAAGCCCAGGTGGTAACACCTGTGAGGCACCGAGCTTACGATGCCATCTATGTGTAAATTGATTTAGTATGAATCGTGAGCGTGACAAGCAGGTAACGTATCTTTTCTACAGGATCGGCTACAGGAATCAAGTGCCAGCTCAGCAGTTCATTTTACACAACTGATAAAGGAAAATGATGTAACGCAGAGCACGAGAGGCTTAGTGCACGTGCTCAGCATGCTGCCGGTACGTCGGTGCTGCATACATGACATTTAAACACCTAAGCTCTGTGCTGACGTAAAATACGCACACCTCTGATGGAAGTACAGAAGCACAGGAAAATTATCAAGAACTTTAATAGCAGTCACTCTCCTCCCCAAAGCTATGTGGAACAACCCCTTGTGATGTTATTAGGGAACAAGAATGGCTCTTTACAGAGACGCCCACCACAGCAACAGCCCACATAACCCGTTTTCTACGCACTCGATCCCCTTGCTCCTTGAAGACCTGGGTGGCCATGGTAACGTGGGCTATGGCGAAGACTCCTGTGGCTAGAAAGATGACAGAGAGAAAAAGTTATTAGAACCCCAACCTAGGCAATAAACTCGCGTGACAGAAGGCGCAGGGCTGAGACTGCCTTCATGGGCCACTGTAGGCAGACAAAACGCCCCCTTGGGAAAGAAGGAAGAAAAAAAATGAGGAAAGCAGCAGGGGGGGGGGGGGGGGGGCGAGGGGGGGGGGTTAAGAGGGGTAAGGGAGCGGAAGCACCCACAGCACCCAAGAGCTCAGCCCGTGAGGCACCAGCAGGCCCCAGCCAGGGTTAACGCAGAACCAGCACCCACAGGCCTCAGATCCTACTCCGGGCCGGAAGGAGACCCGGCAGGGGGAAACCCCAACGGGCAGGGTGTGAGGAAGGAGCCGGAGGAGCGGAGCTGGCGCCGCCCCAAGCCTGCCCAGCGCTGCCCACATCGCCCGGCCCGGCCCCGATTCACCGCTAGGCCGCGCTCGGCCTCACGCACAAAATGGCCGCCGCCCTCCCTCTCAGCCGCCTCTCTAGGCAACCCGGAGGACCTCCCTCTCTATGGTACCCGCCCAGAACATTCCGCCGGCCGCCCCACGGCGCACGCGCGAGGCGCTGAGGGCGGGCCCAAGGTGGAGGCGGGATGGCGCGTGCGCACTGCGGCGGCATCCTCCTTGCGAGCCGCCCTCCCTTCCCACGGCGCATGCGCGGAGGCCCCAGGGGGGCGGGGCCTTCCTCCGAGGGGGCCACGTGCGGGAGGCGGGGCCGGCGGGAGGCGGCCTTTGTCCGGGGTTGGGCGCCATTTTGCGCGGAGGCGCTGATTGGGCTGCGGCGGGCGGCGGCGGAGCCAATCAGTGGCGGGGCCCAACCGGGGGAGCGAGGCCCGGGTGAGCGCGAGCAGCCAAGATGGCGCCCCCAGCGCCCCGGGCGGGGCCGGGCGGGGGCAGGGGGCCGGGGGCGGCGGGAGGCGGCCCCGGGCGGCCCCGGGGTAGGAGGGAGCAGGAGGGGACCCGGGGGAACGGGGAGGCCCCAGGGGGACGGAGGAGTACCGGGAGGTACCGGGGGGACGACAGGGTACCCGGGAGGAGGCTGCGGAGAGCACCGGGAGGTGCTGGGGGGGTGGAGGGGAAGGAGCGGGGCAGGCCTTGGGCAGGGCCCGGTTTGCTTCCGTCCCTCCTCCCTTCCCTTCTTCCCCCGTAGGGCCCGGTGTTGTCTGTACGGGGCCGCTGGGGGACGGTAGGGCTCCGCCCTCGGGAGGGGGAGCCTTGTGGCTCCGCGGATATCCAGTGGCAGGGCCCGAGGGAACGGCCTCGGGTTGGGCCAGGGGAGGTTCAGGTGGGAAATGAGGAGACATTTCTGCTCAGAAAGAGCGGCCAGTTGCCCAGGGAGGTGGTGCAGTCACCGTCCCTGGCGGTGTTCGAGGAGAGGTTGGGCCTGGTGCCTGGGGACACGGCTCAGTGGGTGACAATGGTGGTAGGGGGTGGTTGGACCAGATGGTCTTGGAGGGCTTTTCCAACCTTAATGATTCTAGGATTCCTGCTGCCAGATGGGCACCTCCTCCTCTTCATCCTCCTCTTCATCCCCTTCTCTCCCTCCCCACCCCGCCACCAAGGTGGGCAGGGGGCTCCCCCCTTCCCCTGGGGGTCCCAGTGCCAGGCACCAAATGGCAGCCGTGAGCCCCCATCTGAGGGGAGCTGCCCCCAGGGAGCTGCAGCCCTACTGAGGAAGGCCCCAGGGCTCAGGTTCTTCTGCCACACGGTAAAAATGCCCCCGGGTGAACCTCCCTGCCTTGCAAGTTGGGTACGGAGACCACAAACAACACACGGGGGCCACACGTTGGATTCTGTTCAGCAGAGGGGGATGAGGCGGGGGCGTCTCTGTTCAGTGAAAGCCTGTCCTCAGCTTTGTGGGGGCGGCTGTCCTCTGCTGGCGTCCTTTGAGGACTGTGAGCAGCTCAGGAGAGCTCTGCCAATTCCCTGATTTTCCTCCAGGAAACGCGGGACACATTTTTCAACGGTACTTTCGTGCTGACTAATCCCTAGCACAGGGAACCGCTCCCGTAGGTTTCATCGCACGCGAACACGTGAATAAAACGAGCTCTGAAGTCATCTCCAGTGCAGGCAGGGGCCCGGCGGGGAGGAGCTGACAAGTGAGCTCAGTGGGAGGAGCACGCCCGGTGCAGAACCCATCACTGGGACAGAGTAACGCTGCTGCCCTGCTGCGTTAATGAAGGGAGTGAAGCAACCCCTCGGAGGACGAGGATCCAGCACGAGCACAACCTTCTGTATGGAACGCTGGCTAGCCACAGCTCGTGCAAAGAATTAGGGCTACGATGCTGCTGGGTTTTTGTGGTAACAAGATAGGGGCTTCACACGGGGCGCTGGGAAAGCGCCTTCCCAAGGATACGCATCCCTCTGCTAAATCTGGTGTGAAGAAAGCCAGAGAACTTGGGGAAATGCAGTTTAGTGGCGTCCTGTGCTTGTTACTGAAACACTTCCCTGAAGAATGAGATGTGGGGGCTGTTTCCTGGTAGCCCCCCAAGCATTTAGGGCAGAAATGAAGTACGTTTTGGCAATCTCTGGGAAAGCTGTTATTAAATGGGCCAAGGCTGGAGTTAATTCTGCATCCAGATGAGGTGCCTTGCTGCCCCGGGACTCACAGGGTTGGTGTTGCTGCATCCCTGTTGTGAACAATGGATCTGATTCTCTGTTACGGCCCCTGTAGTAAACCTGCTTCTGATCTGCTTAGTTACAAACTGCTTTGTGTCTGTTCCTTTATAATTACACAGCGTTTGGGGTTAACACCGAAGAAATCGGTGGTGAATAAAAGAATTGTGTTTTCTGTAGGGTTACAGGAGCAAGGTCGCGTTGCCAAGGCAATGCAAGGCGCTGAAGTACAAAGGATGCAGTAAAGTTAGGGAGCAGGGACCCTGAGCGCTGTCGTTACAGCAGGTACCGCTGTGTGTTACAGCTAGAGGAAGCTGGCAATACATTTTATATCCTTTTTGGAAAAGTGAAGGGGCCTGTTGCTTTTTTTTTGGTTAAAAAAATGGAAGCCATGCTCTGTGTTTTCACTAGAGCAGCAGGTACGTGCTCAGCCATGGGTTAATCAAGTACATCATTAAGAGTAATGGTGAGAATCCTTCCTTTGATCAACTGAGAAGAAACGGGGAGAAGGAGGTTGTGCAGCCAAGTGTTTTACCTCAGCTCTGCGTTCTTCGTGTGGCCAGGCAGGAGTCCAAGAAGTGAGAGGTCTGCTGTCGGTTTCCAAAATGCAAGGAAGGAGGAGGAGGAAGAGAGAGAAGGAGGCAGAGCTGCAGAGCTGGGGAGGGAGAGCCTGTTCCACTTAGCTTTGTTGAAGTCTCAACATCTCGTTTGGTTTTACACCTAACCCTTACATCTTGTGATTTTAAGAGCGAACGCCGCTCTCCTCCACCAGTCCGTGCTGTAGGCAACTCTCCGTGGGCCAGAACGTGCAGAGTAACGCAGGCAGGCTTACAGCTATTACCTGAAGATAATTCCAGAAGTGAGTTAGAGATAATAATCTGGTTTTTAAATCAGGATTCCAGCTTTGTTCATAAATGAAAGTGCGGTGCCACGAAGGAGGTAAGTCCTTGGCGAAGCCGCAGCTCTGACTGTGGCTGCGACCGAGGCGTCACCTCACTGGTAGCAGGCGGTTTGCTTCCCAGCTGCCGTAGGACGAAGCTCATTTCCCAGCCTTGGGACAATTGTCACCTGCTTTCCTTTTCTCCCCAGCTGCACGGACTGAGGTGTGCCTTGTTGGGCGTTGGACCTGAAGCGCCATGGAGCAGTACACAGCCAACAGTAACAGTTCCACAGAGCAGATCGTCGTGCAGGCTGGACAGATTCAGCAGCAGGTACGGGGAGGGAAAGTGGGTGGTTTGGCCCTGCCAGTGCTGAATTGCAAGCCTGCTGCTTCTCAGAGTTCCGCAGAATCAGCGGGATGCTTCGTAATGCTGCCTGGGGGGGTGTTTACCTGACTGGGGGCAGCTGAGCGGTTTAACATTGAGTTGTTTTATCATTGAAGTCAGAGAAAATAGGCTTTTTTTTTAAAAAAAAAAAAACACCTACCTGTAATTTTGTTAATGTAAATTTATGGTATATATTGTTGAATTTCTGTGGAGTAGGGAGTTTGCAGACTGGAAGTGATGTGAAGAAAACACCAAATCCTCTGAAAATGGAGGAAACAAAATCCTAATCCAAAGAGTCAGTCGTCCGCAAGGCACAAAGCAGGATTCCCCCCAGATTGAAGTAAATTTTGTTCAAGCCAATAGCTTTTCTCCAGCTTTCTCAAATTGAAATCCTCCAGTTTAGTACTACAGATAGATAAAAATTAACACAGTACAAGAGCTGGGGGGAAAACAAAATAACTAAAAGAAAACCACCTTGCATCTTGGGATGAATTGATCTGTTCCAGGAAGAACTTCCTAGTTTACGTGTTAGCGTGCAGAGTGCTTGGTTGGGTTTTGGTTTGCTGTTTTTTTTTAAGGCTTGTAGGTTTTTAGTGTTACTAAACTTCATCCGTTCACGTGGGGTAATACATTCCCAGGTGAGCTGTGCTGTTGCTGAATTTTTGTTGCATCCTGTGTTCGTTCAAGGCAAGAGGCGTTTCTTAGTTTGCCTCCCATATGGATGAACCCCTGCGTCACGTTCCCAACGAGACGTGCTTTGCTTTGGCATCGGCCTATTTGAGGGTTGATAGCTGGGACTGGCTTCTTGCACTGAATTTATTTGGAGAACAAGATTATAGTCAAGGATGGAAAATGACAAGTTAAGAATTACCACAATACCTGCTTCCAGCAGGTAACCGAAGTGCCCTTTGGTTTTATTGATACTTTGTAGGTAAAGGGCGTTAAACATAGATGAACTTCCTTCATTTTAGCTTGTACTCTCAAGGCCAGTGTTGTGCTGTACATGAAACTTTTTTCTAAGATTTTTAACAGGCCAGCTGTAGCACAGCTTTTAGTAGAGAGATGTCGTCCGTCTCCCCGAAAGCTACCGCAGTTAACATTGATTATTTTGGGACTCTTACTAAAGAGGCTAAAGATAGACGAGGCGTTTAGATTTAACTGCTCTTGCAACCTATCAAGATCGTCCTTGAAGGTCAGTGGTGGGAAGATGTTGATGCACAGGTGACACAGACGAAGCCTGCAGTCTTCGCTGCTCTTCTATGCAGGAAGAAATGTATGGCCTTTATTGTAACTAACAAGTCTGGGCAAAAATCTGGCAAGTTTTGCAATAAAAAGTCGAGCAGTGGAAGGTGCAGAAAGGTAGGAGTCTACGACAACAAAGCAGAGACTTTTAAGTTCTGGAAAATGATCTCATGTTCTTTGTAACTGATTTTTGTTTGGATGTTGAAGGCTGTCAGTATCATACGCAGGCCTGCCAGTATCCTGTTCTTAGATCTAAGTACAGTCACATTCCCTGTGTTCCCAGAGCAGCATTAATGAATGCTAAAATTCATCCTCTTCCAGCAAAGTGTGGTTGTCTCTTGTCTGAGCTGTGCATTTCCATGTTTCAAGCTATTCCTGTTCCTGTTCCCAGCAGCAGGGTGGTGTCACTGCTGTCCAGCTGCAGACTGAGGCTCAGGTGGCATCCGCCTCAGGCCAGCAAGTCCAGACCCTCCAGGTAGTGGTGATCTCTCTAATTGTGTCTGTGTGAGCACTGCATGACTCTCCCCATCACCACATATCTAATGCTGTGTTTCTTACGGGGTTTGAAATAGGGGCAGGAAAATTGGTGGCCAATATTATGTGCCTGATGTGAGCTTTCCATAAAGAGCTGGGGTCACAGCTTCCCATTGGATCTCTGATGCATTTGTGAATTCCAGCCATGGTAATTCTGAAAGCAATTAGTGGGTGAAATGGGACTCAAAAGGAAATAAATAAAACTGAGATGATGAACGCAAAAGGTAGAACTGAAGTGATGCAACCCAAAGATTCTCTGTGCTTTCAAGATGGGATTTCTGGTACCCACTGTGAGTAGTTCTGTGTCTTCCCTACGTGAAAGGGACAGAGGTGGCAGATGGCCCACCTGCTTTGAGAGTGAAACTTCTTCACCTGTGATTGGAAAAGGTACCTGGGGATAGCATTAGCTGCTGCAGGACTGAGAGGGCTGATTTCTCACTTACATGTGAACAACACGGAAACCCGGGAGTATGCGTTCTAACAACAAACACCAGAAATTGGAAAGAAATGCAGGGTCGTTTCAAACCCTGATTTGTTTCCGTGTGAAGCGTTTTGTGTCTTGCAAGCATTCACAAATGTTTATTAGCTCACGGAGCAGATTTTTAAAGGAGTTGATAAACCCTGGACAGTCGTAGCAATTTATGAGCACGCTGTGCACTCAGCATTTTGGTGTTGTTTGAGCCTCAAATGGACTTGCCAGGTGGAAAGTTGAACACAGCATTTTTTATGTTTGGAGTTGAAACACGGAAAGCTGGCTGACTGAAATGGCTCGGGTCACTGTGCCCTTCCAGTTCCCCCCTCCTGTTTTTGTTGTTGTTTTTGCTTGCTCTAATGCATTAACAAGACTCCTGGAATGTACATTTATCTTCCTGCTTGTTGGATGTAGTCCTGCTGACCGCTTCTCTCTGGCTGACACGAGCATGCTTTTCTCTCCCGTAATTCAATGAAGTACTACCAGTGTGGCTAGTGACTCCGGTGTGATAGTAACAGGGCTGAGGAACAGAACGGTGTAGCAGGGCTGTGGGGTGTCCTGTGAGGTCCCAGTATTCTATTTACCCTGCTGGTTCTTGAGGTGGTGGTGGTTGGAGGTGTTAACCTGTAACTCACGAAGGCATTTCAGCTCTGCGAAGTGAGGACTATTTTTGTTAGGCCTTCAGAATGTGATGAAAATCTGTGCCAGTATTTAGTCTGGGGCTCTACAGTGAGAGTGGCTGAGGAGCAAACGTTCAGTGTCGCATGTTCTGGAAATCTACAGCTCAAAAACCCAAGAACTCAGTGCCTTAGTTCATAAACAAGAGCAACACAACTTGGGGCATGGCTAAGGGCGATTACCTGTTAGCTGGCTCATAACCCTCATCTCACGTTCCAGCTTACTGTACTCTTTTCACAGATTTGTTTTGGGGAGTTTGGGGAATTAGCAGGTAAGGATGTTTAAAGAGAAGTTTCCCCTTGCCTTCCTTTTCCTTTTGCCTTTGTCCTGGTGGCCAGTTGCAGCGACCTTTAACGCAGAACTTAGAGATCTGCTACAAGCCTTCTTGGCCCAAGAAGTTCCTTACTGACCTGCATTTTGTGCTGTTAGATGAGTAACTTCATTTAGGAGCCCGGAGAAGATTCTCTAAGAGTATCACCTGCTGTAGCTACTGGTTAGGGAATGGAAATGGTTTAAGCACGTAACTGGAGAGAGTGGAAGCTACTGCAGAGTCTCTCTGCCAGAATGGCTTACTTAGAGCTCTTCTCACTAGGAGCCCCAGTCAGAGGTCAGTAGTAGGGATGTGGTTAATGAAGTTTCTTCCCTAACACTTTGCTCTTGGGCCGTGCATGAACATAGTTTTTGCTTAGACTGCAGCAGAAAAAGTTAATTTAAGAAATCCAGCAGCACAGCATGGAAAAAGCTTTAGAAAGTCAAGGTATTAAGGCTGGTTATCAGGGTTATCAGCCCAGCTTAGGGACTGTGGCTCGGTTTCTCTGGTCACCGCGTTCCGATAGGTAAGCACTCGTCCTCACGTGGCAGCCACTCTGGGTGCTGGTGTCGCAGCACCAGACGTTTTCATTGTCCTGTTTGTGTTTGTTCTTTCTTTCTTTCCCGTTTCCTAGGTCCAGGGTCAACCGTTAATGGTGCAAGTAAGCGGAGGCCAGCTGATCACATCAACTGGCCAGCCCATCATGGTGCAGGCGGTGCCTGGGGGTCAGGGCCAGACAATAATGCAGGTCCCGGTTTCCGGAACACAGGGACTGCAGCAGGTGAGACAACCCTAATTTTATTGAAGATGAATTGCAGAGAATGAGCTGTGATGTTCTTACCCTGTCAGATAGAGTGTGTTTGCCTCAGCACTGTTAAAATAAACCAGGCAGCTCTGGGTGTTTTCCAGCTGTGGATCTGCCACAGGGAGCTGCCTGTTTAAAAATGCAACTAAAACGCGCTTTGGGCTTGGTTTTCGTATTGTAAGGGATGGTGCAAACCTCGTAAGTGCAGTCCATCAAAATATAGCTAGAGTTTGGTGTGTTTTTTTTCACTGACCATTACAGTCCAGTTGGTCTGGTGCCAACTCAGTTTATGGCTAAGAAAGTGGATTTTTAAAATTATTTTTTTTAAAAAAGGGAGCTTCTTGAAGTAAATTCTTGGGCTTGAGTTCATCTGTTATGTGATGGCTGAAGGGGCATTTAAACGTGTCCATTGCAAAGAAAGTAAGAGTGTAGAAGGAAATCTGATGATTTTATTAGAAACAAATATTTTTAAATACTTAAGACAGTTTTTAAATCTCAGCGGGTGCTCAACGTGTGTTCCTCCAAGGGAAGAGCTGTAACGGCAGCTTCATGGAAGTGTTCCAGTGGTCAGAGAACGAGGTTTAGGAATGAAGTGCTGCACAGTCCAGGAAGGCACACGTTGTGTTGGTGTCTGGAGAGGTTCATCGAGTTCCTGAATTCAGTTTCCTTGATTGAAAGACAATATTTCTGGGGTCAGGTTCTTTACAGTCTGGTTGTTGAGGAAAGTCTGTAACTTGTTTTTTAAGCCGAAGCCACAAACCATAATCCAGTTTCTCTTTGTATCTCTCAAATATTTACGTTGATGGAAAGACTTCTCCGCAAAGCTGAGAATATTTTTATGAATGTCCAGGAGTATTTCTGTGTGCTGGATAATTAACACTCCACAGATACTTTAAATCTTACTCTGATTTTTTCTTTGACCTGTATTGTTATTCCTGGTTTCATGTGAGCAATTTATTTCTTCGACCGTTTCACTGTGTAAGCAGCGGAGAGTTGCTAGGGCGTGATGACACTGGCGTGTTACACTTCTCTGTTCTGTGTGGTCCTGACAGCTGTTGCATCAGCGACCGCCGTGTCACAGAGAGGAGTAAATTAAAACTCTGCATTTTAAAATGGAAAACCGAGAAGAATCAGTGCTTTCTTTGTAACAGTAAATCATCCTCAGAGATGATGTGGTAATGCTGAGGCCAAGGAGGGAGAAATAAGAGGCATAGTTAATGTTCCTTTCTGACTCTTTCTTCCACAGATTCAGTTGGTCCAGCCAGGTCAGATTCAGATTCAAGGTGGGCAGGCTGTGCAGGTACAGGGGCAGCAGGGCCAGACCCAGCAGATCATTATACAGCAGCCACAGACTGCAGTTACTGCTGGCCAGACACAGGTAACTGCACCAGCATGAAAGGGTTTTCTTGAGAGGCATAGGAAGAGAAACGTGACAAATGACTTAAGATGTGGTTAAGTAAAAAGGAAAAAATATGTATTAATGTCAAGGAGAACTTGAGAATAAAGTTAATATTGTCGTAGTGTTCTCATGCGTAACTCTGGGGCAGGATGAATAGACTGCATGTTCTTATCCATCGTGTTTCTGTATATTTGTTCACGGCTGTTTTCATCTCTGTTGAAATTTGACAAAGTTTTGCTAATTTCATACCCGCGCCATTTTGTGAAATAATCTAGTCGTACCTGGGTTTTCTGCTGTTTTTGTTGTTTAGGACCAAAACTAAATTTCTGAGCAGCCCAGTTCTTCCTTTAACGTACTGCTAGTGAGACAGGAAACCTAGAGCTTGTTTCTTTGAATGTTAAGAACTGCAGTGTTAGAAAAAGTTTATTAAACGTGCTTCAGGTACTTTCTGTTCGATTCAGTTGGTTTGTGCTCCATCCTATTTCTTTATGCTGGTAACGAAGCAAAAGAAATACGTGCCTGAAACGTCATAAGCACTGTGTGTTAATTCAGGAATTGTGAAATTTGGGAAAGAAGCAGATTATAAAAGTTACTGTGTTCTTTGTTTTGTTTAGACTCAGCAACAAATAGCAGTTCAAGGACAACAGGTAGCACAAACGGCTGAGGGGCAGACCATAGTCTATCAGCCAGTTAATGCTGATGGAACCATTCTCCAACAAGGTAGGAGCTTCGGTGCAAAAATTCAGGACTCCTCCAAATCTGTGTTATAGATTTTACTGCCGTGTAATTATTGTCAAAGGAAACAAAGACTTGCAGTGTTGGTGGGTAATGCGGTGATTGTTTTGATATGGATTGTTGTCATAGCGAATGGCAGAAGAAATGTTTGTTTATACACAGGAATTTAGCAGAAAAATCAAGAATTGCTTTTTTCTTCAGCAAGGTCTATTAGAATAGAAAGACTTGAGTTTGCTTTTCCACTTCAGAATACTTTCCTGAGGCTGGGATTGCTGTGCAGATCCAAAAAATACCAAGCATGAGGACCAGGTGATGGAATTTAGTTAAGACCTCACAATGCATTTCCAGATCCTCTTACATCTTATGGAAGGGTGAATGAGTGACAAACAGAAGTGGGACTAATGGTGTTCCCTTCTTTCTGTGTGCGTGTTTTTGTTTTTCTTTTCTTCTTCTTTTGCGTTTTATTTTCTTAAAGTTACAGTCCCTGTTACAGGCATGATCACCATTCCAGCAGCCAGTTTGGCTGGAGCACAAATTGTCCAAGCGGGAGCCAACACCAATACCACCAGCAGCGGACAAGGGACTGTTACGGTGACGCTGCCAGTTGCTGGAAATGTTGTCAACTCAGGGGGAATGGTTATGGTACGTATTTAACTCCGGTTGACCTTTTTAAAGGTTGAGCTTTGAGGTGTCTGTGCACAAGCCTCTATCAGAGATTCTTGTCGACGTAATGTGGTTGGTCATCTCAGTAGCTACCAGGAGTTTAAATGATACAAGTTTTCAGTTTTAGTGCCCTGTGTCCTATTGTGGTTCGTGTATTCCTGTACTTCCCTTCTACTACAACAATTGAGTTCAAAATCTGGAAGCTGAAATTCCAAATAAGCTGGTAACTAACAAGCGGACGTTTAGGAAGATTGATTTGACTACTGCATTTCTTGAGGATGCCTTAGTAATGCTTTTTCTGATTCATGGGAGCACATTTTCTGCCAGTTCTTCTTTGTAGTGTGATACCTTTTAACTTGAACTTCACTGTTCGTCCCCACTAGATGTCAGCATCTCTCCAAGTAATAAATGCTTAAGAACTGTTAGGAAATTACCATGTAAATTAAATAAGAGATAACCAGAAAGAAAGGGAAGTGATGGCGCGTCATGGATGCAAATGGTACAAGAAGCAGCACCGTGGTCAGAGCTGTAGATGGTGTTGAACTTTTAGTGTTATCAGGAAAAAAGCAAGCACAGATGATGTGTGATTGATTTGCTTAAATTTGTCCTGCAGTCTGAGAAGGTTGGGAACAGCTGTAGTACTTCTTTCAATTTAAGTCGGTACATTACCTGAAGAAAAAACAAACCCTTTCCATTGTAAACGTTTTATTTTAATTATTTTTGCATTCACTTTTTGTTCCAACTGCAAGTACTAAAACCATTCTTCTCTGTATAGATGGTACCTGGAGCTGGGTCAGTGCCAGCTATCCAGCGAATACCTTTGCCTGGAGCAGAGATGCTTGAAGAAGAGCCCCTGTATGTAAACGCCAAACAGTATCACCGGATCCTGAAGAGGAGGCAGGCACGGGCGAAGCTTGAAGCAGAGGGAAAAATTCCCAAAGAAAGAAGGGTGAGAACGTAACTCAGATCTGATGCAGGGCTGCACTATGAGAAAGGCACAGAAAAGCATCTCTGCCAGAAAAATAAGGATTGGAATCATGGAATCATAGTATTTTTCAATTTGTCTTGTTCATAAGCTACATCAGAGTAATTTCTTTGTGTCCCTTGGTGGCTGCAGTGCTGCTTTTCCATATGTTTAATTGTTGAATAGGTGTGGAACTGTTGCAAAGAGGCAATTACTGAAAGTGTTTTATCTCAGGGTGGGTTGGGAAGGATGGGATCCAGGGGAGGCTCTTTTAGTGAGTCAGGAACTTCCCCTGCATTCTCACTTGGATTTCCTGAACTAGGAAGTGCTCCCATTACTGCTCTCATTACTCTCTTCCATGCCGTGACAGAAATACTTGCATGAATCTCGGCATCGTCACGCCATGGCCAGGAAGCGAGGCGAAGGTGGACGGTTCTTCTCACCAAAGGAAAAAGACAGCCCTCATATGCAGGTAGGCAGAGTTCTGTCTGTCCTTGGGACAGATGGCACTTGTTTCTTCAGAATGCACCTGAGGGGTGTATTTCTACTGTTTGCTCTGCTCTTTTTTGGGGCTGGGCTGCTGACTTTTGTCTCTCTCTGCCCTTGGTTTTATGTTTCAAGCATTGTAAAGAAACATTTTCTTCTTGTAGAGAGCAAGCACCTATTTGCCTTGAGTAATTCATTCATAGTAATGTTGATAGAAATGTTTTCACTTTGTTACACAGATAGAGGATGCTTGTGTTTGTTGTCCTAAGAAATACCGTCTGTGCAGCTGCTCTGACAGCGTACCAGCAGTCTCCTTTTCAGGCCGTGTTAAGGGCAGAGGTGCTTCATCTTGCTCGTGATGGAAAATTCAAAAATGTCTGATTCTTAGTGGGGTACTGATTGATATAAAAAGCACAAGAAAAGGTTTTCAAAGGAGGGAATGTAATAGGGTAGAGATGGCAATTGTGTTGCTAACTAGTGCTTTAAAGCAGGCCTGTGGCTTCCGTGGAAGAGTTTCTCACTCTAAAATGAAAATACCCAGATACCAGAACCAGACCTAGACCTACCAGCAGGTTCTCCCAGGTACCAGAAACAACTCATAATTAGGAATTAAGATTTATATATCCCAGTTCTGTTACAGTGGCTTATAAAACCCAGTAAAAGTGTGACCTGTTTGGAGAACAGAAGAGGAGGTGTTATGAGATATCTTTTATGGAAATCGCTGTGCAATTCTCTGCTGTTACAGAAAAGCGCCTGACGTGTATAAAATGCATAAATCTTGTATCTGCAGGATCCATCTCAGGCCAACGAAGAAGCAATGACACAGATGATCAGAGTCTCCTAATCACTGCTTAAAGGAAAACGTAACTGAATTCCTGTCCCTTCTGCAAGTCTGTCCTACCTTACCAGTGCATCAAGCAAGTCTTTCCATGGGACAATCGCCGTATCGCAGCCTACCCTTTTCTACAGAGCAAACGCCACGTTTTCAGCGTGTGGTCAAGATTTTAACTGCAGTTGACTCAACAAATGGGAACTTAATGACTTTCTTGGTACACACTTCTGATTCAGCGCAGGGATTTCAAAGTCTGACTGCTCATGCCTTTTTTCTTTATAACATCTCTTGCATTAAGATTGGCCGTGGTGAGAGCGTGCCACTGACTGACCAGCAATACCTGGCGTGCTGCAGCAGGGCCAGCAAAGACCTCCTGGAGTTACGGCCCTTCTGTGCAGACATAATCCAATTTATAGCAACCAGCACTGATGTGACTACACCGCAGTACTTTGCTTTCCCAGTAGAGACTTGTTATTTACATCCACTTCTTACACCTTTGGACCTAACTGTCAACTGAACCGTTCACTGCGGTTGCATTTGCACCTGTGAGACTGACAGAAACTGAAGGGGGTTCTCTTAAGCTCCGCTCTGTAAAATAGGTAAACAGCAAGCTCTGCTCTGGGCAAAGTTGAGCCATCAAGTCAAAATGATAGAAATAGTGTGAGATTATTACAGGACTTGATTTATTGTGTATCTGGCCCAAGAAGTAAGGGGAGAGGTTTGATGTGAGGATAAGGATTTAACTAGTAAAAACAATTTACTGGTGGTGTTTGGTATGTTTCTCGCTAGCAGTTGATGCTTTGGAAGAAGAATGGATGGTAGTATAAAAGGATTAAAACTTCCAAGTAAGTATCTTTCTTCTAACCTGCCAGTGCAGTGCATGGTTTCTCCAAAAGAAATAAAATCTGCAGTCCCAGAGTGATAGCACTTGACCATCTTTTTGACAGTGTTTCTTGACGTCTGCTCTAACTCAGTTCTAAAAACTCTCTCCTGTGCAGAGTGAGGGTTTGTTTCATGACAGAAGCCCAGGACAACTCAGCTCATCCTGATGGAATTGAAGGACTGTTAAAGAAGTGAAGGCAGACATTGATGAACCTTTCAGGCTTTTTACAGACTGCCCTCTTAAATAAAAATTTTAAAAGTGGCACTTAAGGAAGGAGGAGTGCTTGCGTTTCTAAAAAAGGGATTTTCCGTGACCTGTAGCTGGTTTCTGGCTGCGTATTTTGACAAAGCGTAGCTTTATCTTTCATTCAGTTGCTAATTACAGATTTTTAAGCTTGCTCCATTGTTACTGATTTGAAGCGTGGTGATGGAAGCTGTAGTTCAGAAGCCTTTGAACAGATGACACTTAGATCTTTCCATGCCCATCTTCTCCCATCTTGACTGAGTTCCACAGACTGTGTCACCTGTGTGGTCTCCTCTCTTCCATTTTTTGTGTTTTGTAGTTAAAACTGAGTCACAGCGGTTAAGGATGGGCTTGGAAATCGAGCCAGATGTGACGGGGGATCTGGAGGATGTTGATTAAGAACACGAAAAGGGAAAGTGTCAGAGGGGAGAGGTTTTATTCTGGGGAAAATAGCCAAGGAGAGGAGAGACTGGTTTAAATTTGGTGAACTTTATTTCCATGTGGAAAGAGAAGTAAATGCAACTTAGAATTCTCTAGCTGTATTATCCCCCTGTTACATTTTTCCCATTTACTGAAAGTTTATGGCTAGAAGCAAAATGGTGGAGAAATCAGCAAGTGCTAAAAGGCTGTGAGGATAGAAAAAGACCCAGCTCTGAGCGTTCTGTTAAGATAAAAGAGAAATAAGCTAAACCTACAAGCATGAAAAGATGGGAAGAGATATAAGAGGCAGGAACAGAAATGTGGAGAGATGTTAGGTGCTACGCTGCCAGCAGGCAGTCTGGGGGGCAGAGTATGCCTGCTTAGATACTAAGGAAAACTGTTTTGATCGGCCACCTGTAAAGTACGTAGTGAAAGTACAGAGAAGAAAAGCAGATTTGGTATTTACAGTGAGCTGGATTTTTGAAATGAAGTTGATTCTCTTCTGAACTTGTAGCTCGGTGTTCTTACCCTTGCTACATCTGACACAGTGAGCTGAAACTGAGAAACTTCTGTGCAGGGACATCTGCAGCTACAGGAGGAGGTGGAAGCCTAGTTGCAAGCCTTTTGTTTGGAATTTTGTCTAAATTCCATTAGTAATCCAACACTCTTCTCCCAGATTTTACATAAGGGCTTTTTCTAACTCTTCAGAAAGCATTGATGGCGTCGTTGGTGCCTTTGGTTGCTTCTGCCTTAATACTGGGCCAGTTGGTGCTTTTCTTCAGTTGGCAACTACAAACGCTGCACCTGGCGTCTCGTGAGGTCACCCATTTCAGGTCTTTCAGTGAAGGAACGACAACTTCTGCTTTAGTTGAAACTTCTGCTTCAGTTGAATTTGCAGCATTATTGTAAATACTTTTTTAGAGCATCTGTACATTTTGTCAGTAGAATATTCATGTGCTGAAGTAAGACAGCCTCTCCATTACATTTCTGCTCTTCAACTGAGAGCTGATCTCTGTCCTGGAGAGCCCCCTCAGACAGCTGGGAGTTAGAGAAGCAGAGTTTATCGCTCTGACATTAATTCTTTCTCTCCCTCCCTTTCTCTTTTTTTTTTTTCTCTTTAGTGAATAATTACATCTTTTCTTAAAGAAGTTGCAAACTTCTTCAGAGCAGTTAGAGCTTTTTTTTCCCAGAAAGCCCTTACTATATAGGTTCTCTGATCTGTTGTTGTAGAAAGTGTATTAAGGCCTACGGATTTGTGTTACTTAGGAAGTCTTACTGTTAATACTTTAAATAGCAACGTGAAAGCCTGAATGCTACAGTCAGGTTTTTCATTTGCTTTAGGTTATGTGTGTTCACTTCTAAAAGTAGTGTTTGCTTGGTGAGATTGGAGGTATCAGTCGATGGGATTGGCCCATGGTAGCAGAAGAGTCTGCTTTCTTTTCCTGGGTAAACTTGCTAAATTGGAGACATTGCCAAGTTCAAACCTCTCTAGTAATTAAATGAGAATTCTCTGTGGATTGGCTACACTTGAGCAAAATCTCCACTTTGGGAGTGCATAAAAGTGTGGATGAGGATAAAAGAAGAGGCTGGGGGAGGATGAGAAATGGGGGTGATAGACCAAGGAACACTGGAGCAGTGAACCTATCAAAAAAAAAAAAAACACTTGTACACAAGTTCAAAGAATGAGATGTAGAAAATGGTCCTCAAGTGATGCTAAGCTAAACGGCTTCAAGGCTTTGCATGTTAAAAAGAGGGGAGGGTGGAAAAAATGTTCTTGTGAAGGGGTGGGGGGGGGGGGTACTGAGATCTGCATAATGTAAGGCAAAGTTTGTATATAGTTAAAAGTTTATAATTTTTTTTATATAATGCATTTTTTCAAGTGTATTTTGGTCTTTAATAGATGCAATTGTAAGTACTGTGTACACTATCCAGCTAATAAAAATTTATAAACCAAGAACCAGCTTTGGCTCCATTATTGTCTCCTGCTCCTTGCAGTCTGGTGGCAGGAGCAGTGGTGTGAGGGCAGGCGGTGGGTCTGGCACCAGGGAGGCAGCCTGAGGCAGCTTGGCCTTTGCCCCTGAGCCTGGCTGCTGCCCTCCTGCCCCGGGCAGCTGCTCAGCACCTTGCTTTGCTCCAGCCCCATCCCACCATTGCCTGAGGGGCTGCAGGTGGAAGCCTGGCACCTACAGCTGGTGGAAGCCGACAGCCCAAGGGAATGGGGCCTCCCACCCTAGGTTCTCCTTCGTGGGTGCTGCTCTGTGACACCGCTGCTGGGGTGGTGCAGGGAGCCTCCACCTTGTCCCACTGCTTTCCCTCAGGGGCTGAGGCAGCCGCAGGATCGTGGCTGTGGGAGGCCTGGTGCTGGGTTTGTGTGCGAGAGGGCCCCAGGCTCCCTCTGTGCCACACTTAAACCATCCATTAGGTCTAACTTAGTTCACCATCTTGTAAATGGTATTAAACACACGAACCAAAAGAGACCTTACTGCACTGTACAGCAGAAAAAAATCTTGGGAGATCCCCGAATGACAGCACTTAACAGCTGAAGCTTAGAAAAGTGCTTTCTAAATAGCAAGCAGGATTGTGCTTCACTTATTTAAGTACTTCACCTAAGAGGACAGAGCAACACACACATCTGAAGACAACTGTTGCTCTCAGAATTCTTATTTATTAAGAGCAGAAAGGAAATTTTGCTTAAGTTTTATACATAAAAAAAGTAAACAGTAAAATCTTCTTTTTAAAGTCTTTCCACCGAAGAAAATTGAGAAATAAGTTGTCTTTTAGATAACGTTTATTTAAAAAAATAAAATTAATTGACAAAGATACCACACTATTTTGCATGCCGGTCATCCCTTCCACTTGCAAAACCCTGTTCAACATAATCTTCAGCAAGAGACTGCTTCCATCAGCAATTCTTAAGCAAATGAACCACATCAACCTGGACTCAAACCTTGACAGCTGCTTCAGCTACACAAGCTAGTGCGATATCTCTTGTTACCAGCTCAGGTCTTTAGTTAATGAATTTCAAGTGGACACTAAACAAGTATTTCACTAAGAGATGATGAAATATTAAAATTAAAAGCAAGTCATATTGCAGCTGTAATTATACTACATTAGAAACTTCAGTTGTTGGGGATCCATTCACCATAGATAGATTATTTTGTAATCAAGGTAATTACAAAGAGAGCATTACTCCCTGCATGCTTTCCTGGGCTTGGAACCAACAGAGTTGACTACATGTAGAGTTGACTAGGGTGTACTTGGAATTCACTCTCTCAGGCAGGAGACTAGTTAAGGAGTGTTACTGATAACAAAGAATAAAAGTTATACAACATTGATTATTATAAATTATTTTGTTCTTATCCTCTTTTTGCCTTAGTCTCCTACACATCTTGACTTGGTTCATGTAGAAAACCAACTCTTCTTGTTTTTCCTTCTGGTGACTCCCCATTTATTAATGGTGATTAGAATGCGTTGAGGACGACTTGATTCGGAATACGTGGATGTGCAGATGGGCAGCAATCTGATTGCAAACACTGACGCAGTATCGAAGCAAATCAAGGAGAGATAAGATCTGCCAAAGGAAAAGAAAAAGGTAAACATTTAGATCTATGCTTTCAAGACAATAGTGTTACACTATTTGTATGCTTCAGAAAAAAGCACGGGGTCTTCTTTTCAAGAGCTGGATCTCAAACTCTGTAGAAATAAACACTCATTGTAAGCAGTTTCTGAAGATGCTAGACTGTCTTCCAGCCTTATAAAATGCAGACTAACTCTACACTCTGAGAGGGGAAAAGTTACAGCAGCTAAGCTACAGGCACTGTGAATGCCCCATTAATTCTGAACAGGGACAACTATACATAAGCTATTAATTTTATTAAAAGGTTAACACTGCATTTTGGTAGATAAGTTCAGTGCTTGATAAATGCACATGAGCTTAATGTTAAGATATTTTTCCTAATGTGTGCTACTGGTAATGAGATGTACATGCCTTCAAGAGATGAAAGCACAGCCATTCTTGCACCACACAATATATTCCCTTGCTAACAGCGCATCACCACAGACCTTCAAAATACCCTGTTCTAAGCCATGAAGATTTTCTACACTGCTCTAACACCACTTAAACTATTCAACAAGCAAACCCTGTTTACCTCTGTTTGCATAGCGATACTTAAAAATCAACTCAGTAAAGCCGGTTCCCAGTCCCATCCATCATCCTCAAGGTGAGTCAGCCAGACTCAACCAACACAAACTATTTAGGAAAGAAGGCACAAGTGCTTGCAGTGATTACTGGCAAACAAAGTGAGCCCACACTTACCAAGGCAATCCAGAGTACAATATACTCATCAATAAAGCTGTTAAAATACTGGTCCAGAAACAATAGTGCTGGGCCTATGAAAGCTGTGTCCTGCAGATACATTTCACTTTTGGTCATGTGTGCAACCTGCATTTAAAAAAAAGGAAGGTTAAGAAATAAACATCCTCCAGCCAGGGTAGAATGGTTTCGAAATGCACAAAGCCAGAAAAGTTACAGTTCAAACCACATTACTGTAATAGTATCAAATATTTAGGTAAAGTGGCAGCAGCAATACTGTTTTAGCCACAGAAGTCTACAGCTACGTGAGATGCGAGGTTTGCAGAAGTTTCTTTCATTCAGAACAAAACACAGCTGTAGAAAAAAACCACCTAACTTTTCCAGCAAACAAGTTTTTCCTTTTGCCACAAACGAAACAGTAAAATGGAAATAGGGTGGTAAATTCTAGGTTTAGTTGAGCCTGGAAGTAAGATTTCACAACTGCAAGGTCTTCAAAACCAGAGAAAATTGGTGCCCATCTCACTCCGCCTATTAATTCCCATCCTGCAAGGATAATCACCTTTCTGATTATCTTTGCAGGACAGGAATCAATAAGCGGAGTGAGACAGGCACAGAAAGAGCAAGGATTTTTGTGACCAACTGCGTTCTTCACACCTTCCCGACATGCCCACCCTGTGCAAAGGTTGTCCTACACCACATCCTCAGTTCTACCACCACGGCTGTTGGTGTGACAGCGTAATAAGCTGGGCTTGGTTAGAAATAAGCTTCTCTTCCATTGTGAGTTACACCCAACACTGACTCAGTTGGTGTGGCAATGCAGGGTATGCCCACGGAACTGGGGTGCTGTGTGGCAGTGGTTGCCTAATCCCCCTCTCCTTCTGTTCAACAGGGGCTCCTCTGTTCCCCAGTAAATCCCCGTACATGATTTTTAACCATTATTTCTCTCCAATGGGAGAGGTTACACCCTGAGCAACTGTTCCAAGCTTCAGCTCTGGCACCTTCTCTCCTTTCCCCAACAAACTTCCCTCCCTTCTGCACGTGCATCTGGGGAGGGTCTCAGCCAGCTCTGTTCCGGTCCTGCTCATTGCCCATGGGCACAAATACACTGCAGAACTGCAAGTGAGCGGCTGGGAAAGGGGAAGAAAGAACTCAGGCAACTGAAAGCAGTAAGGGCACTAACTGTATGGGCACTGCATCAGCTCGACTTTGATCTCTCCAGTTTCAAATGGAAGACTCACTCCATTCCCTGCACCTCCAAGCTACTGAAATAAGTGTTAAATATTGGATCACCTCACCACACAAAACATGCGCAAGTTAGTTGATGGAATAACCAGGAAACTGTAAAAACTACGAGAAGTTTTACTGTAACAGCGAGGAACTCCGGTGTTCCGGGGTACTTACCACTAGCTTGTTTGTTATCTTAGCAGAGATAAAACCAAAAGTGAGTATATATAAGCAGGGGTGCCTCTCAAAGAGCTGCACAGCAGATTTCTTGTAGATCACTGCAGCTAGTGCGATTACTGACCCAATATGGAGAAAAGGCGAAAGGACGCTCGTTCCCTACAGTGAGATAAAGGTAAAGCATTAGGCTGACAAAACTTGCATGTTGCCAAGAAACCCCAGCAAGCCGAACATTTGTGTGGTATGCAGACAGGTTTCGGTTTCTGTTTTTAACTGAAAACACATTAAAACCATGGCTTTCCGTACACCGGTAATAACAGGAACAAAGTGTGGTAAAGCTTAAACAAGCACAAGCTGAGAGTGTGGTTGAACCTTTCTTGTGCTGGGCAACAAAATAGGGTTTTAGACAGCAAGAACTGCACAGTTCTGACCCCTGCCACACAGGGAAGGGCAGGTGCTGTTAGCAAGCAACATTTCTATCTTTTTCTGTGCCAGCTAGAAAGCACCAAAACCAGCTTTCTAGGAAGCAAGGAATTGTTCAGCTAGTACAGAATGGCTGTGCAGAAAACTTCCTGGGCTTCAAAATCAGTTTCCTATTGTAGCAGAAGGCACTCGTGCAGGTGCCTCCAACCATATCTACACCAGTAATGTATTGCAGATGTTCTAGAATGAGCAAAGCCATAGCCCATCTTCCTGAACAACTTCCTTCTGCACAGATTTCTGCACTGGACTTGCGTGAGCTCTGTGGGAGTAGGTATTCACATACCCTGTTTTATATGAGTAATCCAAAAGTAAATATCAAAATACTAATGCATTTTTAATCACTCAGTTTTAAAACTCTTCTACAACAACTATTCTTATGCAGACAACATTAACTTCTTCCCCCATGCCATCAAGGAACGGAACAGGAAACATTTCACACGTTGGAGATATGTTAAATAACAACTGAGGTCATGGCTGGAAAGCCACAGAGTGCTGCAGAAGAACCCAAACCAGCAGAACGAAGTACTCACTGCTATAGTGGATCCATTTTTGCCAACTCCACCTGTGAAGATCACACCAAAGTAGTTTGTACAGGAGAAGAAGGTTCCTGCGACAGTACAGAGAGCCGGGAATATTTTCACCTGAATATTCAGTATTGGAATCTTTAATGGAAGAGATGAAACAAGTTAAAAGATGCACAAGTAAACTAAAGCAGGGTTTAATACTTCTAGCTCACTCAAGCACTCCACTTTCCAACACCACATTTGATTTTCTTTCTCTGCTACACACAGATTTAAATTTTTTACAAAGCAGAGAAAGATGTATTTTTCCAATAATGCTTCCATCGAGCTTCCCACACAGCGGGACTCCTCTTTAGTTACCTGGAAAGAACTCTCAAAAGCAAAAAAGTGGTACCAACTAGAAGCTCCCTAGCGAATCGGTCATCTATCAAGGGGAAGAGAAAGGCAGCAGCAATCTTTTCTGGAACTGGAAAACACACAGCTGCCACCCAAGATCACATTGGGCAAAGCAAGAGGCATTGGAGATGATTAAACCAAGACCCTTACAAAACTGGATTCTAAGGTCAAGGGCAAGACAAGGGAAACAAACGGATCAGACAGGACATCTCGGAGTCAAGCAAGAGATTGGGTTGCTGAAGATAAAAAAAAGAGCGCGGTCAGATCTGAGAGGCACTCGTTTTCTTCATGTAGCAGCAGTCTTGTGAGCAGAGCAGGGGAAAGTAGAATCGAAGAAAAAGTTCAACATAAGCCACAGCAAGCACGTTATGGGAGCAGGTGCTGGGACAGAGCTACCTAGCAAAGCTTCCAACTTCTGGCTACGCAACCAGAGGCGGTGCTCCAGTCTGGGGCAATCTAAGAAATAATCCGTGAACGTGACAAGGCACAGCACTTCGGAAGGTCTCACCTCAGTCTGGTGAGGGAAGCAGGCAAAAAATAGATCAAAGAACACTTGCTACAGAATGAATTGAAGTAAAACATCCAACAGAAGGTGAACTCGAGGCCTCTATACTCATTCTTGATTCTGCTAGATGCCACAGGTGTGAAGTTTGTGTTACAAGTCGTGGAATAAAGCTAAAGCTGTTGCAGCGCTTCTCTCACTTCAAATGAGGACAAAACCCTTCGTTTAATCACGGCATCCAAGCAGCTGCAGAGCTTGCTCACCTTACTCACATTTCACCAGCGAGGATCTCAGCTGCAGGAACTCACCTCCCACTGCATTACCAAGCTCCAGGAGCCTCGCAGAACAGCATTTTAACACGCTTTAAAGAGAAGCTACTCTGCCAAAGAAGGAAGCCAGCAGAGGCACACACTACTGCACAGAAAAAAGAAAGCCAATGAAAGCAACAATTGCCAAAATACACAATTTTGCATTCAGCAACTCCAGATTGTTTTGTTTTTGTTGTGTTAGCATTAGAAAGTGGAATGTTTGAGGATACAAGTTTTTTTCCGTTAATTTCCCCCAAACAGAAACAAATCAATACCACCAAACCACCAATTTTGCTGTCACAGGAAACACGAAAGGAGTACAGGCACTTTTTTCTGATATATTTTGCTCTGTAAGTAGTAAAAAGTGTTTTATGTCCGTAAATAAAAACAAAAATCAAGCTGAATGAAAAAGGAGAAATCTTAATTGTCATGGGAATCTTGATGAAGTTTGTTCTCTAGAGAAATGCCCCCACAATCCAACACTAGACTTCAAAATGCTTTAATCATTTGGGAACTGACTTAGCCGAATGCTGCTGCGACACAGAACTTCTAACACATTAAAATCTTGCTGAAAAATGTTTAATAGCACAAGGGAACAATTGCCAAGCTCTCGCCCAAGCTTCATCCTGCACTGAGCTGTGCTGGAGGTTGCTGTTGCAGCAGTGTTTTCTTATTATTTTTTCCCCTCCCCTTTTAAAAAGGGAAAAAAGGAAACAGCACGAATTGGGAAATCCCCACTGTGGTGCCAAGCAATGGCCGCGTGGATGCTGCCCACACCGATCGTTTTGTAGGAGTTTGGCACCCAGAAGCTGACTCGTGGGCTTATTTTTCAGGAGGAAATTCTACCCAGACACACTCTTAAGGCAGGATGCGCTTCGCAGCTTAGTTCGTGTGGGTAGGAGAAGGGTGGTGGTTTTCAATGTGTTTTGTTGTGTTTAACCTGGAAGCACAACAGGCAGCAAAACGGAGGTAAGCAAGGTTAGCTGCTTATCCTAGACATTCTCTACAGAGGGTTTGTTTCTCAGGTTGTATGAAGCAGATTAGAAGTTCAGTGATTTGGGGGTGACAAGTTTCAGTAAGTTTTGACCATCTCTTGGCTTTAGTGCTTTTAGTGCAAAGCAGGATTTCTTTATCCACCTTGAGAACTGGGTTCACCAAGCACACACACAAGATGAATGCTCAGGAAGCCTTCCAGGCAATGAATCCTTCAGAAGCTATTTCTCAACTTGTTTTGGTTTTGATATATGTACAAAAAATGTGTACATACACGCTTCATCTCAGCAAAGCTGTATTCAAATGCCCAGGGGGGCTTCACAAGTGCTAATGTAACAGCATATAAAATAGAATAGATAACACAAATCAACTTGCAACAGCTATAAGCTGCCAGCTGATTCGGCCAGGTGAACCTCTAGGAAGCCCAAAGGACCTATGTGCAGCCAGCTTCCTTGATTTGAATGACCACTAAAAGAGCCAGGTGGCAATTTGTTGGGTTTTTCCCTTCCTCCACAAGAGCTGACAGGCACCCTCAAGCCTGTCAGCTGGTGATGGTTACACCAACTGCTTGCTCTCCAAGAATCTCCCCCATACCAGCAATCCAATTTAGTATGCTTCCGTTCCTGATTTAGCTGCGTGAATTCATTCAGGTTTTGGCCAGCTCACTCAAAGGAGGCTGGACGTCATGAAGGTTTATTAAGTTTGTAAAACTTTTGATAATTTTCTACCTGCAAGATAACACAAGATACAGAATAATAGTTTATGAGCTCCGGTAAAATCAGAATGCATGGTTGTTGCCATTTGCTCCATTCTCAGAAGTTTGTATTTACCACGAGGAAAGGTAAGGCCCTTCCCTCATAACTGAAACCGTGCTACTGGGGGCAGGTAGTGCTTCCAGGTACGTACTAGATTATTAAAAAAGGATAAAATATTTTAAAAAGGATAAAATAAGAACATGAACAAAATTACCAGAGATTGCCAAAAAGGCGGTCCTCCAATCACTGCCAGTAAATGCATGATTATTATGAAGATTTGCACTTCAGTCACATCAATTCTGATTAGGTACAAAAAGCCAAGAAAAGCAGAATTATTCAAAGCAATTTCAAGTCAATTATTTGCAAGCTTGGCAGCTCTCCTCTATCATGCACAGTATAAAAACTCAAAAATGCAAGGAAAATAGACATCAATACTTTAGAAAGCAAAAGTATATTTTAGTTTTCTTGTTAAAAGTAGGAGCCATGCTGTGCTATACTTTTTTAATTTCACAATGCAATAAAAATCCATTTTCATCAAAAGGAACTGTTGGAACTTTTCACCTGATCATTGCCAGTTGCAGGAATAAGTGTTCAGTTTTAAGCTTGCCCACCACAACAAATTGATTCCAGATTGTAAAATTCAATACATATTTTTAGTTATTAAATTCCCCTATTTTCTTTTTAAATGAACGTTGTCTCTGAGAAGCATCAAGCCTGAAAACAAAACATGAATTCCTGAAGGCTCGATGCAGATGTGAGCTGTACAGTCGGCTGCATTGCTAAAAAGTTACACAATTTGGTATCCAGCACGCAGCAAGAACAGAAACCACTCCTGGTTCTAGCACAGCCAGTATCTCTTGTAGAAGGGCAGGAAGGAAAGGCCTATAGAAAAGACAGAATTTAAGGCTTTGTTTTAAAGATCATACAGAGTCTGAGATAGCAAGAAGGCAAAGCAAGGCCACAGGAGTCAATTCTAGAAACAGGAGTCAAAGGAAAAACAAAATACAAGGATGGACACGTGGGTGTTCATCAACCTGTGATATTGCCTCATGCTGGAATACTTTGAGAGCATCTTGGAAGCTTTAATAGCATCTTGGAAACAGAGATGGTGCTGAAACACTGCATGGGGAAAAAAAATAGTATAAAAAACAGTTATTTAAAACCTGTTGCGATTCTGAGGCTATTAAAAAGTCATCCTTCTATCCCTGAGCATTTCAGAGAGATCTCCTGGCTAGTACCCCAGGAAGCACGAGAAGTTTCAAGGGACCCAACTCCCTGGTAGCGGCACCACTTCAGTGGGGAGGCAGGGGGACCACCATACCGAACCAAGCCGAAATAAGGAGCAGAAAGTCCTTCTGAAGAGTGACAACCAAGAGCAGAGAAGGGCACAGGTAGCACAGCCGTAAGGAAAAGCACTTTCAAAATCAGGGCAGCCAGGAAATGAAGTTACTTAGCAGGGAGGCCACCAGCACAGGTGAGAGACTGGACTATGAGGATGAAGTGGTGTTGAAGTGGTATGGTTCAAAACGGGCATTTTTAACCAGCAACTGGCAACTCTCAGCTATTGCACAGCACACAGCTCCCTCAACTAGCCAAACAAGTCTTTTTTCCTGTGGAAAGGTATTTAAATAGAAGTCTGTATAGCTTTAAAAGTAGTTCCAACACGATTTTACACCCCCGCACACAGAGCTGCTTCCACAGCCCTCGTTGTCTTTTAGGGGAAGCCAGAACTGTGACACGGGAATGTTTAAAGCGAGCTTTTCTGCTCCGCAGGGAGATTGGTTTGGTTTTCAAGTAAAACCATGATGCTTCCAAAAAAATGCTTTCCAGTTAGATCGGATTTTTACTGCTCATTCACACTTTGTAAACATTTTTCTCCTCGTATTAAAGCACTTGCGAAATACCCTTAGAAAGACGCTCTCCTATCCCAGTTACTACGTGCATGACAAAGGTGCTGTCGCTGCTTAGTCCATGCCATTTGTGCTGGGAAGCATTAACGTTCGCTTTACCGTGTAGTTCCAGAACCAGGGCCCCAGGGTTCCTGTGAGAAGCTGGATTGCTATCGTACAGAGCATAGACTCTGTAACATCAAATCTACGTGCAAGGGAAAGAAACATTTCAAAACGTTTTCCTGAGCACTTCGGCTCTGCGAACCCCTCAGAGCAGATTTTCATTTGTGTTGTAAAATAAGAGCCAGCAAAGTACAAAGCAGCATTACAACTGTCACTGTTGGGAAAGCTTAAAGGGTGAGAGGAAGGGAATGAGCAACCTCAGAGCATTAATTGATTTAAAACACTGTAACCCACGTAGTGCTTTGCACACTCAGAACTCCATTCAGAGATGACACAACGTGCAGTGTTACAGTTCTACTCCAGCACGTGGGCAAACTCAGTCATTACTGCGTGGATGAGAAAATCGATTCCCTGCTTCACGTCACAACAAGTAAAACTCAAACAGTTCAAGAGCTCACTCCCTACCCCAAGCCCAAGTGACACTGAATACATTTATTTTTCATATATGAAAATATTTTCACATTTTTCAAAGCAGAAGCAGGGACTGCATCTCCAGTTCACCACCTCTGAGGGGGAGCCAAGCCCTTCCCCTCCCTGCTCGTGCAACTCCTCGGCTTCTCAGCAAATAATGCCGAAGGTGCCAGACGAGCTCTGGATCCCCACTCAGCGGTAACTGAGCTGTTCTGTACACATTTATTTTTCACCCCTGACAAAGAGATGAAAAATAAGCTCTAGCCAACTGAGCTACAGCCATCAGAAACACTCCTTATGGTACGCTACAGAGCTATAGGATTTTAGAACCCAGGTATTTTTGGACATGATCACATTAATTACATCAAACCATCCTGTTAAAAACACGTTTCAGCAATAACAACCTCAGTCATAGCAGGTTGTTTTCAGGGCAGCGCTTATCAAAGTTCCTTAGAACGAAAGCACGCAGCCTGCCACCAAGTTACATGCCAACTGACTGGCAAGGTGCATCAGAGAAACAAAGTTCACTAATTGCACTGACACAGCTTAAGGAGAGCAGTACCATGTGCAGTCTGAATCTCAACCTGATAACCATTTGCTGTTTAATTATAACAATATAGGATATGATCAGAAAAAATATTTCTTTTTAGGAAGAGTTACACACACCACAGCTAACTGGTACCTTCAGACAGCTGCAGTTTCTTTTCCTTTTCTTCCCACGTAACTTAAGAGATATTTGCAAATTAGATGTGGCTTTTTCCCTAAATATTATCTGGGAAAGCTCAAAAAGGGGCCATCGACCTTGGCATGTGCTTAACTCTACTTAGATGTTGGCAGTGAGAAGTCTTTTGTATGCTGTCTGCTCCGCTAGGTTCCCTTGTCGAGCTGGTAAGAGCTTGTAAGAGCCAATTAACACAACTGATTAGTCATACGTCGGGAATATACACTTGTCAGTGCTGATTTATTGAGCATATTGAGTGTGCAGTTTTTAAAAGGTCCTGTTTGATTAAATAAGCCATTCGACTTCACAATTCCTACCCTGAATAATGTTCCAAAGTTTAGAGACAGCTGCAGTCAGTTCCTGGTCAGGATGAACACTCTGACATGCCAGCTTTTCCTTTTGCCACTTGTTAACGTAGAAGAGGAGTCGTGCTGTTCAAATAACGAAGCGAAGCACGTGGTTGTGATGCTGGAAATCAGTCTCACAGAGCAACAAGGCTGCTTCAGTGATAAGGGCAAAAAGTCAGCAGCAGCATCTCCGCTCCTAGCTGCTTGGTTCCTGGTTTAAAACACTGAAGGGATTTGTGGCAGGGAAGGAAGAAGAGGATAGTGATGTGGAACCCCCCCTCCCCATTAACTGCAGCCCTCAGGAATTTAAGCTGTATGATCACGCTGCAGCAAGGCACTTATGCAGATTTATGACACACACTGAGCACTAGTGAAAGGCTGCCACACGTGGCGATGAGTAACTGAAGTACACAGAAGGCTGGCTGCAAGCTGCAAACACCACCTACCACAACTGTGCTTCAACACACACTTCCCGCAAGCGTAGAGAAACAAAATCCTCCCTGACATCAAGACTGAGCTTCAAACTCCCCTCTGCAAATAACAAGTGCTGACGTTCTTGAAGAAGTGTTGCCAAAACTCAAAAAATCACAAGCGTGGAGCCCTAGGATGATGGCAATTCCTGCCTTACCTCCCAAAATCCCGATATCCTGAGGCCTTTCCGAGAGCAAGTACTCCATGTGCTAAGCTTCCTTGGCTTGGAAGGCTTCCACCTCTGTATTTTGACATTTGGTGTGAGTTGCCTATCTGGGACAACACTGGCTCCCTCTCTACTAGCTGCTATAGAGGTTTCATTTTAGTGTTTTCTGAAATACAGCCTTATTTACTGGCCTCTCCCATCTAGCTCAGTGGTAGCACCGGCAGGAGGGCTCAGGTTAACCAATTCAGCCTCCCTCCCTTCTGAAAGCACGCCGTTATCAAGTGGGCGTTTACTCACATACAAGTGCTCCAGTGTCACTGAAGAAGAATGTTCCCCGAGTTCTCCAACATTCCTCAATAACGGCTGTTTTATTAGCCTGAACTCTTCTGTTTTCTCTGGGGACCGTTACTCAGTGAAGTAACATTTTTAACTTGTCAGTTATATGCAAGCTAGTAAGAACTGTTCCTTCCTCTCAGCGTTTACTGATAAGTCTTTATGAAACATCCTTAGACACTAATTCCCATCTCATCATTTGTATATATAATTTCTACTATCGCCAACTTTCCATATTTCAATTAAGAAAGTTTGGGATCAGTCAGATAACCCGCAGGAGAAATGCTGGAAGTGACGGTGCAGCAGCACCCCCGTCTGACGGGTGCCCACTGGGTTTTTACGGTATGATTGTAGCACCATGGCCCAGCCCAGCCAAGCATACGAGGCCCTCACCTGCCCTTCTGTGCCCCAGCCCGGTGCCTGTGCTGTGGCTCACGTCCCTTAAGGCAGCAGTTGGGGTGCGTGCAGCACAGAACCTGGCTCAGCTCTGACAGGGCCCGACAGCTCCTGCTTCACCTCCAGCCACCCTGGATCTGAGGCAGCTCCTGCAGTCAGGCTGTGTGTGCACTGACCTCACAAGGTTAAATGCAGAACTGAACCTGTGTAACAGACATTAATACATTTCCTAAAGCCAGAACAACGAGCTGCTGCGGAACAGAATCCAAGCAGCATTAAGTTTGGGTCGAGAAGAACCAGAGCCAGTAACCAGAACAGGGCTCCAGACAATGGCACACAAATTCCTTTCAGGGTTTGCAACCAATACCTCTGAATGCTTTTGATTTCTGCAGGGTGTTCCTAAAATACGAGATCTGGTTCTACCCTGACATGTGGCAGTGCAATTGGACTTACCACTTTGATTTTTGCACTTTTTCCAACCCAGTGCAGAAAATGCACTTTTTCCAACCCAGCGATGCCCCAGTTATGGCAGAGCTGCACCATCCAAGACTAAGCCTGAAACAAAACTCATTCTGTGTTGTGCACAGCTAGTCCACAATCCAGATAAACCAGTTACTGTGCTGCTGAAAAAATAAGACAGGAAAACAAAGCAACTACTTGGACTGCTTCACTACTGAATGTTCTCCTGCAATCCCAAACCACGCTTCTATTCCTTCAGAAGTGCAGCACGCTCCTGTTCCTGCATGAGCCCATTCTCAGGTAAGTTGTTTGCTTTTAAGCAAAACTTGTACACAGCTCCATCTGGGCTGCATCCTGCTGCCGTTGCACTGCTGATGTTACTACAGTGACTTTTCCCGTGACCTACCCAACTTGCTTTAAGAAACAACCAACTTCCTCCCAGTGGATTTTTACACAATACTGACCTCTAGCTATTTTTTGAGTTACTTAACCAATTCAAATTGCTCTTCGAAAAACGCATCGGCTGCCAAGATCCAATAAAAGTATTATGATCATTTAAAGATGGAGACAGACCGCTGGGAGCAAGCCTGGAGCAGTCCAGGGCAGCCCTGATGCTTTCAGTGGGAAGAACCAGGGTAGTTGGTGTATTCAGTAATTGGGCACAATTAAACTCATGGTTTTCCTGCTCCACCTGCAATACTCTCTAGGAATTTAGCTGAAGCAATCCCATTTTCTCCTCCTTCAGGGTGAACACTCCTGCTCTACAGATGGACTTTTTCAGCAAGCCAAGCCGATTACAGACTGAACTGTTGAACATTGTTTAAGGAATAAAATACTAACCTGCCTTCATCAGCCTGCTGCTGTGCTGAGCCATTTATGGTTTGCCTATTGAGTTGATCTCTAATTAACGACAATTTCTCAGACACATAGACAGGAGCAAGTCACTGTGCACTAAGACCTTTGCAGCCCCTTTCAACAGCTGTCTCTGATTCCACTTACTCAGGAACAAGAATGCCTAAGCCTGCGTTTACCTGTGGACAGAAACACAAAATCATTAACATTTAAAGAGACCTCCAAGATCATCTGGTCCAACCAACCCCCACCACCTCTATCACCTACTAAACCATGTCCCCAGAAACCTCATCCAGCCTCTCCTCGAACACCCCAGGGACGGTGACTGCACCACCTCCCTGGGCAACCCGTCCCAACGCCTGGCCGCTCTTTCTGAGCAGAAATGTCTCCTCATTTCCCACCTGAACCTCTCCTGGCACAACTCGAGGCCGTTCCCTCTGCTCCTGTCTCCGGTTATCTGCGAGAAGAGGCCGACCCCCAGCTCCCCACAGCTTCCTCTCAGGGAGCTGCAGAGAGCAGCGAGCTCTGCCCTGAGCCTCCTCCAGACCAACCCCCCCCAGGTCCCTCAGCCGCTCCTCACAGGCCTTGTGTCCCAGGCCCTTCCCCAGCCTCGCAGCCCTTCTCTGGACACACTCCAGCACCTCGATGTCCTTCTGGTGGTGAGGGGCCCAAAGCTGAACACAGCACTCGAGGTGCGGCCTCACCAGAGCAGAGTACAGGGGGACCATCACCTCGCTGGCCCTGCTGGCCGCACCGCTCCTGACACAACCAGGATGCTGGTGGCCTTCTTGCCCCCCTGGGCACACTGCTGGCTCGTGTTCAGGCGAGCATCAACCAACACCCCCGGATCCTTTTCCTCTGCACAGCTTCCCAGCCGCCCTGCCCCAAGCCTGCAGCACTGCATGGGGTCGTTGTGACCAAAGCACAGGACCCAGCACTGAGCCGTGCTGAACCTCATCCCGTCGGCCTCTGCCCATCAAAAAAAACTCTTCCCTGACTGGGAACGGAGCCTGGGCTGTGGTGGTGAAAGCAACGAATCCTAGCCACTAGACCACCAGGGAGGGATAGGATGCACACATCGGGCCCTGGAAGGGTAGGTACAATACTGACGTGCTTCCAGCTTTACGTCTGGGGAGCTGCAAGTTTCAGAAAAAATCATACTGAAGTGAGAAGTGGTTAACAGCATCTCAGATTTAATCTCAGGTTTTTTTTGCCACAGAAATGAATGGCAGCTTGTGGCAACCTATTAACCTTATGACACCGGGCAAATGAATAAACAAACGTTACTCTACAACATTGTCTGTTACCTGAAATAACGATACATATTTGTGTGCTTACTGCCTTCCTACGTTAGCTACACATTGATGGATGATCAAGTTTTCATAACGTAAGGCCATGCAGCACACGGGATCCGTTGTCTCCAAATATGAGGATTCCTCACAAAAGCTCAGAACAAACATCAAGTGAACACAGGGAGCAATGCACCCATTTGTCTAGAGCACAAAGACAAATCAGGTAGACTCGCCACTTGCATCTGTAAAGTCAAGCACATGCCAAGGTTTTTTTTTCCCCTGTTTTCAGCCAAAAACCAAGAACTTTCATTATCAGGGCCCCAGAATGTTCAAAAGGAGCTGAAAAGCATTCAGCACTGCGAGCTCCATTACAACATAAAAGAAAAAAGCCTAAAACTGTACAGGTTGAGTCAGATGTCATCACGATCTAAGCATCAGAAACTATTGGCTGAAACTACTCTGCTTGGGTACAGTCAAAACAGCAGCTCAGATCCACTACCCCCCCCCCCCCAAACAGACCCTGAGAACTGCTCCAGTGTTTGTTTTTTAAGCAGAAATAAGTTTCTCAAGAGAGTCTGTATTAGTATTCTGCCAATAAGAGCTGCTACAGACTAGAAGTCCATAACTGTGCTGTTTTAGCAGTATCCGAGTATCTGTAAGTCAGTAACAGACCAAGTAAACAGTGCATGTTGTAGCATTGTTTCAGAATCCCACATTAAGAGCAAATTTCAGAAGTTTTCAGATGCAAATTCATTCTGCAGCTTGCTAACCTGAAATATATTTGTTAGATTGCACGACACGAGTGCAGGGGTAGAACAAACGTACGCTTCCACATGAAGCTTGGTGAATCCCACAGCTCACCGAGTCCTTGGGAGCTGTTTGCCCACCCACCTTCATGCACAAGCAGGTGGGACTTTGGCTGTTGACTTTCGAGGCATCACATTTTTGTGCCATTATTAACAGAACCACAATTTTCAGTAAAATGGACTCCGAATTTCAAGTTTCAGCCACAATGTCAATTAATATACTGTACTTAAGAGTTATGCTTGACAGCAAAGATTAACTATACAGCAAAAGTCAAGGAATAAAGAGAAAGTCAGATTGCCACCCTCAGACAAAGGCAGCCAAGTATTGGGGCTGAAGCCCCATGTACTTTCCCCTATTTAGGTTTAAATCACATCATGAACTCTTAAGATCTAAAAACGGTGTTTGATCACTCCCTAGAACAAGCTAGGGAACATTCAGTATTAACTGTGGATTCAATAGCTATTGAATAATGGAATAATAGGTGATAACTACTACAAGCTTTAAGTGCATTAACAATTTACTACTGCTCTAAACGATCTGAACTACTGTCACTAAGAGGAACTAGCCAGGAAAGCCATCTAACTTTCAGTTTTATTTCCAGCCAAGGTACTTACATGCCAAAACGCAACGTTCCAGAGACGTACGTCTGCCAGTGCGCGCAGTAAAACATGAACGTTCCAGCAAAACAACAAAAGAACATCCAGTCAGGGTTCGTTCCCAGCTGCACAGCAATACAAGTTCCCAAAACCACAAAGACTGCAGGAGAGAATCAGTCACATGGTAAAAATAAAGTGCGTATGTGTGTGAAGATCCTTACCAAAAGCAAGTCTAACAAAGGACCCAGACAGGAGCAACAGCGTGCAGGTATCCTGATGAGTTTTATTTCACAGACATTTAGAAGAGTTGACCACTTCCACTGAAAATACTGACTGTAAAGTTATATTAGAGGTCGTATCAGTTTTCAGAAGTCCTCAATTTCAGGGTTTCTAAGTCTCCTACATTTGCACTGAAGCTAATGAGATTAGACATCAACAGACTTGAGCAATTTATGCAGCTGGAGCCTGTGGGCAGAGTTTGGGGGTTTTCTCTTGTATCCAAGGTTTGCTCAACGTGTTTTTCCCCATTTTCTGGAGCTTTATTATGCCATTAAGAAAATCCAAGGTTTGCCATTTAGGACTCGTAAGGTATCTGTACATTTGTACTTATAGTCATAAACTTTGATAAGTACTAATAAAAATATAACACCTAAGGGCTCCTGGTTAAGTTCTAGAGCACCCGGCCATTCTTTTGCAGTGGGATTAAACTTCAGGCTGGCTCAGTGAACTCTACCTGCCTAGAAGGGAACTGATCTGACCGACACTAGTCGAACTCAGACTTCCACTGGCCCATTGTTCAGGCTCCGTACATGCCTCACAATTGTTCTGTATCAATTGGATCTAAATTAATATAGAAGAGCACTTTAGCTGTTTTTTTTCCCCCAGTAAATTTGCAGAACCAAGACCAATAAAGCATACACAGAGAACTGCTGGCTCGGACTGAGTAAGTCACACGCTTGGTTTTCAGCATAACACAAGAGAAGGCATTCAGTTGGTCTATTGAAAGAAAGGTGACTGAGAAGCCAAACCACCAGAAACATCAATGGTGCACTTCTTCAGTGAAGGAGCATTTTCTTGTATCCCAGCTTTGACCCCCTAAACAGAGTCACTTAATCCTCACACTTCAAGTAAAAATGACAATACCTGTGGAAAGTGAATCACAGCCATGATCAAAAAGCTCTCCTAGCGGAGTGCTGCTGTTCGTCCTCCTTGCTTGCTTCCCATCTATAGCGTCCAGAGACTGGTAAATGAAAAGGCCACATGCACAGGCAATGTATGCCCAGGGAGGTGCCTAAGAAAGAAATCATCAGTGAGGGTAAAAGGCAGTTTAAAGTTACACTTAATCCTTCCGGTTTCATCTTAAACCCATGGTACAGCTCTGCATTCGCACACACTTCCTCACCTACAAATCCACCAAGTCGCACGCACGGGGCTGCCAGGAGCTGGCCGTGCAGGGGCAGGCAGAGGGGTAACGACACGTGAAATGTTAATTAAACAGTTACAGCTCAGGCTCCGAGGTGGAGGGCATATTCTAAAGCAGGAAGCCGCTGCGTACACCTGACAAAAGACAGAGCTACATATGCAAAGCGGGGCACAATTAAGCTCGTCTAGCTCCTATTTCCTGTAGGGGAATTTGTGAGTTATTTGAGTGACGCAGAGAATCGCACGCTTTCTTAGCCCCCCAAACATGCAACTGCCTCACAAACGCTGAGCTCACCTTCACAAGACCTCAGCGAGGTGTCACGTCCCAAAACACTGCCAAATGCAGGGCATTACCCGGCCACGGAGGTATTTGGGAGCTACGTGACCGTATCGTGCTCAAAGTGTTAGACTTCAAGCTGAGCCGCTGTTTCCTGCGACCTGTAAAGCTTCAGGGCTCCCTCGTGCAGCACCTCTACCCCCAGTTGTTTTACTTTTGACCACCACACATCAGCAGCTTTACCAAATCCATGTCTATAACTCCTAATATCCATAGCACGTATAGCCTTGCTGAAGAAAACAAGGTATCAAACCCCTGCTGGACCAAAGCCTACAACTCACGCTTTTTGCTGTTCCAAGCATAAACCACCAGCACAAAAGCCCGAGGGCTGCCATTAGCTCCTCAGGCTCAGTTTTATGTATAAACAGCTATTATTGGTTATTTTCCAATCTTCGCCTTCGACATTTATAGAAGTGAGCAGTTCGGAGCAGCTCTATTTTACACCTCAAAGCCCAAACAGAGCTACGAGGCTTCCTCAAGCTGCCTTGCCTCTCACAAAGCTCTGAGGCTTGCATTCTTTTGCTCTACACAACCTTGACTCATCTGTAGCCCGTCGCATTATTCTCTTGCATTGCTCCTGCTGCAGCGAGCAGCAAAACGGCTCCTCCTGCCTCAGAGGCCGGCACCACGCTCTGCGTTTAGCAAGGCGCCCGTACAGACCAGCACAGGACCAAGAGGTAAGGGGATAACGCGTGACCCGAAAAGAAAAGGGCCACGGGGGTACATTTCCGATTCTCACACGCAGATTTTTTACACAACATTCAAGTTTCCTTTTGGGGTCATGCAGTTTTACCTACAGATTTTAGAAGCCAGCCTGCTGGCGCTCAGACCACCAGCGCAGCTATCTCTACCTACACGAGATTTGTATCTGTTTAAGATTTCATGGTTCCCCCTTCACACAAGTTTTTGTTTGTCCTGTTTTGTTGGTTCCTGGTTTGTTTTCTTAAGAAGCAAAGAGGCAGGCGTCTTCCCGTCGCTCAGAGCTTTGCTAGGGGAGGGCCCCGGCTCAGCATGCAGCACAGCAACTCGCCTCATTTCCTCTGGCTACCAGTGGAGCTGCAAGAGCCACGTTCCCGTGACTCTTCCTGTTGATGCAAGGTGCAGCCAAGTTGCTTTCGAAAAAAGCAGAGCTAAGACTGAGCTACAACACAGACCCAATTTCCATCCGAAAGCAACAGCGCTTCCAGAAGAAAACTGGTTCTGGAACCCAAAAGTCCCATTTTCTTCCCCGACAGCTGCTCGACACCAACAAGCAGCAGCTCGCAGCCCCGCCACCGCGCTGGCATCCTCCCTGTCGTGCCAGCACGCAGGGCTGTGCCGTGTGGCAGACGGGACCAGGCTGAAAGCTACCTCAGCAGGACGTTATTTTTCAAAGTGAGAAGACAAAGCCATTCCGTAAGCACTGAGCACCTCTCAAGCTGTTACAGGTGCCGTAGCCGTGACACAGCCAGAGCTCTATCACCTTCTGAACCGGGGAGCTGAGCACGCACTTCCGAGGCTTTATCACCAGCCAGAACAGAACTGCACTCGGCTTTGTGCTCTGCTTCCGGGGCCGATGCCTTTATCGGAGTAAGAGGCAAGTTAAAACAAAGGTGTGTAGCCATGGCACTGCCTGGACAAGGAAGGAGCTGCCCTAGGCATCCACCCCTCAAACTTAATGCTTTACATCTTACACCTGCTGAATTCCACAAGTTGTTTTTTTCCTAAAGCCATCAATTCCAATGGATCTCCAGAAGGCAAACATCCTTTTGTTATGTCCTACGTGACCGGGGATGTGCAGGGCTGAACGCACCAGCTTGCGTTTTGGGTTTTTTTTGAGAGCTCACACAGGAACAAGCCCCATGCCACTTGCCCAGGAAGCATCCTCCCAGCCTGAGTTATCGGCTGTGGTTACGAAGAAGCCCAGACATTTCAAAAGCTGGAACTCATGAGATGTTCTCCAGCTGTGTGGTACGTAACATATTTCCTGCATCAGAGAAATCCTTTTCATTGCGTTCAGATACAAGTGGCTGTTAAGACAATAAATAAACATTTGAGTAACAGAACCTTCACAGCGCACACAAATGAAAGTCTTCTCCCGTGCCTTATCAGGCAACTCGGAGTTTTCTCCCGAGCGAGGGAGAAGAAAGCCTTTGAAGCCAGTAACTCGAAATCCCTTAAAAAGACTTTGTACCCTTGGAACCAGGAATTACACGAAGTTGAGGCAGTTCTGACGGGGACAGGTCATGAGCTTTTAGTGCATCCAGAACCAACACAGCCCTGGCTTTCGGCCAGCCTTCCCCCATCGCAGACCACAAGCGGCTCGCTGCTGCAGGACGCTGCCCTGTGTTCCCCCAGAGCGTCGTGCCTGCGGCCCTGACCTGAGCCACCCGCTAACACAGGGCCCAAGAAGGATGCAGAAAGGCATTCGCTTCACTCAGGACATTCAGGACGTGGGGTTTGGGCACGGCAGCCGTGGAGGAAGCTCTCTGCATCGAGCGACGCCTCTCCGGTGCTCAGTGCCTGGTCTGATCTAGGGCTGCTCCCTGTGTCGCAACCCCGGCTGGGTTTGCAAACAGAGCCAACTGCCAGTCGAGTCACCTGGCATTGCTCATCGTGTGGCAACTCCGAGAGCTGAAGGTGACTAACCCAGTCACAAGCAGCGAAAGCAAACAGGCAAGAACTCCACACGCCACGCACGCAAGAGACGTGGATCCATTCCTCCACCGTCTGCACACGGATTCGAGCACATCCTCACGGAGCTGCTGTCAGAAGCGTGGGCTCGGTACCGGGCCCCATGTCAAGTGGGGACCACTGGCCCATGGCATCCTTCCCTCAGCCCTCAGGGGACCCCAGCTATGTCACCCAGCACGCTGACCCCAAATCCCCACGCACTCTTTGTGCACGCAGACACTCCTTTAGCTGCCCAGGCGCTACAACCACTCACAAAGAACAGCCGAAATGCAGGAGGACCCCGAGCAGCTGCCCCGAAGACAGGAGCCCAGCAGGGAGCAGAGCCAGCCGCTACCTGACCGCAGCAGCTACCCAGAGAGAGGCCAGCGCTTACCTGCTCCGTAGCTGTTGGGCAGTAATAGACTAGTAGCAGAGTTGTGAAGATGTTTATTAGCAGTCCAATGATGGTGATCAGATTCGGGGCAATCCAGGCTGGAACTCTTCCAACTAACCATTCCCAGTAACCTTGCATGAGAGGTTCAAGCAGCGACCGTCCAGCGCTCTGGTATTTGTGTTCTTCTAACCGTTTGAGCTGGTGCTTTGACAGGGGGGGCGTAGGCAGCTGAACGAGTTTGCTTAACACGCAGCCAGCGGCAGGACCGTGTCCGCAGCCCGCGGGGGATTCCAGATGCGACTCCCCACATCGCCTCTTGAGGTTTCGATGCCCGCTCATGGATCGGGTGGCGTCGGAATTTTTACTTGGCAGGTAAGAGCTGTTACGGAGAATCATAAGACCCTGCAAGACAAAGGGGTGAGACATACGGAAGGTGAAGAACACTGGGGGGATTTAAAGGTACCAGAAGTTTCTGCACCATGCTCCACAGAGCGGCTCATCTGCCAGCAGCAAACCAAAGATTTTTGTAAGAGCTTAGGAGAGATATTTGGAGATCTGCTGAAGACAGGAAGCCTCTGTTCTCAACTCAGTTATAAAATAGTAAGTTGCACTTGTGCTCCCTTCCTGCTGCCTACTGAAGCAAATATCCTGCAATCACCAGCCTAAGTTTCAGCAGCAGCAGCTTGCACCAGACCACTGACTTGTGCTACAGACTGGAGCACGCTCAGCCCCGCACGTCGCTCTCCTGGGAGAGTGAGCGATGTGTAACTGATGCACCCTGCTTAGCTTGTCAACCCGTAGCGCTAAGAGCAGAACGAATACAGAGAAATCTGAAGTTAAACAGCTTTGAAGCAGCTTTGCCTCTTTACTGAGGAGCAACAACCACTCAAAGAAGTTATAAGAAACAATTTGAGAAACGCTTATTTCAGGTTTGCCGTGGTGGCTCTTTTCTTGGCCAAGTTCAACCCAGCTCAGGTGAAAGCTCATTGTCTAATCAACACTTAGGCAAGAACATGCAGGAGGCGATGTTCTGACGGCAGGTGACCAGGACCACGTAACCCCACAGACGAGCAGAGAAATAGAAGGAAGGGAGGCTACAAAGGAAGATCAGATATTTACCTGGTACAGTCAACCTAAACAACTACATAACCCTCACTGCTAAGCAGAGTGAAGTCCAGGAGAGGAAGATAAGTTATCCCTGAGACCGTGAGCAAGTCACACACCGGGCAGGGAAAACAAGCTATGTAAACCAAAGGTCAACCGCGGCACAACAGCGAGCGCTCTCGTTGCCACCCTCCGCTGCTTAATTAGGGCAATTTCCCACAGAGGAAAGCCGCGAAGGGAAGAGGAGAAAGCCAGCACACAGAGCACACGCAGGGCCGAGCCGCCCCGCGGGGCTCCCACCGGGGACGGGGGGGCCGGGAAGGGGCGAGGGGCGAGGCCCGGTCCCGGCCGGGGGGAAGGCGGCCCCGGTGCGGCCCGGCTGGGGGGCACCCAGACCTGTGCCCACCCGCAGCACGACCCTGAGGCCGGGCTCGCCCGCACACCCGGCCCAAGCCGAGCCCCGAGGCCCCAACCCCGGAGGAGCCGCGGGGAGCCGGGAGGGAAGCGGGGAGGAGGCGCGGGCC
>CM021756.1:662964-759607 GCA_011075105.1 Heteronetta atricapilla | reverse complement strand
CCCCCCCCAAGCTGCCCCGCTCCCTCCTCAGCCCTCCCCTGTTGCCCCCCCCAGCTGCCCCCCTCCCACCCCAGCCCTCTCCCCTTGCCCCCAGCCTTCCCGTTCCCCCCCCAAGCCCCACAGTCCCCTCGATCACCCCCAGCCCCCCCGGTGACCCCCAGCCCCCCCAGCTCCCCCCTGTCCCCGCTCTGCCCGCAGCACTCTCGGACTTCAGCGCCCGCTCCCCAGCAGCCCCAGCCCGCTTCGTCCCGGGCTCCGAGCGCCCGAGGTCGGCCGGAGGGACGAGCTGAGACCCTGACACCGGCACATCACGGCTCTGAACCGGCATCGACACCGGCATCGGCATGGGTACGTCCCGGCAGCACCCTGCCTGTGCCCCCCTGCTTCTGCCCCGGCTGCGCGACGGGCTCAGCACCGGGCGGGGGACCTGGCCTCGGCCCTCTGGAAGCTCAGCCCCGCGTACAGAACTGCCAGTAGCGGCTTTTTTTTTTTTTTTTTTTTTTTTTTTTCTGGCATCTCTACCAAGAAAACGCTCAAAAGGAGTCACCCGTCGTTACCCTGCAACGCTGACCCGTTGCTTACCCCCCTTGCTCCTAGTCCCTGGGGGATTCGCGACCTTCCCCCGCTGGTGTCGGGCCGGCCCCGGCAGCGAGTGGCACGAATGATCGTATTCAGGTCCCTGGTGGCTCATCCCCGTCCAACCTTTGTGCTCACCTCGGAGCACACGCAGCAATTTGCTTTCTCTTCCTTCCTTCCACGCAGCGCTGTCCCGTTTTGCTGTCCCGTAGCCTGGCCTCACCTCTGCCTGTTGTGCTGGGAGAGCGGGGCAGAGGCGGGCTGGCAGCCGGGTTGGCAGCGTTCATGCAGGAATTCCCCGCTTTCCACGCAGGCTTTCAGCATTTTGTTAACCTGCTGCCATGAATAGTCTCAGTCACCTTTCGTTTTCGCTACGTCTGTAGTTTCTATTCCACATGCTCAAATCAAGCATGTGCAGATGCTGGTGCTCGCTTCCTGCATTTAAAGAAAAACCTCAGAGATATTTATTTTTGAAACGCTTGACTTGCTCTTGACAATAGTTTAATAATATCCACCACAGGAAGGACCTGTGAGAGTTGATCTGGGGCTTGACCCCCAGCTGTAGGACCCAGAAATGCCTGCAAACCAGGATAAATGTTTAAGAAACTCTTGAAAAGAGAGGCCAGCCATCGCCATTATGTAATCAGCTGGCAAAGGACCTAGCCAGAAAAAAACGAGGAGGTTGAGCGTGCTTTATTTCTTACTGTTGAAAACAATAGGGCAGGATGAGGCGCTAATGATGATTTATCTCAGGGCTGGCAAATTGCGAGGCAGTCCCGTCCTGCTGCCAGTGCTCTGAGATGCCTTTTGTGCAGCCCTGCCCGCCCGGCCACTCCTGCTTCAGAGCCCCACGAGCTGGGAGGGACACGTAACGGTGAGAAAAAGGGCTTGATGGCACTGAAAAACGTCAAGGAGGATGGAAGGAGATGGGAAGAATTCAGGACAGACCTTGACAGAGTTGAGAACGAGAACTTAGCGGACAAAATGTACAAAGTGGTTTTATCCTCGGGCGAGTTTGGCAGGGGCTGTACCCGCAGAAGGGCAGGAGCAGGGCACAACCCGGCTCTGATCCCCAGGCCGCTCGGGTGTGCCAGCCTGCGGTAAGAAGTCTGCCTGGCCACAGCTCTGAGCGCTCCTGCGGCAACCTGACCACATGAAAACGGCGTTAATTTGGGCCCAGGCCGTAGCTGCAGGCCGTGACGGGGCGGGTTGTGCTTCCCGGTCCTGACCGATGGATGCTGGTCAGCAGCAGGGAGCAGACGCTGCTGGGGAGCATGGACACACTTCAACACCCAGGGGGCACATCAGGAGCAGCTGCTCCGCTTCACTAACCTCACCTGAGCCCAGATTAATTCACGGGCAGAGAATCTGCTTGGGGTCACCCCTACCAGTCCACACGGTGCTGGTACCCCAAAGCTGCCCAGCACCCAAATATTGCAAACAGCTGCGCAAGCTCACAGATAGCAGCAGCTATCTATCGGGAACGCGGTGCAGTATCCCACCTCCAACAGCCTCTCTGGCGTGTGAAAACGGCAGCACGTGAAGAGAAGACGGGAGCTGTGGGGACTCTGCTTAAATGCAGGTTGCATGCTGCTCCAGCACCCATCCTGCCACATACTCAGCGCAGCACCAGCATCGCGTCAGGATGCCTGTTCACAATGAAACAGGAAGACTCCGCGCTCTGTCCCCTTCCTCATGCGAAGAAAGTGATGTAGGCATTGGTTTTAGTGGCATTGGAACAGCTGCATTCCATTTTTTTTTTCCTGAAAGCTTCTCATTTCAAGTTAAATCCTTCTGTAGAAAAGTCCTGTGAATCCAGAAGTCCTCACCACCTGTTTTCCCGCATTGCTGCCATCCTACCATGCACATGCTTCATTTTTAAAACCACTTGGAACATAGAAAAAACTTACTGAGTCAGGCCAAAAATCTAATCCAGTGTCCCGTCCGTGGCAATGACTCACAGAAGGCGCTAAGAAAGAGAATAAAAAATATAGAGTAAAATGTTTAGAAGTAACTCACATCTTGATTATTTTCTTTTCTATCTCAAAGATTTAGGAAAAAAATGAAGCAAACAGAGAACTTCAGGAAGATGACTTTGGATTACTCTTGAGGTGACATTTCTTGTGACGTCCTTATTCACAGGTGTGTGGCATGTTGGTTGGTTGGTTTCAGGCAAATCCAGTAGCTCAGAAATAAAGCTAAGGCTATTAACATTTAAATGTTAAAGGAAAATTAAAATCCAAGCATCAGACTGACTGCTTGCAGTTTTGAATTACCTGCCCAGGCATATAGCATCTGTAACAGAGAATGCTATGCAAAATACACATTTCTCTTTCATACAAATTCCCAATTTATTCATATGAGAAATGTGATTGTGAACCTATATTGGTTTCTATTTTTATTGCAGTCTTAAAAATCAACACGAGAAGGCAAATGTTATGTTGTATTTTGTTTAAAAATGAAAGTTCAAGGGTCAGAAAGCAAGCAACTATATCCCTCCATTCTTATTAACTACAACTTTTGTTTCTCTGTTCCCTAACACCTTCCTGACAAGCAGCTGAAGCTTTAATTTTGTGTAATTACACATTCTTTTCAAGGGTTTGAACCACTAATTTTCTAGGCTTAAGCACAAACACTGGACAGCGACCAGCTTCTGGTAAATGAGCAATGTTCATTATGCATTGTTACGCATTGTCTGATGAATCTATTGAACTGGCCTCCTGCAAACTCACCTAGACATGCTTGCTAGAGAAGGTCAGCAAAAAGATACGCCCTGGAAAGGCGTGCTTGTGATCAAATAGCAGCTGCGTGCTGTACGGCCGCGCCAGCAGAGAGCTGAGGGCTACAGAGTGAGATGTAAAGGAGGTGATGGGCTCTGATCTGGTGCAAGATTCACCCATTTTTGTTCCAACTTCCTTTTTCCTCCCATGAGACTTTCTCATCTTCATGCTTCTTACCATTTTCTCCCTTTTTTCCAGACTCTCACACTCCAAGCAATTCACACTTCCTAAGACCTCTCAGTCCTGCACTTATTCCTGCTTTGTCTTGTAGTGTTATTTTCCTTATCTCACACAGTGATTCATCAGTGTCTGGATGCCCTTGGATCTGTACTCTTTATCAATTGTTCTTCTCCTTTTCCCTGTCTCATATTGCCTTCTCAGGCTCCAGTGTCACCTCTGCTTAAACACTTTCTGAACTCTCTTCTCAGCAGTGTAAATTTAAGGGAATGCCATCAGCAGAGTATCGTTCTGTGCATAAAATGCAGACCCCAGCATAGCCCATAAAATAAACCCTCTGGAGGGTTCTCATCAGTCTGTGCAAATACCTGAAGGGGGAGCACAGAGAAGACAGATCCCGGCTCCTCTTTGGTGCCCAGTGCCAGGACAAGATTCCAAAAATCTGATTCCAAAAATTCTGATTCCAAAATCAGAAATCAATTCAGCTCAACCTCATATCTGAAGCCAGTAGGAAGCTCCTTCCCTCTAGCAGCGAGAGTAGAGAGGAGCCCCGGTTCTGTGAGCTCGTCGGGGGGACGCAGCTGCACGTTACTGCTCCGACTGCCGGTGGCAGAGGCACTGAGCTGCTCTCAGGCTCAGGCTTACGGAACTGGAGCGCGTACGAGTACAGAGGTAGCCGTGTAGCACCACTGTAGATGGGCCTTTTTCTCCCACCTGTAAAGCCAAGGCAGCTGCTACGCTGCCACCCGGAACAGGCAGTCCTCGAGGCTGAAGGTTGCGGCTGGTAGCAGTCAGCTCTTGTCATAGATATCTGCGAGCTTATTTAAGTGATGCTTGTAACAGATGTTGAGTCACACAACATGATGGGTACTAAATGAGTGCAGATATTCAAATAATTTCAGGTCATTTTCTACCTAGTTGTTTGCTAATGGGAATTTTAGGCTCTACAACAGCCACGAGGCTTCTTGACCTTTTCCTGGCAGCAACAAATGCTGAGATGTGCCGTAAAGTGACACTACTGTTTTTTTTTTCTCATGATCTCCTAAGAATTTCAGAGTGAACACTTCCAGATGTTATTTCTGCTTCTTTGTGATTGCTTCCGTACTGTGAAGTCAAATCTCACACTGGGTTTACAAGACAGGACTGAGAGCAACATCAAATCCACTTCACCTTGGCATAGCCTTTGTAATGAAGAGTCATCTTTGACAACAACAGTAGACTGTATGAATAGGCAGCTTGCCTCAAAAAAATAAATCTCAGTAAACCTTTCTATTCGATTCCTCACAGTGTTCAGAGGTTAGAAGTCAGCTCTGCAATGTGGTGGTTCCAGCAAGGACTCTCTTTCTTGCCTGCGTCTTTGGTTGTTTGGTCAGCTGCATCTTTTGTGTTTTCCTACATCACTGCCATCGTCCTACACCACGTTGACCCTCTGGTGCCCTACATCAGGTTAGTAACGTGCACACAATGCCCTGAGAACTGTATCGCAGAACTGGCTTGGCCTCTCACGCCTCTCAATTCTTCCCCAACTCCAAACTTTAAACACCAGTTCTTACCAACAGCTCCAGTTCTAAAGTTGCGTACAAATTGGTAAACAAATTCCTAAGTCTATTCAAAGGTGCCTATCGAATCTGTACTTTAAGTTGTGGTTCTGTGAATGTATCCTTAAAAGATGATGAACAAGAAATCTGGAGGTGCGTCTCCAACCCTGTGTGGAGAACGGTGTCTTGTTCTCTCCAGGCTTGGTTTTGTCAGTAAAGCTGTACTGTAATCTGCAATGCCGACTGCATGCCATCAAGGCTGTACAAATGGCCTTAATTTTGGTCTTTCACATTTCCAGGTTCTTCATTTCCCAGTTTTAATACTCTTTATTCACCCTTTATTGTGGAATCAAGATCAGAAAAAAGGAATAGCTATACCAAGCACGTTAATTTCTTGTTCTGAGGTTAGCAGTTTTCACCATGCTTATTTCTAGGGCTCTAGAAGCGAGCACAGTATTGTCTGAGTAATGAAAACTCAGTGAAAAATAGCTGGGAGGGTTTTTACAAACATTTTTATGGTTTCTTCGTAGACTGAAATAAGTAAAGTTGTGTTGCAAGTATTTTTAATATAGTATCACTCCATTTATCTCTTCCAGTGATACAGGGACAATACCTCCAGAAAGATGCTTGTTTGGGATCATGTTAAATATTTCGGCTTTCTTGGGTGAGTATAGGAAAGCTGTCCATGGCAAACTGCATGCAGTTCTGGGATACCCAGCGTTTTGAATGGTTTCCGTATTCGGATCATTAAAACAGCTCATAACTCTCATCAAAAGCTAAATTTTAAGCAATTAATCCTAGTTCTCTTAAGTAACTCAGAGAAAAGTATATTGTAGGGTTTACCTACAAAGCCAGCATGACAATTGCAGACTACAGAAGGCCAGAAATACTTTAAAAAAAAGACAAATAAAGAAACCGGTATAAGAAATAGAAATGCAGAGTTAAGGCAGTCATCTTACCTGTGCTGAAGTTATGGAGAGGGGAAAAAACAAGTATGTTTTCCAAGTGAAAGAGATAAGGTCTTTTCCAACCTTAATGAATCTATGACTCTAAGAAAAAACTAATAAGTTATTTCAGTTTTGGCTTCCAGATTCTCAACTGTCCTATTCCTAAGACAGTTTTTGTATTTTAAATAGATGCTACTGTCACTCAGCATCTTCCCAGTTTAAACAAAACAGTTTACTTGACAGCTTAAAATCTTAAACACATTTGTGTTCTCATTTGCAGGTATGGCTACCATGTATGTCCGTTATAAGCAAGTTTATGCGTTGAATCCAGAAAAATCCAAGATCATCAAGCTTAATAAGATCGGCCTGACGCTAGGCCTGGTGAGCTGTTTTGGACTTTGTATTATTGCAAATTTCCAGGTTCGTGCTTTGCTTGCAATATTTTTAACCTGTCCAGAGTTCTGTGTTTGTTTGTTTACTGAGATACCTGGTAAAACTGCCCAGTATACTGGCTTATTAAAGGCAAAACTTTTGAGGGAAAACTTTTATATTTTTTTAAATCAAATTCTCTACAGAAAACAGTTCATAGTTTGGAATTTCTTTACATAGTTCTTATTTGCTTTATCCATTGGAATTTGTGAGCAGCCATTCACAAAATTCCAAACCATTTAAAAACAAAAAACAAGTTTTGCAAGAAGCAAACTCGTCTTGCATCTCCTCGTAGGAGATTCGAAAGCCTTAACTCCAGGTGAGAAGACCACAACTGTGTCATATTTTAATACAGGAGAACCAAGTGTCAAATAGTCAAAACTGTTAGAACTAGAAGTAAAGCCAGCAAAAATACCCAACCCCACAAGAAGTCCAGCTCTAAAAAAATCTTCTCTCATAGGTATCTTTTCCTGCAAAACCTGTGCAATTGTTGAAAACACTGCAATGTCAACCAGCTTCTGATTTTCCCCCAGTGTCTCTATTTTTTTCCTCAATACTTCTTTTTCACTTGCTTTTTTCAAAACCTGATATTCTCACATATCACACCATCAGCAGGACGAGATTCAGCATCGCTGGCTCTTACATGCAAGACGGTTGTGTACTTGCCAGCCTCATCATATTAATTACGAGCTGGATTTTTCAGGGGTCTGTAGCAGTGCCTTTAGCCACTAGAGGCTGCAGTGGCTCCTTGGTCTCCTGCTGGGTTAGAGCCAAGGAAAAGCGAAACAAAAAAGCTCCAGGAAATCTCCACCCTTTTTCTCTCATCTCCTTTCACATGCAAATTGTTATACTGCTGTGGATGCAGCAGTTAAATTTCATTTAATTAGTCAGCACACAAAGATTGTGAGGAAATGGTGATTCCAATTCCTGATCTTAATAGCTATTCAGTAAAATACACAGACAGTCTCATTCAGTAGGGCATAAAAGATTACCTGCACAGCTGAATTGCAGAGAGGCTGCCGATGCGGTGTACAATTGACAAGATGCTTTTTGTTTGCTGTGTTTGGCTGCTGTGCTCTGTCAGGGATAAGAGGAAAGGACTGAGCGTGACGTCGTTTGTAATAACAGAAATTTCAAGTTTGATTGTTTTTCTTGGAATAGCTTCTAGGTTTAATGGTTATTATTTGACAGTTGATTCTCCTAACATGTTTGATTCAACTGTTTGATTCAGCTTTGTTCCCTCTCAGTATTCAAAGACTCAAATCTGACAAGCAAGGCTTGTTCAAACTGGAGTCGTTCAGAGCAGTGATAAACATCATTATTTTTAACTTCATTTGGGGGGACTAGAATTGTGCATCATGTTTGTCCTCTATTGCATTATCCTTCACAGATGCAGAAATTCCTGGTACAGAAACGTTCAGCAGGTAGCCTGTTGTCACTCTTGCTGCCTTCCCAGCTGCAGGGATTCCACCATCCAGTTTCTGTATTAGCGGTAGTGAGGGCAGCTTTTATGAATTCCTGTGGTTAAGATAATAGCTGTGGTCTCTAATTTAGCCCCAAGAACTTGCCAAAAACCAGCAATACAGAGAGCTGGCAGTGCTGGCTTCCAGCAACTGAGGTTTCCAAGAAAATCCACATGCTGACACAGTCCTGAACTCTTTAGCTTGGGATGTGAGAAGATAATTGAGCGTGTCAATTAGAGTGTCAAACATTTACAGAAGAGTGTCAAACATTTACAGAAGAAAATATTTCCCAAGTTGAAAACAAAACCAGGTTCTATACAAGCCATGCTTTCTTTCCCTAGAAATGTGTTCTGTACTACGTACACGTGGTTGGAGCCTGCCTGACCTTCGGAGTTGGAGCCATTTACATGCTGGTTCAGACCATCCTATCCTACCTGATGCAGCCAGAAATTCACAGCAAAGACATCTTTTGGATCCGGCTGACCGTGCTGCTCTGGTGCAGCTCAAGCATTGCAAGCAGTATCCTTTTGCTGCAAAATGCAGCAGCGTTAATTTAGCCTGCCGATATGACGGAGGGGGAAAAAAGCCAGGTAAGAAATGAAAGTGTCTGCTCCCTGGTGACAGGAGTGCTGCAGCAAGTTCTGTAGTTGGATATACCTAGAACGGAGAAGCACCGAACGCAGACTGTGTGCAGCAGTAGTGCCCTGGGCCAGCTGGCACGCAGAGCACGTTTAAAGTGCTGGCATTTATCAGCACGACAGCTCTGGAGCACACTGCCAAGGTGGAGTCAGAAGAGCCATTTGACCTCTGATCTCCTCCCCTGCCCATCCTGGAGTTCTATAAACAAGTTTCTGACGCATTCCTTTCAAGCTTCCCTTGGCTCTGGAACCCATCCTTCCCCATAACTTTGAGTTCTGGGTGTTGGAAGCAGCGATGGGTTTTACGGAAACCCAGGCAAACCCGTCCAGAAAGAGGCCTTTTCCTGTCCAGAGTCATTTAGCACTCTGGAGTAAACAACTCCAGCAGTTCTCTGCTCACCCTGATGGACCTAAACGTTGTGTTTTGAAGACTGTGACTCAGTTGTGTCAAACAGGACTACAACACTTAAAGCATTAGGATTTACATTCCAAAGACGTGAGTCCAAAATCATTGCCTAAATGCTGTCCCTTCTGCAGCTGAATCAAGGCCACCTATTTAATCCTCACCAATTTTATTTCTAGGCTGACAGCCAAAACTAACACTAAACCGTACGCCCATTTCCCACTGAAAAACCATTTCACTGATCACTGAGTTCCTGTTCCTACAGCAAGATGATATAATCTGGGCACAGGCTGGTTATCCATAAAGAGGTGAGAAGGAGGAGGCTGGGTACAGAGTAAAGAATTCATCTGAGAAACGTCAGAGAATTGCAGTCCATAACAGAAAATGTGGGTGCCAGAGAAGAACAATATTTTTGACTTTGAACAGCTGAGAGACAAATACAGTTGGAGAAGACTAAAATGGAACAATGGGAACGGATTCAAGTTAACAGCCTTTTACAGATGCTGAAAAATCCACAAGCCCAAAATCTTTAGAGGCTTTTAAGTCAGTATGGTCTAACCAAAATCAGAAGGAAGTGAAGACAGCTGTAAAAATAATGATATGTACATACATTTTTATATGGAAGGGGAGTAAAAACGGAATGGTTAGAGTAGTTCCTAAATAATGTAATGATGTAATAAGGCTAGTAAGAAGTCCAGGGCCATAGGTGAAATGGTGGTTTGGTTGTTTCTGGTACTGAGTGACAGAAGGAAATCTAAAAATGCTTCTTACCCACTGCTGGAGTGAGACAGAATTGTCAACACAGAACAAGCAAAACAGTTAATTACCTGCTCTGTAACCAATGGAAAACAGAAGCCAGATATTTGGTATCACAACCATTAAATTCTTTTCATTGCAGGAGTAACTCAGGCAGAAAACTAACAGCTACTAAAGCTGCACATTTTAATTAGCAGTGAGCCGGGTATCCTGCATTCAGATCAGTAACAGAGCTCCCTTGACTATTCACATCAATGTTTTAAATAGGCTTTGAAAGTCTGAGCGTTCAAAGATGTTTGTGCCAGTACGGTCAGCCTTGTTCACCGCCAGAAATAATCGTGCACATCAGGAGGCTTTTGGTGTTTAATCTCATTAAGGATTGAAGAAGTTAATAATTACATGCAAACCAGATCTTTTGTAACTTAATGTTCTAATTTTCACTTGTAAAGGCAGTAGCACTGGTGTAGCATACTTTCCCTCTGTAAGGTACTGAGAAAGCATTATCTTATTACCCTAGAAACACCCCAGGTCTCCAATGAAATGAAGAATCATTATCATGTAGCATTTCTCCTTGGCTGCTGCAGCAGACCAGTTATCAAACCCCAAGCGGACTGAGAGGGAAACAGGAATGCTCAGAGCCTCCTCCTTGGCACTGCTGCTAACGGTACGGAGTTCTGGCTTGTAACCCATGCACCAGGGGTTCAAGGTTGTTGAGAAGCTGAAAGGCAATCAAAGAATGGGGGGCACACACAATTAGCCTGGAAACTGCCACTGCACACCTGGAAGTGCTAAGTGTGGTTCACATAACACGGAAATTTTATGTTAGATCAAGGAGGTATTGCACGGTGCAGTATACAGAGAACAGGGATGATTGATGTAGCTTAGAACTGATCTTTTCATGTGACATTAACCCAAAGCAACTGTTGGAACATCCTACAGGTTGATGAGAATGACGTGAAGCTGTTATCCTCACCATTACTATTTGTTATGCTGAGGAGACCTTGTGGAAAACACACAGAGATCTCCTTACAAACCCAGCCTGAAACAACCCAGAGCCAAGTGTGACATTTCCAAGTTGCTCAATCTTTGTCTTGAATCTTCCTTAACGTATTTCTTTAGTGTTTGTTTCCTCACTTGTCTTGTATAGTGGCCTGTACGGAACAAATCTAGTGCAAAAATTGCACTGGGACCCAGAGGAAAAAGTGAGTGGAAAAAGAAAACAAAACACAACAGAGCAAAAAATGTATTTACCCTGCTTGTTAAAAAAAAAAATGTTATTTACCCTGCTTGTCACAGGGTAAATAACATGTCTGGGAATTTATTGCAGTTGTAGATAGCTAGGTGCTTTCAGAACATGTGCTTGGGATGGGAGAGGACAAGGGATCCTTAGCAGTTGAGCCAGCATGCAGCTACTTGCTGAAGTGCTGTCCTGAGCAAAGCAGTTGCAGCTTCAAGCATCACTTTAATTTAATCTCGTTGGTGGGTGGCAATTGAACTGCTTCAACTGGTTGTCAGGAAAACCGCCTATCTGGTCTGCGCTGATCAGAAGTTCCCAGTCGCCGTTACAGATAGCTGTAAGCAATGAAATGTGCTAGCTGGTCGCTGTGAAGCAGAGATCCCACCTGCTGCTAGGCAGGTATCTGGTGGGGTGAGGTGGAGGAAAAGGCCAAAAGATACAGACGCTGGAGATGCCAGTGAAGGGTAAGTGCTGGGCATTAAGGGACACCAAGTGGCACAGAGAACGGGCCAGGGCACATAGGTCTCTGTGTCTCTGCCTCCATCCCTGGCCCTGCCCTTCCTCTCCAGTCACTGCAGGAGGCACGGGAGGTTGCTAGAGAAAATATGCAGGCTGCCTTTGGAGGGCTTTTCCTCCCTCCCTCTCTTTAAAGCACAAAGAGTATCCCTGGGATCTGTTCACATCCAGGGAGACCCTCGAACTTTTTGGAAGATGGGATTACTTTTGTAAAGGGATTTTGTTGCTGGCCACATCAAGCTTTTATTAAGCCTTCATTTTTTGCAAGGTGGATATGCATTTCCCAGTGGGGGTGATCTCAGGTGTATGGAGCTGGTGTTTTCCTGGTTATCCTCACTATTCTACCGACTGAGCAGGTCATTCTGAGGGACTCCAGATACTTTTAAGAAATTCTGTTTTCTGAGTAGAATAGCTGTGGATGCAGGATGTCATGTGTGTGAGCTATCTTTGTGCCATTACAGAGTCAAGAGGACTTCCTAATACTGACTTTTTCCCCCTCTCCTTCACTGTTATACAGGGCTACACAGCTCACATCATCAGTACCGTCTCAGAGTGGTCACTAGCATTCTCCTTCCTCAGCTTTTTCCTCACCTATATTCGTGACTTTCAGGTAAAATGAACGTTAACATTAAGCGCTCTGCTTCTCCAAGCTCTGAATAGCCTGACGTGATGCAGGGTGGGCTGTGTTCACCTGCTTCTGAGCTAACCCGTACGGGTCAGTTGTTGGGGCTGGAAGAGCCATAGCATGAACAGCATTAAATGGTCCTTGCGTCCTCAGTAGGATCCACTCGTGCTGTGTTAACACACAGATCCTGGCCCAGACTAGCTGTACCCAGCTTCACTTGCAGGATCTGTCCCAGTCACGGGGGAGGTTTGCTATAGGCTTGCAAGGCAAACTGTGGAGTCAGCCCAGGACAGTGTGGGAGCCGGGTTAGTAGTTCTAGAGCTGATCTGCATGTTGTTGTTTCATCTGACTATTGAAACTGTCCATGCTGAGCAAATGACAAGCCTGCTAAGTTGTGGTTTCTTTCTTTTTTCCTGTATAGAAAGTTTCCCTGCGTGCAGTTGTTAGTTTGCATGGACGAACCCTCTATAACACACCACAGAGCTTTGTGGCTGATGAACAGACATTGCTGATAGCAGGGAGCATCTAATGAAGGTGAAGAGAACGTGTTCTCAGCATAACTCAGGAATTTAATAGCAATAACAGTTCGCACTTGTTTTATATAAAAAAATATGAAGTGATTGTATTCTGCTGACATGAAGGGCTTTGCTATTAACCCACACAGCAATGCAAATGTTATCAGTATTGTAAACAAGCCTGTAACATTTCCACACATGCCAATGTCATGAAGGAATTAAATGAAGGTTATTAAAAGACTCACGTGTCCTCATCACTTCCCTTACACCCAACAAAGAGGCAGCACAGAATTCGCCTCCCTCAGCCCCTTGCCCTTTTCTCCCCAGCGTTCCTCGGGCCAAGTCCTTTGGGAAGCACAGAGCCCCCAGCCCTGGCTAGAGCTGGGCTCCAGCCCCAACCTTCTGTACCTACAGCTCCCCTGGGGCAGCTGGAGCTGACCCACGACCAGCACGCTGCGCCAGAGCCACCCTCGAGGAACATCCTCTTGGCACCACAGCTGACAGGAGACAGCCAGTAGCAAGAGCTTCCCCTCTTGCTACAAGCTACCTCACAGCCGTTTAAGCTGATGGACAGGTTTGCTCAAGGGTTCACGTGCAGAGCCATCCCCATTGCACAAGTCTGGGAAGATTTGGGCTACGTAGGCGGTGTCCTGATCACTCACAGAGGATGCACCAACTCTTAAACACGCACAGAGCATAACACGGCGTACATCCTGCCTTGGGATGCTCCCAAGACAGTCCCCAACCCTAAAGCCATCTGCTCGTTTCTCTTGCTGCGTCTAAACACTGCCATGCAGCAAACTGCCAGCCCTCAGCCTGACCTTGCAGCGTGTCAGCGTGCTCCAGAGGCTGAGCTCCACCAAGCTTTCAGTGACAAGACACCTGAGAGGTGCCAGGGTGCATATACCGAGCATTTTCTCGCAACCTCCCACACATGGGAGTTTGAAACACACACTTGATCGAGTTCTTCCAAAGTATGGCAAAGTAAAGGGTTATTTGTTTATACACAGACCTACCACATTACCAACAGCTGTCTTTGAGACCTATTTAGCAGCAATGGCTCACCTTCCTTCCGAAATATGTAGCTGTAGACTTAGGCAATAAGCTCGAGCACGTGTTTCCTCCCACACCAAAACAGTTTGTGCTGACATCTCCTCCCTGGAGGGGCAGGTGAAGGACCAGCAGTAGAATTTAACCTGGAGACCTCCTGGAAATCACAGCAGCTGCCCAGGGCAGCCTCCTTCTCCCACATTAAAACTACAGTTGGGTTTCATTAGCACTTGCAGCCTAGCTCAGCCTGGAGTTCAGATATTTCACCGTGTGAAAACAAGCTTTGCAGCCAAAAACCTGCCAAACTACTGAAGCCAGTGGAGTAAGAGGACAAGCAGACATGATTCAGCCTAGAAAGCCAACTGCATCCTGGGCTGCATCAACAGAGGTGTGTCCAGGTCGAGGGAGGTGATTGTCCCCCTCTGCTCTGCCCTCGTGAGGCCCCACCTGGAGCCCTGCATCCAGGTTTGAGAAGAGAAGGCTCTACAGAGACCTCATTGTAGCCTTTCAATACTTAAAGTGATCTTATAAAAAGGATGGAGAAAGACTCTTTACTCAGGTAGATAATGGTAAGGCAAGGGGGTATGGTTTTAAACTAAAAGAAGATAGATTTAGATTAGACAGTAGGAGAAAACAGCTGCTAACACCTTACTAAGTCTCCTCTTGAGTGAGGACCACATCATTTTCTAAGCCACCAAACAGGACGAGATTCCCACAGCTTCAGAGTCTGAGTGCTCAAAAAAGTTTGAGTTCTACCAAAACATCAGAATTTTGAGTGTGGAAAAAAGAAAGGGAGGGGGGAGAGGGGGAACACCTCCTCTCCCAAACCACCCTGAGGTTCCCTGACTACTTCCTAGATTTCTTGTTTGCAGAAACTTCTCCTCTTCCTGTCTCACCGCTTACCAAAGGCGTGGGGATCGGTAACACCCAGACACACCTGACCGAGTGCTCCACTCACACCTCTCCATTGCATCCCCACCTCTCTGCTTCTCCCACAGATCACTCCCGAGGCGGCTGCTCAGTCCCTGGAGGCTGGGCCAGGTCCTGTCCCCCTTAGCGAGGATTGTGTCAGCCGGTGTCCCTGCAGGGAGGTCAGCCCGTGCTGGCTGAGGATAGAAGATGAGGAAAGTCTGAATACTTAAGCAGCCAACCCAAGGCCCCTTAGGACCTGCTTCCCTTGCTACCACAGCACTAATAGGGCCCTGAGGGCATTAGTGTGCTTTAATTGCCCTGAGCAGCCTCATCTGGGACCTCCTTGCACCCTCTCTGGACGTGGCCCCCAAATTCTGCTTAAAGTCAGGCCTGAGCACCCAGTCATGGCCTGAGCAGCTGGGCTTGCCTTCAGTTCTGCCTCCAGCTTTATTTCTTGGCTGGGCCTCAAACCTAGATTGTAGGTGACTTCCCCCCAGTCTTCTATCCTCCATGCTCCTCTGATGTACGTTTCATCCTGTCTCTGTTCACATCTTCTGCTGCTCCCAAGCACTCTGGGATGGACCCAGAACCAGATTCATCATCTCATCTTGCTCAGGACTGCCTACGGGTCCTGCCATCAGCACCCTGCTCTGGCCCAGCTCTCTGGAGGGCACTGCCTGGGCTGCAGCAGCCTCACTCCCGCTGCTCCCTGCGTGGTGAGATGTTTCTGACCATGCCTGGGGAGTTCCTCAGCATTTCCTTGATAAGGAGCAGCTGCATTGGTGCTTCTTGTCCTTGCCAGTTCCTGTGAACTTGTTCTTTCTCAGCTCCTGGCTGGCTGTAGTGCACTACAAGCTTGGTCTGGAGAAACTGCTGCTTTGGTGTCCCCAGTGTCTTCTTGTGAGGCCGTAGCTGAAAACAGTTCTCATCTGTCTGCTGGTGTGCAAGGTGCCTCTAAAGCGTTCTCCTGATACAAGAACCACAACCTGCTGCAAGGACAGCGAGGATGGAGGCATCTGCCAGCAGCTAAGTGTGGGAGATGGAGCGTGCCAAGGAGTCACAGCCCAGCTAAGCTCCACAGGGATGCCAACGCAGGGCATCCATTAGAAACAGAAAAGCCTGCTAAGATGGCAACATCCAGCAACTACTCAAATTCCTGGCAAATCCACTTGGATTGTTGGGCTTGAGTTACTGGCCCCGCCACCTGGACAGCCCAGGTTTGTCAGACTGTGTGGAGCTTAAGCACCACTTCTCATGTGTGAGGGATGAGAGTAAGAGCTGGAGTAAGCTCTTACTGAGAACTGTTTCAGTGCTGGAGGACAAGAAAGCGGTCAATATGCCAACAAATTTTCAAAGGGTTCCCAGCGACATCTCTGTAGCCATAGGACCAGTGCTTTCCTGTCCATACCAGCAGGAGATGTAGAACTACAATAAAAATAGAGTAGAGTGGCAATGCTCTAGACTGAATAGCAAAACGTGACATTGTAGCAGCAGCATAGCAGATGTCAGTGTGAGATCTTGGTGGAGGTGATCTTGGTCAGAGTTAAAACTCTTCTCTCCCACACCCACAGGCAGGTACCAAGGAGGTGTCCTTGGTCTGCTCAGAGGCTGGGCACCAGGACACCTGTACCCAGCTGCTTGTCTGGGGTTGCTTGCTGTGACACAGAGGACAGCAGGGGCTTCCAAGTCCTCTTCACATCTCCTGGGTGGGTCTGACTCTGGCAACCACATACTGGCTCTGAATGTACCTTTTTGTACCCTGTAGGAGCTGGCAGATTGACCTTTTTGTCTGTCCATCCAGCCCCACTTGTGTGAACCACCAGGACTTACACCTCTCCTTATGGCAATGTCTTGTGATTCCTATCCCATCTTCCCTTCTTAAAGGTTTGGGTTTTCATTTTAAGCTGTTGCCTCTTTCTGATTGTCCGTTTCCTGAGCTGGAGGTCCTCAGGAGCTGCAGCCAGATGTGCTGGGATGGCAACAACCTGCTAATCTCCATGCCGTTGACCCCTGCCCCTCTCACAGCCCTCCTGCTGCTTGTTCCTTTTGCTGTTCTGATGGCTGTTTGTTCTCTCTCCAGACAGGTCTTCTCTTTCCAACCACAATTCCCTACAGCTGAAGGTCTCTGTGGGTTCAGTGAAGACGAGAGCTGCCTCGCAATTCCAGTAGCATTTACCAAAGGAAATGGTAAATGTGTGCCTCCAAACAAAGATCTGTGGTTGATCATCTACCTGGACATCTTCCACCATAGGTTTACAGAAACCAGGCTGCTGTAGCAAAAAATAGTAATAATTTAAAAATCAATCCTCAGCTGAATAAATAGATGGTTTAAAGAGAAAAAAAAGAAAGGCTGATTCAACAGTCTGTTTCTCAATGAAAGGGGGAAGTCCCAAATAGTCTCGTTGGAGCCTGTGCATGTCAGCATTCTTAGATTATTCAGAAAAGGGGTAAAGAGCAAGATGACAAAGCTGGTGAGTGGCACAGGTCTCAAGCCATGACAAAATGCTGAAGATGGTCCTCGTAATACCAATAACTGAGCAACTAAACAAATGATAAAATTCTATATCGATGAATGAAAACTCTTGTGTTTCCATATAGAGTAACATGTACTGAGCAAGTTGTTATGTTCAAAGAGATCAGCAAATTCAGTACATCATAAAAATATTTGAAGAGCTCTGGGATGTAAGTTTTCAAGGGAGGTGTAGAAAGCAAAACAAAACAAAGATCCAAAATGCCATTGGAACACCATGATGCAGTGATATTTCTATGGACAGAAGTCCTGGTCCATCCATCTGGAAAAGCTTCTCAACAACCAACACCTCCAGGTCCTTCTCATCAGTGCTGCTCGCAGTCCACCTGTATTTGCTCTCTGCCCAGCCTGTATTTGTGCTTGTTTCTCTTCAAAAGATATTTATGCAGCATTTCCCAGTATAGGAAAAGAAAGACTGAAGAGGAATTTGAAGAAAGCCCACAAAATGGCTTTTTGTTGGTGACTTGAGGACTGGTTATACTCATCTTAAAAAGTTAATGGAAAATATTACAGGCACAAAAAGTATAAATCAAGGGGTATTAAACATGAAGATATCACGTCTAAGAACTATCGTAGCTGGAAATATTAAAAATACCAACGAAGTCTTGCATGTGATCATTACATCTTTGTACGCTTTTCTAGGCATCCGCTACCAGTTCCCCATTCTGATTTCCTTCCCCACGTTGGTGTCTGCGATAATGGGCTGGATGACTCTTGAGTGATCCAGTGCTGACTCTTTATGCTTTCACATCTTGGTTTGGAAAGCCATCTCCCTTCTCATCTGCCAGAAGCGTTCTCCAATGTGCACCGTTCTGTGCCTGCCACATCCACCAGTTTGGCTCTGCCAAATTCAGCCTTGGCATCTGCTCCCGCTGCCAAATGTGCCCTTGGAAATCAGTCACAACTTCTCCACTCTAATCCCATATGTAGGAAATTCAGGATCACTTCCGTGAGGTCCAATGCGGTTTGAAAGGTGTCTGCACATCCCTGGTGATAGCTAGCGACAGGTTAACTCCTTTTCTACCATTTCTGCACATTTTCATCCCCAGCAGTTGGCCGCTGGCTTGCTGGGGAGAAGCTGGATCGGATGCACAGCTTCCAGGCAGCTTCTCACACTAAATGACCTCCACAAAGATGCGTGTCCTCAATCAGAAATACAGGTGGTGGGTTGACCTCTAGTCTCCAAGTAATACCTTTGTATGTGGACAGTTCTTCTGTCCAGACACCCCAAGTCTCCAGGTTAGGTTGACGTCAGCAGCTGGTCCAACACCATCTTTCCTTCCCAACCTGCTCTGTCCAGTATTCTCTGCCATTTTCGCTCTTTCGACCCAGTAATTCTTAAAAGACTTTTCGCCGTCTCTTCCTGGATGCTCGATTGAAAGTGACAGTTTCAATTCATAGCCTAAATCCAGCGTTTTCATATAGCTGTGTGTTAACACAGCAAGCAGTGTGTATCTGCAATGCCTTCTGCCATCCCAGGCTGCCAAGAACTTTCACTCCTGGGCTGCAGCCAGCGTTCCCAGCTTCTATTTCACAAAGCGACTCCTAACAGATCACAGGCGTTAATGGATGAACAGTGCAGAAAAGCCTAATCTGTGCTACAGGCGCTGTGGCTGGAGGAGGAGCAGTTCCAGCAACGTGCAATGTTCCTGGCAGTTGACAGTCCCTTTGCTGCTGCTGGTGGCGCAACTTCCCCACATCAGCACACTGAGGTCTTTCTCTCAGCTCTGTGACCCTCTCAACTTGGCATTGATGCTGTTCCAGGAAAGACATCTTCTCTTCCACAGATGGCTTGGCAGTGTTCTTCTGAATTGCGTCACATTTTCCATTACTTGCTCACAGGGAAACAGCCTATTCATTGTTTTTTTCCTACCAAACCCTACTGGTCATGACTCTTCAAAACCTTGCAGTGAGGATTCTTCAAATTTTCAGTATTTTCGGTGGATGTAGAAAATCCCGGCACAAGTGGCCACTTAGCCAGGGGTAAAGAGGTTCTGAAAGAAAGGTGGTGTGCTGTAGGACTTCAAACCTGGAGTCCTTCCAGCAAAAGCAGAGTGCGAACAAACTCAGCTTCCTTCCTTTGTAGATCATTGGAAAATAAAGACTTTTGGCAGAAGATAGGGAAAATGAGAGATGTTTGTTGGAAGAGTATCACAGCTGGCGAGCACGGCACCAAAGGAGACACAAGGCTGCTTCCCTCTTTTCTGATTGCTGTCCCATCGCACTGGTCTGGCTGGGATGGATGCTTCATGGCCCGCATGGTGCTGCCATCTGGATTTGTGACCGACAGCACTGGTAACACACCAGCGCTTTGGCTGTCACAGAACGTGCTTGCACAGCACCAAGGCTTTCTCTTTTTTCACTCTGTGGGCAAGGTGGGAGCAGACAGAGCCAGGCCAGCTGACCCAAAACACCCCAAGGGATGTTCCATACCCTATGTTAGCATGCTCAGCAAATAAAGGAGGATGAAAGGAGGAGGATTCGGGGATGTTTGTGATTATCATGTTTGTCCTCCCAAGCAATCACGTATACTGAGGCCCTGTTTAGCCAGGAAGTGCTAAACATCTGCCTGCTGATGGCAAACATTAGTATTTTGCTTTGCCTGCACGCGCAGCTTTTGCTTCCCCCGTTAAATTGTCTTTATCTCAATCCACAAGTCTTCCCATCTTCCTTCTTTTCTCCCCATGCTGCAGGAACGGTGAGTGTGTGGGTGCTTGGCTGTTGGCCACGGCCAACCCACCACACCCATGTATGTGCAGGGAATATTCCCTCTTTTCACCAAAAAATAAAAGAGAACAGAACCAAGTGTCTCCTCATTACAGCTTAAAACTCCCAGGTAGGCTTAGACAAACTTAAGACTTCAACTTAGATTTCTTTCTTCCAAGCTTTCTGGAAGAAGCATGGATGAGGCAACAAACAGATTTCTCCCCCCCCCGCTGTCATTAACTGCTCAAAACCAATAAATAAATGAATCTCCCATAACTTAGCCTCTCTGCTTTGCACATTTACAAAGAAAGCACACGTGACCTGCTTGCCCTGCCTACAGACTAAGTTCTGCAGGGATCAGTAATGTTCAATACGGCCACACATGGACAAGGAAAACAAGGGCAAGCTCTGGTGGCCTAACAGTTAGTCACGGCTGCAGCAATGAAGCCTAACTTTGAAGAACCTAACAAAATTAAATGACGTGACAAAATTCCATGTGGCACAAAAGGCCATCTTCTAGTGATGGGGCTTGGGAGGTCAGGTGATGGTTGGACTTGAAAACGTTGAAGGCGTTTTCCAACTTATTTGAGTCTATGACACAGACAAGAGAAAGTAGCGAATGGCCGCCATACAACACCTGACAAAATATGCTGGGGAAATGTGCTACAAAGATCTATAAATATCAAGGTGGCAGACAGCCTGAGCGCTCATTCTCTCCTACAATGCAAAACTCAGGTAGCATCAAACGCAGGTAGCAGGAGACACGCAAATAAGGACTGATCAAGTTAATGGAAGAGACATTCATCAAGAATTATTAAAGATACCCCTCACAGATAAAGAAATGTGCCTCTTTTGCTTCAATAAGTAATGATTCAATAGAATTCTTTTTAAGAAGATTTCTCCCTCCTCAAAAAAAAAAACAAAAACAAAACCAAAAACCACCACAACTAATCTACCTTGCACTGCTGGCAAAGGCCTCAAGAAGGCTTACAACAATAAGAGACACACATCTACATAACTTTACTGGCACACTTCAGATGTTAGTACTGGTTCCACCTTCACATCTGTAAAGTATTTTTTATTTGTTTTTATAAATATCAGTATTATTACTGCCTGAAGTCTAACCCCCAGACCACTTCAATAGCATTTATTAACCACTGACCATTGACCTTTTATGACATTTGACAGTTCTCAATGATTCACAAAAGTTGTCATGCATTATAAAATATTAGGAAAACAAAAAATATTTACAACTGGGGTTTACAATTTGCATTCAGATTCTAAGAGATAAGCCACAAATTTCCAAATGGGAAAGTTTATTCTAGGGCTAATACAGAAACCCCTTTAATTCCAAATATAGAGAATATACTAAAAATAATAAAAACACTTCTCTTCTGCACTCTTCGGTACGTGTACATGTCCCAGAAGCAGAATATGATGTCCAAGTCCTTTAATTCTGGTCTTTAGAGTATAGGAACCCTGTACTTCACTAAATATATATGGTAAATTTTTAAAGAAATCTTAAACGATCCTCTACCAGAAATACTCATGTTCACTTAAATACTGTTTCTTCTTGAAATCGCTGAAATGAAGATGAATATGGTCCAGATCACCACCGTCGGTATTTCAGGTTTGCTGCATTTTTCTACGCATCTCCTCAAGTGCTGCTTCTCGTTCTCTTAAGAGCTGTTTAAGTCGTTTTATCTTTTCATCCCGGATTGTTTCATCCAAGTCTGGCGGAGTCAAAGGGAAAGCATCATCTCTGAAAGAACCTTCAAAAACTGAAGCACGATCTTCACAAGACACTAAAACTGGAATATGCGAGTCTAGAGCATCACTATTTTGAGAGCAGGTCTCTTGCTCGGAGTCCCTCCCTACAGAGGATGTAACCAAATCCGTGGAAATACTTTGCTGCAGTAGGACTGGTGGAGGGGAAGCACCTCTGTTAAGTAGGATGGAACTTGGGCCAGTATCTTCTGAATTTGAACTTGTGGTTGATTTGATTGATGTTTTCCTTCTCTTTCCACTGTCTGACACTGGTGAGGATTTTATTTTTCTTTTCTTAGACGAATCTTCCAGATCCACAATTATCTGCATAGTCAAGAAACACACAAAACATGCTTCTGTTAAACTGAGCATCATTCTACCTGATTCACAGCTCATTAGGCACATATTACACATACTGCTGCACGCTTCTTAGAATTACTGCATGGAAGATGTTTCTTTTAGCCAGTTGAGCAAACATACTTCCGTGTTCGGTAACGTTTTCTAGCAAAGATTCCTGGTTAACAACTCTAGAACGTTAACTTTCTTCCTCACCCCGTAGTCCACTTCTGCCCTTCCTGTGCATGCCTACCATTTCATGCTACCACCTCTTTAACTCTAGCGTAAGCCAAATATTTTGTATCTAACATGGTGGAAAAATGCAACACGTTCTTCAGGCTGACATTTCCAGAAAGCTCAAACGTTAGAGATGAAGCCCACTACAAAACCACATTCCTCTCAACTACCTCGCTATTTTCATCTCGATGTACCTTACTGTGAGCAGGCAGCAGAGCTGCCCAAAGCTGGGCTCTCAACGTAGAATTATTAAAATCTGAGAAAGCCTTTGACTGGGTGGAGTAGAACCATACAAAAGAAAGTTTAGAACACTAAAGCTGCACAGGACTAATTTGGATGGATAAAATCAATTTCATGCATTAAGACAGAACGTCACATTAAGGGAACCTTTCCAGAAGAAAAGAACATCCATAGCAACGACAAAGGGCTAAGTTCATAGGCATTCCCAGCTCTAACGACCAGCCAGGTACATGAGTCAGTTTTTTCAATAACACTGCACACAACCGAGTGGATGCTTTTCTATGAAAGTCCCACATTTCGTCATGTGAATGTCTGAAGTGCCTTAAATAACAGCACTTGCCTGATTTTGAATTCATGGGTAAAGCTTCCCAAGAACTCATTCCTCTATTATCCTGCATGTATTCAATGCACCACTGGATATACACAACCGTTTGCAAAAGGCTAAATATAAGTCAGAATCTGCGAGGTATAGCTTCTACTCCAGTAACGGCTGTCCTTTTTACGGTTCATGCACCACTAGAGGGTGCTTCAAAGCATTTGTTCTTTTTATTTCCTCCTCTGAACCCAGAAAATAGGATTTTTTTTAAAAAAAAAAAGAGCACTCAAGTCACACTGAGACCGCACAGCTCTATGGCAGCACAAAACCAAGTTCTAGGAACAATTCCCACAGGGTCTGTAACAATTACCGACTTGCCCTGATGAATCCCAGGGTGGGAGGCTCCAAACACAAATCACAGCCCTATACTTACGCATGCTGCTTTCAGAATGTGTTTGCAGTACACATACACTAGTGCCAAAAACATTCAAGATACCTTTTCCTTTTTATCACATTCCTGATGTTGATTTGTTATTGTCACATCGAATGATGATGAACTGCAAGAGTCATTTCTGGTTTTCAAGCTGTTACTGGAACACACGCTTCCAGCTGGTTTCTCGCTGGAGGTTATCAATGGTATTCTCTTAAGGTAGACTCTCTCCTCCTTGGAGAGACCAAATTTTCTCCTTAATTCCAAGTATTGTTTCCAATGTGGCTTCTCTTGGGGTTTGATTTGATTAACTTTTCTCTCTGAATCCATCTTTTCACGCTGGACCTGAAATACAGAAACAGGGAGGGAACCATGAATCTCCCTCTCCCTCCATACGTACAGAAGCCTCCGTTTACCAGAAACGCTGGGAAAATAACAAATTTCCACAAAAGTTGCATTGAACATGTGCAAGCCAATTTTGAGGAATTATGACAGATCATCATAGGTCTAACATTATTTATTTGAGTTACCTAGAACATCAAGTGTGTTGGAAAACATCCAGAAAATGCAAAGTCCAACTAGTAAACCATGTGAAGTGACCTACTCTAAAGCTTAGAAGTAACAAAGGAAGATGAAAGGTCAGGCGATGTTCTTCAGTCACTTCCAGGCTGTTGAAACCACTCATTCTGATAATACCAACAAAGCACTGTTACCAGCCTTCCTACCTAATCTCACTGTAACCTGAGCTCACCTGCAAGGCCAAGGTGACATCGCTGTGCACCCACAGCCTTGCAAATGTATGGACTAAAAGCAGCAAACAACTGAGGCAAGTGAGAACGCTACCACCTGGCGTCACACAGCACTCAAGAAAAAATGCTTGTCTGAACATTTTTTCAGGTGAGGAACAATCAAAAAGAGGCCCTACTGCAACGATTAAATGCCTCAAATGTGCTTAAATGTGCTTAGCTGACATCTCTCTCCGGCCTGGTCACCATAAGCAAATACAGACTTGCTCCAGAACAATTTTTCTGTCCTGGGCAACTGAAAGCTTGACTCGCAATCCTTCCCGGGCACAGAGTTTGGGCATTTTGCAGCTCAGGTCTGTTTTATGTATTTCCTACATTACGATTTTAGAAGAACGTGTAGACAGCCTGAAGGGTGAAAGCACTGTCGCCATTAAAGCTCACAGGAGCTCCATCTGCCTGACATCACCCGTGACACAAAGGAAGAAAACCCCTCGGCATCACGGCGTGAACAGAACGCAGCTCCTGCCTTGGGCTGTGTCAGACAGCAGAAACTGGAGCTGCAACGCCTGCGTCCTAGCCTGACAACCCCTGTTTGTGCGCCTTGTGCTCCCCTCACGTAGCTCTAAGCTCCTCTACTTGACATCATGCCTACAGCACAGTCAGCTGCTGGGAAAACGCAGCATCAACGTTTGAGAGCAGACAGCTACCAGCTGAACAGCTTTCCTGTGCTTTCCACTTGCTGTACATGATTTATCTTGTGAAGAAATAAAAGTTGTCTTCTCCTTGCCCTTTTCTTTATGCCTTTTCTCACTTGCACTCACTCCAGTGCAATTTTGCTGGGAAAACAAAACAAAACAAGGATTTTCCATTTCTGAACCAGGGAACCACACTTCAGACCAGCACTTCTGGTGACATGGTCACAGCAATCTGTAAACTCACCAACAGCTATTTTATTCCAACAGAACCAGGACCATGTAACAATTTAGCAGAGACTGAGCTTGGCATGTTTACTGGAGAGTTACCTTTTGCCAGTCTTCACTGAAAGCACACTCTTGTTTAGACTGAGGTAAAACAGCACCTGCTGCTCTGGGGGAATGAATCGTTTCTTTGCCACCTTGGCATGTATTTTCCTGTGTCCCTGCTGCTGTAACAGGGGTCGCTCCACTTGAAATGTTCTTGGTCAGGGGCAAACTCTTTCCCTGGGTTACAGCAGAACCGTGCTCCTTAACACTTGGTGTCATCAGAACTGCAGGTGCGGATTTTAAGTCATTTTTTAAACCAGCCGGTGGAGAAACTTTTGCATTGGTACAGATTTTGGGATCTTTCTGAGACAGCACCATTCCTTTGCTCTTTGACAATACCAGATTCACCACTTTATTGGTTATTTTAGAGACTTCAGTAGGAGCAATTAGCTTGGATGTCTCCTTCTTCAGTGAAGCATCAGAAGAGGAAGATGCTTGTTTGTCAACGTGGGCTGACAAAATATCAGAGCCTCTTTTGGTCAACAAATAGATTTTCCCGCTGTACATGACCAGAGCGTTATCTTTAATAGACGTGATCTTTGTTTGGCTTCCACCAGGACCACTAGAACAGAGCGGCAAAATATTTGCAGGGTTAGCTTCTACGTTCTTCATATCCGACAAAGTTTTCAAGATCTTGGAAGCCACGTTATTTGATGACTTCACAGGAATAAGGCAAGGCGACGGTAACTGCGGACTTTCCTGCACAATCCATTTCATCGGCGTTTGCTGGCACTTCCGATCATCAGATGTTCCTGTCTCAGGAGAACAATTTGCCATTTGCGTAGCCGTCATTATTAACGTTTTCGAAACGTCTGCGGTGGCTGTGGGGCAAATGGTTTGCAACCGCGTGGGAAGCACCGTTTTCACTGCGTTCACGGGTGACACGTAAATAACGGTCGGCATTTTTGTACTGTCAGCTCCGCCGGACGCGTTTGTGGCTGCAGCTGCAAGGATTTTTTGCTGTATTGCAGGCGGTAAAAAAGAAGCTGGGACAGATTTCACTTCCGCATCAGCTGGTATCTGGAGGTGGTGGTCAGAGGGCAGCACTGGAGACTTCATAGCAGCGGGAAGACTCTTCCTGTTTACCAGCATGTAGGCGGGGTTCCTCTGGCTGGATGAGCTCGTCACAGCAGCGTTCTGCACAGACACTCTATCGACTGAAACGCAACCGCTCTGGGTGTTAGCGGCTGATTTTGCAGTTAAGCTTTCTGTTTCAGAACCTGCTCTAACGCCTTCCTGTTTGTCTAACGTCCTTGTAAGAATTATCTTTCCAGGATTAGGAGACTGAAAAACAGGGATCTTAACAGATGAAGGTGCGGTAGTATTGGCAAGCTGCGTCTTAAAAGTAAGATGAACCGGGCTAGAAATATTCCCTTTAGTAGGATTATTTGACATGGCTGAAGACTGAACTATCGGCACAAAGTTTCCAGAAGATTTAGAAATTGGAAGTAATTTCAGAAGGTTTTTTCCATCTGGTCCCGTCGTCTGAACTACTCGGTACATACAGCCTGCAATGCTTAACAAAACAAAGAAAAGAGACAAGAAAAAGAAAAAAGAAAGAAAGGGTAAGTGAACACAGCACAGGTATTTTAATTAATGTGCATCAGTGAATCGTACACCCAACGCTGCTACGCCTCAGAAACAGATTAACTACTGACAAATTCCAGACCTAACCTTCAGGAACTTCGGGCAGAAGTAACTCTGATCTACTTACTGTACGTTGTGGGTTAGCGTTTCAGAGTACCGCAGACTATCTGAAAATAACATCCAGCTATTACACGTCAGAAAGGCAAGAAACAGCATCCTGTTCAGATTAAATATACATATATTTAAAAGACCCAAGGAAACACCTGAAATCATTCTCCTCTTCTGCTTCCAGAGCCCTTCCTTTTCCTTCTAAATGGAAGAAACGTCTTCAACAGATTTCACAGAGCCGTATTTTCTGCCTCCTGCTGCTGTTAATGCCCCTGCTTAGCACTAAGAAGGGTGAATTTCAGGAAAGCTTTGGGCAAACACAGGCAGATGAATTGCATGGCGAGGTGGAAACAGAAATTAAAACAGACAAATACACAGGAAAAAAAGTAAGGTGCAGAATACATCCCCTGGTGGAACAGGACGTACAGCCACCGAGCCATTTGCCTGCATCTCCCCTGCCCGCTCATTCTTCGGACGGATACAGACGGCAGAGGTGGTCGGCTTCAAAGAGAGAACAAAGCTAAATGGGATCAGGGATCCTACAGAAGCTCTGAGATTGATGAGAACAGAACTCGAAGTCTAGGAAGAAAAGGGCCTTGAGAACCAGAAGGAATACACAGAGAACCAGGGAAGAGCAGATGCAGTTGCGAAGACAATTCTGATCAGCAGACAGAGAACCTCGTCCATCCACAAGTGAGCCGTGACTGCTTCAAACGCCAGGACAGGAATGGCAAAAGACTCGGGTGCGTTCCAGGACAGAGAGGATCTTCCCCACTTGGAGCGGGTTTGCCCGAAGGCAGGCATCTTCCCCAAGAACTCCTGGACTCAGCAGAACGCGAAGCACCGCTGAGACACACGAACCAAGCAGGATCCCTCAGCAGATGAAAGATTCCCCGCCTTGACATCAGATCCAGAAGGATTAAAAGGCAGAGCTGCCAACGCCGCTTTTGGTCACCAAAAGCATTCCAGCTCTATTGACTATCGATAAATCCATTGAGGACACGGCCGGGAGGGCGCTTCCCAGTGCTGGGTCCCGATTGCTGTCAAGTGGCGCGGGGAGCACCGGCAGCTCTTCTGGCCGCGAGGTGGTGGTTTGGGCCTCCAGCTCAGCACACAGCGACTCGGAGCTACCATTCACGCATCCAACCGTTGCATCTGCTCAAGAAGTCAGCCAAGACATTGTCATTTCCCAGCAAGAAGCCACAAGGATGCTCTTCGTGCCCTGGGTAGGGCAGCTCCTGGTTTGAGAGGTCGCGTCCTCCGTGACGGCCGATACAACAGCTGTGCTATTGCCTGTCTGAAGGCTGCAGGCACGCAGCACTTTCCTTGCTGTAACCTTACCATTAACTCCCGCGTCCAACACTTGGGTACAACGCCTCATTTCTAAGCACACTATGTGAAAAAGGAGAGGTTCACGTCATTTGTCGGTGCAGTGGGCAGGGAATGCTGAGATATTTTTGTTTTAAAAATAATCGTGTGCTGGAGGGGACAAGATGGGCAAGGCGCTACGTGGCCCCGGACGGATGCTGCTGTCTGAGGCTTTAGTCTACAACGGGGTTGGGTCCTTTGGAGTCTGAAAGGACAGCTGAGAAAAACTAGCCCTGAAGAATAATCTTACGTAGTTGTGCTTAAGCAAAGAGCAACTAACAATATTTGTATGTTCCAATGCAATTAAAAGTAGAAAAAATGTATTTTGGAACCACTTTAAACCTCCCAGCGTTACTGGTAGTGGAGAGCTGGGAAGATCAGCAGCGAGCTCCTGGCCAACACTCTGCACCTGTACCCGCTGTGTGCTCCAAATGCTTCTTCGTTAGCCCTCAGCACTACGCTCCCGACCTCCCTTCTCGTCTCTAGGCAAGAATGAACATTCTGAAGGAAAATCCAGAAGGAAATTCCCAGCAAGTCGCCGAACTTCTGCACCTTCCACCGAGCAAGCAGGCGCGAACCCCCGCTCAAACCGCCCAGCACCGCAAAGAGGCTTCGAAGGGCAGAAGCAACCTCCCGAGAGGCAGGCGCCTCCACCCGCCACGGGGCCGCGGCTCTGGCTCTTGGAGAGGAGGAGCAGAGGCAGGTCGACGAGCGAGGAAGCAGGAAAAGCAGCAGGAGCGATGCGACAGAGGATGCATTTGCACGGATATTCTCGGCAGCGGCAGCTTGCAGCGGTCACCTCCACGCTTCTCATTCCTGCCCTGCCCCACTTCGCTCCCCCCGGGGGCCGCACGGCTGCCCTCGAGGCTGGGCTGCAAACAGGACCTTTTGGGGAGGCTTCGGAAGGAAGAACCCCCCAAAAATCCCATTTGCCTCAGCTCCAGCCCCTTTCTGCCTTCCGTGGTTACGGAAGGTGGCTGCAGCTTTTCTACCTTCACACGCTACGCAAAAAGAGCGGGAAGCCCCCAAATAACTTCTCTGGAAAACAGCGTCAAGTCACAGGGATTTTCAGGGCTGCAGGAGCAGAAGAAGCTACAAGATAGGTAAGAAGGAAGGAAGGGAACCACGCAGACGAGACACCAGGACGTCCTCCTCACACCGAGGTACTCCAGCACCTATGAGCAGGAAGGAAGACGTCGCTGCCCAGGGCTCCACACACCGTCTGTGCGGGACTACAACACTTCCCCATTTCAGGTGCAAGTTGAAAATTCTTCCTGGTATTTATCTCATTTCACTAGAGACTCTTCCAGGAGAAGCAAAGAAGTAGCCAGGACTGACACCCTGCGTATCACCAAGGCATTTCCAGCTCGTTTGTATACGCGGCTGGGTCACGAAGACGAGAGCTGGACCCCGCTTGTCTCCTTCCTGTAGCCCTATTTTCAGAAGAACGCGTTTTGGCATTTCATTAAGCAGAATGAAACACCCACTAGCTTCCCCCGCTAAGGACGTCAGACTAATTTCGTTAAGAAGGTGGGTACGTTTTCCTTAGAAACACATAAATGCGGGAACCGAACTGAATTGTCGCTGGGGAGTCCTGCCCCCACAGAAGGAGAATTTTCTTCCTCCATTTCGTGCTCCTCCGCCTCCCTACCCTGCACCAACAGCGACCTTCCCACACCTCGCACATCAGCGCTCACAGTGCTTCTGTTCTCGCACATCGTCGTACTTCAGGGCGGCCCAGGGCCTGCACGCCGAGGCAGAGCCCAGAACAGTATTTCAGGGCAACAAACTGGAAGAAATAACGGCGGCTGGTAACGGAACGGCACCACGGAAAGCACCCAGTTCAGGCAGCCAGCTTTCCTCTACAAATATAAACTGTGATACTCAGAGGAAACTGATGCCTGCACGCCATTTCTCTTGAACAAAACCGTTTTTTGTTATTTCCTTACGCTCTGCGTGGCGATACCAAAGGCTTCCTACCCAACCAGGAGCGCGGCGTTAGGCAGCCCACGAAGCAGAGGCAGCAGGAGGAAACAGGAAGCTGTTGGCTTTTAAATTGCTCCTTTCCTGTTAAGCTGGAAAAACAAACGACACCCTACATCCTCCCTCTGTTGAGACAGAATTCCTGCCTTCTTCACTCCTACAGTCAGCCACATCAGCCTGAAGCCCGAGACTGTCTCCAGGTCTCACCCCCTATTGTTGCTCTTACCGAGCACCAGACCCCAGGACCACAATGACGACGATCTAAAAATTCATCTTCTGTCCCTGGTTTTTGCCATACAAATCCACAATTGGAACACTTCCAGTGAATAAAACCATTTGCTGAACCCACCGTAAGCACTAGGGCAACAAAAATCACCAACTTGCCACCTGAACAATACACGGCTGGAGATAAAAAGGAAGATTGGCTCCAGCTTCGGTTCTGCTGCAGAGCTGCTGGAAGAAACGTTCTCTTGCAGCTCAGTCGGCTGCCTGCCAGGCTGCATTTCCTCCCAGGTCATGCTTTACACACAGCTTTCGTTCTCTCCAAACATAAATAAACCCACCAGGGACCACAGGCACCACAAACGCCAGAGAACCAACTTCATTTATTTCAATGGGCACAGCCGAGTCCTGGAAGTGGCCAAGTAACGCCGAATGTCATTTGGAAGCCTGCAGCTGGAGACCAGCTAAACCCAGGCGAGCACGGGCTGTACTTTACGTAGCCCCGTCTCGTCCACGTGCTGCCTGAATACGTTAATGAAGCGATTTTGTTGTTATCTGAACAAGATCTAGAAGCCGCTGCTGGGTTTGCGCACAAAGCCAGAAATCCCGCCCAGGGTTTCGGCACAAGCCGTTGCTGAAGGCACGGGGCTGTCCCGGAACCCGGCAGCTTTCAGTAACGGCTGAAGAAACGTTTTACGCTGGGCACAAAATCGCTTCCAGCCCCTGCAGAATATTCCCGGCAGGAGCAATTACTGCTGGCGGCCGGGGAGCAGCCCGCAGGCTGCGCGGCACCGCTCTGCCCATCACCGGCCGCCTCCCGCCAGCCACAAACCCTGGGCAGCGCGGCACGGAGCGACCGCCCCACGGCCACAGCCTCCAAGGAGCCCAGCGGGAACGCCTCGCTGCTCCGGCGCCTCCAGAGGGGCCACGCGACGCGCGGGGAGCTCAAAGCCCTCGGCGGAGCAGCGTGGCTGCAGCTCCCGGTTCCCTCAGCGCGGCCGGGCAGCCGCGGGCTGTTCGGGGCTGGGTGCGAGGCAGGAGGTCGGCCCCCAGCCCCCAACGCTCGGGGGCTGCCCCTTGTCCGCCGCAGCACCTGCCCCACGGCGGGGCATCGAGCGGAGCTGTGAAGAGTCGGGAAGGGCGGCGGCCCCGCTCCCGTCCTCAGCACCCCGGTGCCCCGCTGCTGGTGTCAACAGCGGCCCCGTTCCCAGCCCCGACGCCCGCCCCGCTCCCATCCTCAATACCCCGGCGTCACAACCGGCCCGGCGCTCCCTTCCTCAACGCCCCAGCATCGTGCTCGCGGCCTCGACGCCCCGGTGCCCGCTCCCGGCCCCGCCCCCCCGCCGCTCTCCTTCCGGCGGCCTCCCCGCCCTCCCCGCGCTGCCGCCTCGCCCCCCACCGGGCCGGGCCCCGCGGGGAGGCGGCTGGAGGGCGGCGGGACCGTACCTGCCGAGTCGCTCCCTGCTCGGCCGGGCCCCGCCGAGCCGCCCGGGAACACGGCGGCGGCAGCGCTGCGCTGCCCGCCCCGGTCCGCCCTCCGCCGGGAGGGGGCGAACGCCGGGCCGGCCCGCGCCGCTCCGCCCGGGCCCGGTACTCACAACTGCGCGGCGCTGCCCGGCCGCTCCTCTCGGCTCCGCGGGGCCCCCAGCGGGCGGCGGGACATGGCGGCGGCGGGCGGCGGACAACGGTCGGCGGCGGCGGGGCGGGGCGCTGCGCGCGTCACTTCCGGTGGCCACGCCTATCGCAGTCGCCGCAGCTGCCGCCGCTCGGCGGCCATTTCCGTCCGCTGCCACCGCTTCCGGCAAAGAGCGGAAGTGGAGCCTGGCGCCCTCCGGCGGCCGCGAGGGGTGCGGCGCGAGGTGGAGGCGCTTCCGGCGGTCGCCGGAAGTAGACGGCGGCGGGGAGCCGAGCTTCCGGTGGCCGGGATTTAGGCGCGAGGGGGCTCCCGTCAGCCCTGTCACGGGGCCGTGGGGTGGGCGGGGGGCACCGTACGGAGCGCCCAGCACCAACGCCTGCCGGGGCAGGGACAGTTTGCCTTGGATCAGGCTGCCCAAAGCCCCATCCAGCCCGGCCTTGCTGGGATGGGGCAGCCACAGCTGCTCTGGGCAGCCTGCTCTGTGCCTCCCCACTCTCTGATTAAAGAATTTCTGTCTAATGTCTAATTTGAGTCTTCCCTCTTTGAGTTTAAGGCCATTTCCGCTTGTCCTGTCATCATCTACCCAAGTAACCAGTCCTCCATCCCTTCCATGAGCCCCCTTTAAGTACTGGAAGTCCCCCAGTGGCTCTCCCCAGAGCATTCTCCAGGCTGAACAACCCCAGCCCTCCCGCAGGACAACATCTCCCTGAAAAAGCTAACGCTGCTCACTTCAGCTCTGGGGATGTAACCCTGCTTCTGCCCCACTCTGAGTGCTGTGTACCCCGTGCCCAGGCCGCTGACCCGCCAGCGTGGCTGTTCTGGCCCAAGACGGCAACGACGATGCTGCCGCATCCTTTGGCGAAGTCCTTGTGCCGTAGGCACAAACACCATCCGCGCTGAGCCGGCCCCTCGCCACGGTTTACGAAGGCTGACCTGAGCTCCGACGTGCTTCCCCCACGCGATTCCACGGGCGCGGGGAGACCACCTAACTGCTGCCCCGCGGCTGCGTCCATTCGGCTTCCTTGCGCGGCCCTCCCTGCTGCAGGAGGCGCGATGGCGGCACAAAGCCCGTGAAGCCGCCCCAGCCCCGTGGCGCTTCTGCGTCCTGCCAGCGGTGGCAGTGTGCGGCGGGCAGCGCGGCTCAGCCTCCCTCGGCTCTCTCACGAGCTCCATCTATCTGCCTGTGCCTTTTCCTCGCCAGGAATCCCCTGCCGAGATCCGATCGCATGGGTCTCGGGTGCTGCTCCAGAAGCTCTGCTTGCTCCTCAGGGCTTACAACCCCTTGTTCCTAGCTCTCATTTTCTGTAACTGCCTCGAACCTGCATCTTCTAGCTCGTACTGAAACTCCTTCTCAGCTGTCTCGTTGCCAGGCATCTTTCAGCCACTGCCCACTTATATCTGCTCTGCCTCTGCCAGTTCCCCCCCTTCAGAAGGGGTTTGAGGCGAGACCAGCACTGGGGCATCCCTGAACAAACCACCTACAGCATTCTCAGGAAATTCCTGATCCACAGATCATTAAAATCTCGGAGAGCAGTACAGCAGATGAGTAACACTCATGGCAAATGTGACTTCCTGGTTTTCTTTGGACCTCAGCAGTCCTCTCCTGTTCCCCATGGAGTCATCCCCTCATACACAGAGTCTTCCCTTCTTCCCCACATTCATCCCCACTCAAAGTCTACAGTCATGGGTCACCATTATTGACCTGGACTTTTCCCTGCACCCCATCAACTGACTTCAGCTCACACCATCACCGAGCAATACTTACTCCGATTTTCCAGCCTCCTCCTGCTATCGAGTCCTCACAGGTTCACCAGCATCCCTCCCCTACGCTCACAGCCTCCCTAAATACTGTCTACCTTTTCATCTGTGCTTCATTTTCTCCAACAGGAGGCAGTGCTTTATCCAATTAACTCACCCAAATAAACTTACACACCCGGTTACCTCCCAGTCCTTCACCCACCAACCCACCCCTTTACTCCTTTCCCCTCCACCTTACCCACAGCACTCACTTCTCTCATCTTTTTTCTTCAATCACCTCCCCTTCAATTCCTTAGAGGTATCCTGCCACATAAATGCCTTTCTGTGACATGTCCTAATAAATAAATTCATACAACCTCCAAGATTTGCAGAGACAGTCATTGTATTTCATGAAAACTTTCAAAAAAAAGGAAAAACTTTCAAAATAATCTGGTACAACTTTGCTTTTACCAACCATAGGTTGTCAAAGTGACATGAAACTTGGAGCACATGTTGGATTCCTTGTCATGTGTGGCAGAACAGCTTGGTAAAATTCTGTCCTCTCTCTTTGATGGGGCCGTAACTTGTATGACTAGTACAAAGAAAACTGTGAGCAACATTCCACCTCTCTCCAGATACCTGCAGGGTAGATGTCCATGTCTGTGCTAATTATCCTTTGCAGTCAGAATAGAAAAATTGACTGTTTTCAAGGATGGTTCCTCTAATCTATTTTAGACACCCATTTTGAGAAGAACTCAGTCACTCCCAAGACTTTATTTCCCTTTATGGTCAGCAGAAGCCTTGGGTGAGACAGAGGCTGACCTCTAATTTAGGACCTCAGAGCTAGGAATCTGCATTTAGTCATATTTTAAGAACCCCCTTGAGTACAAACTAAATCTCTTAGTAGCATGAAATACAACCTGCTTGGCATCAACCCAAATCCCATCTTCCCCATGCTTTGTTCACGTCACCAGTTCCCAGACAAAAAGCTGACAATTACCAGTGTTGTCAAATGTGGTATATGGTACTTGACATCATACAATCAACAAAGATTTAAGATATATTTTTGAAAGATCATTGTTACTGATTTTGAAGTTCTTACTTGGGAACAGGTTGACAGATCCTCTTATGTTCCTTCCTCTCTCACTCTTGCTCCAGGACCATTATCTCCCATTAATTCCACCCATCCCAAGCAATAGAAGAAAAAGGAGGGTGAGATGAATAGAAGAAAAAGGAAGGTGAGATGAAGTTGTCTTGGACACAGAGCCTCCCAGGGGCCAGCTTGTGAACATTTGAGGAGGAACTTGGTCTGTTTGCCGAAACAAGAACCACTGCACAACTCTTGTAAATTAATGCAGGTGCCATCTTGGAAGTTTACCTAACCTAACTAAAGTTGATTTTCTACTCTAATGAAAATATGCCCAATAAGTTCCAAACTTGCATTATCCATTCAGGCTAAAGCAGAAATAATCCACACATTTCAAGTATATGTCCTCCCCAGGAGCGAAGGACATATACTAACTCAAATAGAGGGCAAAGCTTATAGCTCTTCCCGTCCTTCCATGCCATACAAATCCCAGGAATTCACCTGAAGCTACTTGCAATGATTTCTGTATGTCCCCAGATAGGAATTAGGTCAATGTCGAATCACCAATGGGTTCACCAAAAATCACCACTCTACCCAGTCAAAAGCTTTTTCCCCTCTTTTCCTTCCCTTCCCACATGGATATCCCGATGAGCAAGGGATGGCATCTGACTGGGCTGGGAATGCTGCATCTGACACATTCCGGACACATCCCTGTTCCAGTGCAACCAGGCAAAAGGTCTGTGGATAAATTTTCCATTTTTCCACAGCAGCCTGCAGTGTTGTGGCTGCTACATTAAAATCAGAAGTTGGTCTTTAATCTAGAGTACCTCAAAGACACGTATCTTTACGACTAATTCATTTTTTTCATTTCTTAAAAGCCAAGGAAGATCATCTCTGAAAAGTGATCTAAGATTTAGAAATCAATCCCGTGGCCTTCCTTCCCTGCAGACTTTGTCCATTTAGATGGGAGCTGGTCTGAGGCAGTTGTTTTCTCTGCAGTGCAGTTCTGGCCACAGCAGGATCACCATTTCCAAACGATATTTACTGTACAGCTTTTACTACACGAAGATGCCAGCTGGGCTTCTGGAAAGTTACGGTTCCTTCAGATTTGAGCAAATCTTGTTAAACCTTTCAAGCTCCCTTTGAACTGGCAATTAAAAAATCTGTTAACTATGAGAAACATTTTTACATTTTTCATTTACAGGAAGCCAGATTAAAAAAATCCCTCAAAGACTTTTTCATCGTTGTAACTTTTTCCTCAGGTTAATTTCACACATGTCACGTAAGGCGTAACTCAGCTTCCTCTAAACTGGAAAACAGATACACAGATTTTGCCCAAACATCAGTTTTGATGCAGTCTTTAGCAGATACCAGTTCAACTGTTTGTATTCTTTTCCTGCCTGCTCATACACTATCGTTTGCCTTTGACTTTGAGTTTACAACACACCTAATGAAAGCACATACTTGTGCACAAAACTGCCAAGTTGTTTATTACCTGAATGTTTGTCCAGTCTTCTCTTCAAAAGGATTATTTGGCTTGTTGTTCTAACACCTCAATTATCATATCATAAAACTTGCTTTTGCCAAACTTGATGCCACTGAGATATCATAAGATGGTAATTTTTTGTAACGACTGATGCCCTAATAAATCCCGAGTCTTGTAACACCTGTGACAGCACTAGATGATGCTAACAGCGAATTTTCCATGTGCTCCCTATTCAGTCCATGCTACATAAATTGCAAACTCTTTTCTAGTTCTCAATGGAATTTCTAGTAGCAAGTCAAAGCTGTGCGTGTCCTACAAAGGCTGGGTTCCACCTCTATATAACGCATGCCAAATTAATATTTTCAACCATGGAAAGCAAATTTGCAAGTAAGCATCTAAACTCACTGCCAGTTATACAGCTTGGAAAAGTAAACAACATTAGGTATGGCAAAAAGTAATTTTAATAAAAATAGGGCTTCATGAGGGTTCACAAAAATTTCTTCAGCTCTTCTGATTTCTAGACACTAAACAAATAAATGCCTGAAATTCTACAAGTTTTACACATTGATTTTGGTCCAGCAAATCTTCACTAATAGGTTTTATTTTGTTAAAGAGTTTGTGCTGTGTTGTTGTTGTCTTGCACAATTACAATGACAAAGAATTAAAATTCAAAATTAATTCAGAGTTTGAAACACCAGTGAGCTGTTTGAGAATCCATTACCATCATGTTTATAAGCAGCGGTTGTTCTAGAACAGGTGAATGGTTCATTAAAAACTTGATTGATTTAAAGAGTAATATTTTCTAATGAGACCAACTGTAGAAAGTTTCAAGATTAAAAAATAAATATATAGTTGAGTAAGAAAGAAGAGAGGGGTAAACTATGATTTTGTCAGGACAATTCAGAGCATGGGAGGAGTAAATATGACATAAAAGCCATGTTTTCTATTTGAGTGGGCACTCCACTGCCTTCCACCGGTGGTTACCACATATAGGAAAATAGTGATGGATCCAATAAAATATTAAAGAAGTAAATAAGAATTCTAAATCAGATTTTTAAAAGCGACTCATTGCTTACGTTGGAAACTCCCACCCAGCACCACCCGGGGCTGGGTCCTCCAGGATTAGGCTCCTGAGCCTGTTTTCAGCACAAGTGGCTGTAGTCCTTCAAGTCAACCAGTAAAGCTGGTTGAACTGGAGACCAGCATTAGCAGGTGAAGGTTTCTTCAACAGCAAGGAAGGAAGCTGTCATATCAACACCCATACGGCTAAAGCAGCTTTAAAAAAAATCTCTGTCTCTGGTTTGGAAAGGTGCCCCTTGAAGCAAAAGCCACCAGAGGCAGTCGGATGACCTACTTTGGCCACCTGCCCGTGGTGTGATTCACCACAGCGTGGTGCAAACCAAAGGGAATGAGATAAGAAAAGACAACTTCAGCCCTAACTCACAACCCCTGAAACATAAGCCACCTAAAAGTTAAGCCTCAAATAAGGAAAAGGGAGGAAGAAATATCACCTGGAAATACAGAGCAGGTTTTCTGCATGTTGGAGAGGAACGAAGGAACCAAGGGAGGGACAGGAGTGGCAAGAACTCTAGCAAGATCAATCATCGTCAGATTTAAGGCACCTCTCCCTACAGTAGTAACTGCACTGAAGATGACCTAAATTCAGACATCGCCACCGCCAAGCTGCAGCACCTACACCTTACCCCAGACACAAACAGCAAAGATACCACCGCTCATCTCCATGCCATCTCTACACCTCAAAATCTGACCAATCCCACCTGCAAATACAGCTGACTCCAAGGCCAGGTTCCCAACAGCAGAGAAGATGCAAACAAGTATTTTCTTTCAGCAAATCATTTTTACTGAGCAAGTCTTTTTACCATGAGATCATAAGCTAGACCTAGATCTAGTCTCTCCTAGGGAGGCCACCACTGGCTGCATGCACGTTCATGACCAATGAGCACCCAAAAATCATCGCCTGCACCGCAATGTCAGAGGTGATACCGAACAGCAGAAGATCTTCGATGGCTGCTGATAGTTCTGTCTTTCGCTGCACCAGAGAGCTCCCAAGGCTCACGGTGAACCTTAGGTGGCAGAAAGCACCCCAAGGTAGAGTTGGTTTAGGTAACCACAGCTCAGCCCATTTAGGGCTTGAAGGCAATGACTATGCCTTAAAATGTGAGGCAGAAACCAGTTCTGCATTCCTGTGGCCACCTGCACTGGGCTATAACGCTGCAGAGACTGATGCAATAAATCCCTTTGAGCACAGGAAAATAAATAAATAAATAAATAAATAAAAGAATATGCATCCCAGGAAGGCTTCAGAGCAGCAGTCATCCTCCCTAAGCAAGAAGCGCTACTTCAGCCTTCTTCCCCTCATCCAGGGTTTGGGTAATTGCCTTTCATGCCAGTCATCCTTGCAGTCAGTAGGTCTGCTGAAGAAGGGCATGCCAGGTAACGTCGGCACCTCCAGGAGCTCAGTTCAGGCTTGGTGCATCAGGAGGACGCGACCAGCCTCTCAAATCCATCTGACGGCCACTGCGACTGTAAATGCAGCAGGTAATGGCTCGGTGTCCTGCAGGTCATCAGCAGCACTGGAAGATGCTGTTAGGAGCAGCGTTTGGCCTCCTTCTGGTCCACATGGGTCGCGTGCTGCTTCTGCACTGGGTCATGGGATGCCTTCAAAGTGAGGGAGTTTGGCGCACTGGGTTGATGCAAGGGTTGTCTTGCTGTCACATTTCCAAAGAGGACAGACGGATGCCAATTGTCACAATAGATTGCTCTACAGACCTTACGTTTTCATGTCAGAAATAGGTTTTATTTCTTTTAAAAACAAAAGTGGTACCCACAGCGATTCAAAACCCACTCCACTCCTCCCGTGTCCACCAAAACCCCAACCATAACAAAGAAAACTGACTAATCCAGCCTTGTGAAACACAAGGAGGCATTTCAATGGATGGGTGAATTTTGTCATGCGGTGTGTGATGGATATAGTACCTATCCTACAGTTCTAGAGGAATTAGCCAGGAAGGATGGCTACGGTGAAGTTGTACATCAGCCTTAATCCACTGAGAAACTTTGCAATAATGCCCTTAAAATGCACAAGAAGTCTTATTTAAGTCCTAAGCACTACACACAATTTTACAATGGGCTACATTCCCCCTTATCTCTTCAGATGGGGGACTGCAAGCAAAAACTGTACCTGAAATCCCTCAATCTCTGTCTATATAAGACAGGCAAATCTATAACGTGAATATGTGAACACACAATGTACATATATTCCTAAACTGGCACATATCTGTCACAGTGGAAAGACTATAAATAGTTTTGACAATAAATACTACAGATGCATGAACATCAGATGGATTTGAACAATGCTAAAGCAACATGTCCTGGCAAAACCACTTGAATTTACCTAACAGCTGCAACAAATGACTTCTAAGCCACTTACCGATAGACAACTTAATTTTAAATAGCTGCACTAACAAATACATTGAAGATACAAAACTTTTGCTGGAGGTCAGTTCACAAACAAGAAGCACCAATCGCAGGGCAAAGTACTGAGTACAGTTTGTCCTGCTCAGCTGCTCTGTGGCTCTCCCCTTTTGTCATTCTTCAGCACCCAGAGGTTAATCCCCGGTGGTATCTAGGTTTGCTCTGTCATCCTGGCTGCTTTTGCCGTTGTTACATTTTCTTCAGAGTGCTCACGCTTCAGCTTCATTTCCATTGGGTCATCTGTGTCATCTATGGCAAGAAGGAAGGAAAAATAAAAGTTTTCAGCCTTCCTGACCTCAGTACAGCAAGAGCCAACAATGACAGCAGCATGTGAAGTTACAAAGCACGCCAGAAGATGCCACACCTCCAAGAGTAATCACAAAAACATTCACTCCCCTGTGCCATAGGGTTGCTGGGAGAGCTGTCAGCATAGCTGTATTTGAAAGGTACCAATGTGCAACCTCCTGGATACATTAATAAGCACAGGATTGGAACAATTAATTCCATCTGACCCTAGAAATTGAAGTAGGAATATGTAAGACTCTCACCAGCTGCTGCATGTTGGATTTTTGTACTACATGTGCAGACTGCTATGGAATACTGTTAAATACAAAGCACTGCTTCACTTTTCTTCTTGAAAACGATTCCTCTGAGGTTAAGAGCTTTTCACAGGCCCTAGGATTTCAATTTTAAGTGTGCTGATGCTCTTAAACAGTGGAACATCTCTTAAACAGAGGAACATACGTGTAATTGGAAATAACTAATTCAGATTGACCCAAAGTTGGAGTGTTCCAGCCTTACCTGATAAGTACCAGTTTGCTATGCATGTGCTTAACTTATTTAGAAAACAAGGTCAAAAGGTAAATTTCTTAGAGCAGCTCTCCAGAGCTTTTCTCTCATTAGTGGCCAGTGGGAACCTCAAATACTTCCTTCTATGAGGCAGGGCAGATCATGGTACAAAGGACTATCTGTGATGGTCTTGTTCACCAGAGGCATGGCAGGGCTGTAGAGATTTTTACACCTTGGAAATAAACCTAGGGGCCAGGGGGTGTTTGTGCAGACCTATGGAAGGCAAAGGTGGTCTGCTTTTGGGAAGGTGTTCCCCCAGCACAAGCAAGCTCCTATCCTGCACACACAGGCAGAAAGGAAGGAACTGCTCTGAGTATGGGTGTGACAGGAGGGGAAACATTTCAACAGTAACAAGAAGAAAGCACATGGTATTGGTAGCCAACGGGACACCACGCAAAACCAACCCCAAAGCCATCAGCTCCCAGCAACAGGCTGTGCATCACAGCACGCTGAACACACCGTGCTGCAGCACCTCCTACCTCTCGTGAGCTGGGCTGTTCTGAACTGTTCCTCTCTGACGTGTTTCATCAGCTGCAGGTTGTGATTGCTGGCTTCCTTGTGGTCCACCATTGGGAAGGGGTAGTCTTTACCTGGTACAACAGACAGCAGCCTTTATGGGACTGAAAAAAGGATGTTTCACTGGATTTGCACCAAAGCAAATTCTTGCAGGCCTTCCTAAAGTCAGCAGCATCTTAAACCATGTGATTTACCCTTTAGAAGTGCCTGTTTCTCTTCATGAACTGGAAGAGCCAGGGCCAACAGTTCCATTTAGACATGAGACAGTAACAAACCCTTATGTTGGATGCTCTGGGCCTTCGTTTCCCATCTATAACAGCGATGGCAGCCCTGCCCCATCTATAAAAGTGCATTAGAGTAAGCGTAAAAGCACAAGATGTTCAGACACTATTTACAGACAGCCAAGCATCTGAACAGACAGATGTACAGGCAACAACTTGGAGTGATCCAATAGCCTTAGGATATAAAGTAGAGGCTAAAGCATGTACTCTGAGATCAGACTCCAGCAAAAACCTTTAAACAAGAGTTGACAGAAGGTGGGCTGCTGGATGAATCAATTTTCAAAAGATAAATGCGTGATTTGCATTGGAAGTGTGACACTTCCATCCCATATGTTGTATTGGGTTTATACAGCAAGGTTTTGGTAGTGGGGGGCTGCAGGGGTGGCCTCTGGGAGAAGAGTCCAGAAGCTGCCCCATGTTAGATAAGGGCTAGCTCCAAAGGGACCCACTGCTGGCCAGAGCTGAGCCAATATGTGATGTTGTTTGTGCCTCTCTGAGAGCAGATTTAAGAAAGAAGGGGGAAAAAAATGGTGCACCACAGCAGCTGGGAGAGGGAGGAGTGAGACCCAGCCCTGCAGCCCCCAGGGTGAGTGTAGCAGGAGGGCAGGAGGTGCTCCAGGCGTCAGAGCTGAAGTTCTCCTGTGGCTTGTGGAGAGGTCCCTGGTGGAGCAGGCTGTCCCCCTGCACCCACGGTCCCACGTGGAGCAGATCTCCACGCTGCAGCCCATGGAGGAGCCCACTCAGGAGCAGGGGGTCTGGGGGGAGCTGCTAAAGGCGGGGAACCCAGGCTGGAGCAGCATGCTCCTGATGGATGGGCTCTGTGGTACAGACCCGTATCTGGAGCAGTTCTTGAAGAGCTGCTGCCTGTGGGCAGCCCCCGCAGGCTCATTTCGGGAAGGATGGCATCCCGTGGGAGGGACCCCACGGGGAGCAGGAGCAGGGAGGGACTGAGAAGGAACAAAAGAGAAGTGCTATGGACTGACCACAGCCCCCATTCCCCATCTTCCCTGCGCTGCTTGGAGGGAGAATGTAGAAGAGCGTGGCTGGCAGGAAGGTGATTTTTGTTTGTTTTTAGTTTCTCACTGCTCTAGTTTGTTAGTAATAGCTAATAAATTACATTAATCTCCCTACGCTGGGTCTGTTTTGCCAGTGATGATAATTGTTGAGTGATCTCCCTGTCCTTTTCTCAACCCTTGAGCCCTTTCCATCGTATTTTCTTATCCCCATTTCCCTTTGAGGAGAAAGAGTGAAGAAATGGTTGTGGTGGAGCTCAGCTGCCCAGCTGAGTAAAACCACCACACACATGTAATTATTTTTGACAATTTTCAGCAGCAAAATCCCTAGCAGGGTATCCATATTACCTATGATACATCCTGCTTGCTTCTGCTCCTCTTCAGAGGCTGTCCAGGGCTCATAGATGTATTTGGAGGGAAAGTTCTTTAGGACAGGTAAGTACTTCCTACAAAAGAGTAACAATACAATGTTTTTATAATCCTGAAGACAAATACTCGTACATTTAAGAGAAGTGTAATCCAATGTCCACCCGTGTTAATGTTTGGTGGTCATGTTGACGCTACAATCTACAGGAAAGTTCCAATTCGTTTTACACAAAACAACTGTTTCTATGTTCTGAGACCTCTGTACAGTGACATCTTCCACCAGTTAACTTTGCAGCAAGGAATAAAGGGATTGATTTAAACATTATTTCAGTTTTGACTTCATCCAAAATATTTTGTTTTTTAACATTTTCCCATTCTGTCTGAAATTTTACTAAAATAATAATAATATTTTTTTAAAATCTTACAGAATGGGAAAGTCATTTTCTGTGCAACTGTCAGGTACATCAGCATGAGCTTCACCGTGACAAGGCACAGAGCTAGAAGGGATGCGAGAAAGAGATGTGGGGAAAAGGAGCTGTTTGCACAGACATCAACACAGCTTGGTCCTATTGAAATCAGCTGTCACCCACTACTTTATGGGAAAGCCAAGCAAAACCCTCACCAACAAGGAGGTAAAGGAGAATATCAGGACTACAGGTGCGTAATAGCACAAGTACAATCCAGGACAGGTCAGACAGAAGGTTTATTAACTGTGACCACAGTGAGAGAACGTTCAGGCAGCATTTCCCCCTCTGTTCCCCTGTTCTCTGCCAAGTGGTTGCAGAGAACCCACTTATATGGTGTTTCAGAGAAACAGATACAATGAGGAAAAGCATGATGATGTTAGCAAAGCCAGGTGTGCATTCTTGGGAGGGACAGACTCCAGACAATCACTTATATATCATAAAATTATAAAGGTTGGAAAATACCTCCAAGATCACCTGGTCCAACCAACCCCCTACCACCATTGTCACCCACTGAGCCGTGTCCCCAAGCACCATGTCCAACCTCTCCTCGAACACCCCCAGGGACGGTGACTGCACCACCTCCCTGGGCAACCCGTCCCAACGCCTGGCCGCTCTTTCTGAGCAGAAATGTCTCCTCATTTCCCACCTGAACCTCCCCTGGCACAACTCGAGGCCGTTCCCTCTGCTCCTATCTCTGGTTATCTGCGAGAAGAGGCCGACCCCCAGCTCCCCACACCTTCCTCTCAGGGAGCTGCAGAGAGCAGCGAGCTCTGCCCTGAGCCTCCTCCAGACCAAACCCCCCCAGGTCCCTCAGCTGCTCCTCACAGGACTTTGAAGCAAACGGCACTCACTCAAAGCAGAGTGGAAAATAAAACTCGGGTGTCCAAAATTATTCAGACTGCACACAAAACGATGAAACACAGCACAGACTGGAGAGCTGTGAGATGTTTTACAAAATATCTCTATTACTCCTCTAGAAAGAGCAGTCATCCCAGTGACTGGACACTGCTGGAGCCCACAGGTGCTCACAGGGCAACACGGTTCCATACTCCATCATCTCCTGTGCGACCACAAGTACCCTACCGTATGTACTGCCCCTCGGGGTCCGTGCGCTTCCCAAAGCGGACGGGGCAGAAGATACGCGTGTACTGGTGGAAGAACGCGCTGGCCGACAGCCACATCCAGTTCCCCGCGTTGATGCTGTAGTCAGCATCTAAAAGCAGCTCTTCAAACACCTGCGTTTTGGTGACAGGAAAAGAAAGAGAAATACCCCTGAAATGGCCTCCAGTATCATCACCATCATCCAAAGTCATCAGATCTTGGGGATGGGAATGACTTTTCACCGCTGTACACTACACAGCAGGGCTCAGACTCGAGCAGAAGACAATGGCATTTTATGAACCACGAGATTTCTATTGAGACTCAGTAATAAAGCACTGTTCTCCAGAACCACCTCCATGTTCGTATTTTGCAGAGCTTTCTCAAGATCAGCCAGAGCAGAGAAGTACCAAATGAAAACAGAAAAATTAAAACCAGAAGTGGACCTTCATGCCCTCTTCCCAGCTGATCCAAAGGTCCCCCCGCGTCAGGAAGCAGGCGGCAGCGTGCCGGGCAAGGTGATGGATCCAGCCCTCCTGGCGCAGCTGGGTCATAATCGCATCGATCCAAGGGAAGCCCGTCTGTGCCTGAGGTGGAAAGAAACATCAGCCCTCCAGCGCTGTGCTTCGTTGCACTTGTGTCCTACACACTGCTATAAACTCCTCCTCAAATAGCCAGCAGGGAGCAGTCCCGGGGCAATTGAAAAGGTCTAGGCTGAAACACAGCAGCTGGGGAAATGCATCGTTACCGTTTTCCATTTGTGGAGCCTCTCTGCATCCTCATACCACCTGATCTGAAGGCAGATGGGGTTCCCAGCCATTTTGGTGAAGTTTGGCGTTGCTGATGCCACCGTATAGAAGAATTCCCTCCACAGAAGCTGCCCTTGGAGCGACACTGGGGGCAGGGAGTGATGCTTGGCCTGCAAAAGACATGAGTTCAAAGCTTCGGTTCATATGTACCATTGTGTTTTCACTCATTCTGTGAGGTCCATAAAATAAAGATTAATCTAACTATACAACCGGCTTTGAGGCAGTTTACCATGAAAGCCAAGGAAATTAAAGATACGAAGCAATGCTTTTTTAGCACCAGAGCAGAGAAAGATGAACTCTGTAAGTTACCTTGAATTCATGGAGTCATAGAATGGTTTGGGTTGGAAGAGACCTTAAAGACCATCCCATTCCAGCCCCCTGTCATGGGCAGGGACACCTTCCACTGGACCAGGTTGCTCAAAGCCCCATCTAACCTGGCTTGAGCACTTCCAGGAATGGGGCATCCACAGCTTCTCTGGGCAGCCTGTGCCAGTGCCTCACCACACTTTCTGGGCTGCAAGCGCACATTGCTGGTTAGATTTGCTGGACTATGACCATTTTTTTTCCTTACCTGAGCGTAAATGTTTGACAGCCTATAAAAAAAGGTGCGAACGGACACACAGCCCATGCTGAAATAGGGGCTCAGGCCTGTGGTGCTTGGAAGCAGTGAATTCGGTATAGTTCTCGGTTTAGTAAAACTTGCCACCCAGCCCTAAAATGAAAACAGAAATCAAGGTTTAGGCAGTACAAGGTGACACATGTCCAGATAACGGAGCAGGGAAAAGCTCTTGGCAACTGGCTTCTGCCTGTTCAATGTCCCGCCGCAATCCCCCCACAAATACTGCCGTCCAGGATGATGGATCAGGATGACATCTTGAGATCGGGCTGCCTGGAGGGGAAATCCTCAGCAAGAGCTGTAACACAACTCCATGCCTGAGCGGTTTCTTGAGGTCCAGAGACATCCACACACAAGAGGAGGGAGGACAGCACTGACCTCAGCCCACCCACAGCCACCGGCATCACCCACGTTAAATCAAGGCTGACCTGGTCGGCAAGGTGTTGCTCCAGGCGCTGCAGCCCTTCGGTCTCCCCTCCTCTCCAGGGGGAGATGCTCTCAGGGGAGATCTTCAAATCCGCGGGGAGAGGCACGCTGTAACACTCATCCAGGTCCAGGTCAGGGGGCCTACACCTCCTAACGTGAGAGACAAGCCTCCTTCAGAGAGGGACCCGGAGCCAGAAGAGGGTGGAAGACCTCTGCTCATTTCACACGCCAAGATCTCCAGTGTTGCAGCACAGGAGGAACAAAAGCACAGCCAGAAACCCCAGGCTCCACTCCTCGGGGAAGAAAGAACTCATCCTGAAACTGCTCCAGGTGGTTCCAGCCTGAACTGGGGCAAAAGGCTCAGATCCACCAAATGACAGTGCTCAGAGCAGCCGGCTGTGACCACGGCTCAGACCTCCCTCTTGTTTGCCATCTGCTACGTAAGGCTCGGAGGCACCTCCTCTCCTGCAGCCTCCCCAGCTGCCTCATCCATCTCTGGGAGGGAGCTAAGAGCCTCCTCAGACTCTAAATTCAACTGGGGTCACTCCAAAGCCCCCTCCATGCCTCTGGGGAGAGGTTGGTCTGGGAGGTTTCATAGGGAAGGACGCAGAGCAGCTCTCTGGGACACCTCCACAGCTGCTTCTTCCTAAGCGTGGGGCTAGGATGCCCCAAGCAGTCCCCCACTCCTCTTGTGTGCCCTCAGCTGCTGAGATTGTTCCAAGGCCTCTGCCCTGCACAAGGCTGGAATAGCACCAGGGTATGTCGTGTGTCCACCCCCATCCCCACCCCACCCCGCTGTAAAACACAGACAAAGCTGTTCAGGGAAGTATCAGTGCCATACAAACTTCCCAGCAAAACCCTGAATGAGGTCAGAGATGGAGAGAGATCTTCCCACTCACCTGGAAACACTGAGCTCAGCTCTGTTGCAAACACCTACAGCAGAAGGAGCCAGTGCACCTCTCAGAGCACTGGCACAACACAGGCCTGCTGGGAAGCATGCGAACCACTTATCGTTCATCATCAATTAAAAAGATGTGTGAATAAACAAGTTATGGGGGAAAAAAAAAACCGGGGGGAGGAAGCACTGAGATAAAAGTCCTAGGAACTGGTTCATCCCAGTACTTACATGGGTCTCATCATTGGAGTATCTGAGGACAACATTCAGTAATTAACGGGATTCCCCAAGATGGGAAGAACTAAGCCTAGGTTACCAGCACAGAGCTGGGGTCACCTGACAAGTCCCAAGTATCTGCAGTCCCATCCCAAGTGGCCAGCTCTCCCCTACCCCAATCTTAACTTCCTTTGGATTGCTAACCTCTATCAGGCAGAGCTAAACATGGGACATCAGTGACTCTGAGCTTCTCAAGTCCTGGGAGACATGAGCTTGGTCCCTCCTTCCCATACAGCAGAGGGGAGGAGAGAAAAGTCTTGAAGCCAGAAGGGAACACTATGATTGTTCCACTGGATTTCTTGCATGAACACGCTATAGTGGTTCATCCAATTCCCCCCTTGAATTTGTGAGGAAGCTACAGCATGTCTTTGAGAAAGAGACCTGCAGTTGCTTAGTCCTTCCTCTGCTAAACCTTCTACATACATTCAAAGGCTGTCTCAATGTGCCTTGCAAAAGCTTAAGCCTTGGACTTTGCCACCTCTCATCTGCTAATCCACATCCCCTCTGCATGCAACCTGTAGCCCTCCATGCACAGAGCTAACACAACAATGCCTAGAGCACCCTGTTATCACTTGACCTTGGCTATTCTTTCAGGCAGACAGAAAGGACCTGCAATTTCTTGCCATCTAGGTGTTACTTACTGGAAGTCTTCAGCTGTAAGGTTTCGGACGGGCACCTCAGGATCCCCAAGCAGAGACAGAATGTGAAGAAACCTCTTGTATGTTAATGGGGGAGTTCCGTCATTCAGGTCCAAAATCCTAAATAAAATAAGGTCAATTTTCACCACAGTATAAATCAAGAAGGAAACTGGAGCTGCCAGTGATTAAGAAGGTGACAGCGCAGGCTGGAACAGCACCCGTTTGCAGGACTGACTGTGGAAGTTATGGATTTTACAAGTAAAACTCCCCTGGGTGAATCCATCCATCCTGAGAGTGGGTTCTCAGGACTTGAGACAGCAAAATCGGAACCAGGATGCCAGCCACAGCTTCAGCTGGGCAGCTCTGGACTGCCAGACATAACCAGGACAGCAGCCTGCAAGGTGCAGGTCATCTCGGGGGCTTTCAGAGACAGTCGGACCACAAAAAAATAGGTTCAGGGCTGTAAAGAGCAACCTTGTACAAGCAACCACCCGTACAAACCAATAGCTTGAATTTAAGACAGCAAGTCACATACATCCACTCATTCACACAAATGTAAGGTTTTTCAGGATCAGAGTGTTAAGGCTGTTTTAACTGTTAATGATTACCTCCCTGTTATTATGAATTTAAATACCTGCAGTCATTCAGCTCTGAATAACTGCTTGGATCCGAGTGTATCCAGACACCACTGAAAGTTGATTAGAAAGATCAAAAAAAAAAAACGGACACAAGAATGTATAAGTCCTATTAAATGTGTTAAAGAATTTCTCTGACTGTGTAAAAGAGTAGCTAACGTAATGGCTTGAAGTGAATTAAACTGCCCAAAGGGAAAAAATTAAACTCTTCTGGCTCTCACTACAGCCCAACATCCTAACACCTGTGCAACCCACCAAAATGTCTTCTGTTGCTTCCAGCAAACCAACATAAAAATTCTCCAGCAAGCAGTGCCACCACCTCACGTAGTCCAATTTTCTCCAGAGGAACACATTAGGATCCAGAAGGACCGAGATGCTTGGCCTTTTCTCCCTGCTGCTTGCTAAACCCTCCTGGAGACACCTCACCGCTCTGTAGGACAGCCACGTACCGTTTGGTATCATAAAGGCTGTGGCCCACCACGGAAAGCACCTCGAACCCCAGCTCTTCTCCCAGACACCATATGTTGGCTTCCATCTCCTTGTAAAACGGCTCCAGCTCCGCATCCAGAGTCACCTGCGTGATGTTCCACTTCTGGACGTGCTCTCTAACAACGGGCTCGTACTCTCCTTGAATAACCAGCAAGCCAGAGCCCAGCCGACACAAGTTTCTCTGCAAATCCTCCAGGGACTGCAGCAGAAAGTGCCATCGCAGGGCCCCTATGTGCATCACGGACGTCATGAACTTTCTGTCCAGGATGTAGACGGGGTAGACGACCTCCGAGGACTCGAGCGCGGCCAGCAGAGCCGGGTTGTCGTGCAGCCGCAGCCCCTTTCGGAAGAGATGGATGGTGTGGTGCGGCATCCTGGCTGCTCTCAGGCTGTTAGAAGAGGAAAAAAGCTGTTGGCTTTGAGGATACAACATCCCTACTAAGGAACAAGGGCAATTAATACCAGAAATGGAGCCCCAAACACGGCTCAGCTCTTTTTGTCACAAATCTTTGCTTTTTAATGAGCTTTCATAGGCGAGAAGAGCAGAGACAGGACCAAACCCCTCCTCAATCGTTCGCACGTGCCAGGTCCCACCATTCAGCAGCTGCTCCAGCACCTAGCTCCATGGAGAACGGCTGCCTCCCCAAAAGAGTCACTCAAGTCCTCAAATTAAATACCTAAATTAAATTATATCCCAACAGTGCTCACCAGAAGGAAGGAAAAACGAGTTGTCAGAGCTCCACTTGCTGCAGAGCCATTCCGCAGCCCCACGCTCGGATGCAGCACCCAGGACCCAGCCCTCTGTAAACCAGCGGTGAGAAGGTGGCTCAGGGAGCTCTGCCTCTGTTTGCGGGGATGGCAGCTCCGCAGGAGCCCTCACCTCCTCAGAGACCTGGTACACGGCTCACGCTAGCAGTGAAAAACCCTCCTGGGCTTCAGTAGAAGGCGTATAAAGGACACGGCATGTTTGCTCGCTAACAAGGCTCTTAAGAGTGTAAGGAAAAAGAAGGGAGAGCAAAGCACTGCCCAACGCCAACGCAAGAGCACGCAGGGCTATTCTGACAGCGCTGACTTTGTAACGTCTGGATTCATCGGTTTGCCACAGATCTTAATCCATCTTTCCTAGCCCCAGGAGACCTCTTTGTGCCTCCCAGCCTCAGGAGAAAAGCCCTCCTCTCCCTGTGGAGGAGCTGGGTGGTGACCTGAGGCTGGTGGAGGGATCAATACATGGTCACTTCCCTTTGAGCCGTTTCAGCTGGCTTTGGGGACTTGCAGGAGGGCTCACCTTGGTGCTAGCTCAGGAAAGACCCTGAGGAACTGCCCCACGGCTGCTGCTTGCTCTGCTCACAGGGGATGGACTCAGCAGCAAGCAGAAGCGCTGAGCCCAGCTGCCCCTGGTGCCTGTGCCCACCTGGGGACAGCCCCCAACCAGCCCACCTCCACCTGCTTCTAATTTCAAGGGTTGCTACCCAAAGAATTCAGAGGTTGTGGATTAGCACGGGACCAAACAATAATCTCTAACCCAGTTCAGTCCCCCAGCCAAGCTGCCCTCCTTACACCCTCCCAAATGGCTGCAGGAGATGCCCCTTGTCCCTGCTCAGCCCACACTCAGCAGCGTTACCAGCCTCATATAACAACCTGACTTGCCCTCTTCCCAAAAACACTCATCAGCCTCACCGAGAGGCACCCATCTGTGCCCCCAGCCCGCTGAGCCCCCAGTAACCTAACCCTGAAAAACGAGGGGCACAGAAGAGCTCGGAGCCGAGCCTGAGGCTTTGGGCTTTGCAGGGTGTGCGGCGCCTTGGCTCGGGGAGTGGAGCTCCAAGGGAGGAGAGCACGGCACCGACCTGCCCGCATGATGTGGAACAGGAAAAACTGGGTGGCTCTGGCACCTGGGAGCACCCAGCTGGCATTTTGGGGCAGCAAAGCATCTAAAATGTGCTGGAACTCTCCCCCGATCAGGGCTAGCAGGGGCTGGGGGGCTGCAGTGCCTGGGTAGGGGCAGCCCTGGGGATCCCAGCACAGGGGGAAGCAGGGGTCTGAACGCAGCGGGGGACCCCGGGCATGCTGCGGGGGGAGCTGAAGGAGTGCCAGGACCGGGTGGGGAGCTGGGACCCACGGCTGGGTGGGAACGCGCAGGAAGGGGTCCCTGCTGAGGGCCCTGCACCATCTGGGGACGTACACCATAACACGAAGCAGGGAAAACCCTAAATGAGGTGACCGGACCTTACCTTGGGGTCACCTGGCTGGTGCTCCGGGCTCTTCACAGCCAGTTGTCCTGAGGAGAGGGTGGCCCCCGAGCACTGACCGCGGCTCTGCCACCCACGGGCATTTCTCTCCGCGTGCAGGCTTCCGCAGGAGGGGCGCGATGGTGGTCACAGCACCGCCGCCCAGACCCAGCCTTGGTGCTCCCGTTCGCACCGGTGCTGGCAGGGCAGGTGCCCAGGTTGAACGCCCCAGCCACGAGCACACAAGCACACGTCGGGGTGGATTCCACAGGCTGAAGGAGTTGGGGTTTTGCGTAACTGCTGCCGGAGGAGGAGGCTGGCAGCGCGCTCACTGCCCGCGGCACAGCAAGACCCAGCACGTTCGGACCGAGGCCCGAGGGAAAATTTAAGAGCTTGGCTTCCTCCGTGAACACGTTGGGTGCCCGCTGCAGTCAAGGCACAGCCACTCACCTTGGCTGTCCAGGTAGGAAGTGATGACAATGAGGTTACGAAGCCTTAGGCAAGCACACGCAGCCAGCTGGAAGACCAGCCCCAGAGATGGGCTTTTGAAGTGCTCGGCCCCAGCCCCACAGCCCTTGACCCTACAACCCCCAGCCCTGCAGTCCCCAACCCTACCACCCCCAGCCCCGCAGCTCCTGACCCTACAAACCCCAACCCCACAGCCCCCGACCCTACAACCCCAGACCCCCCGCCCCACGCTCCCCTCCCTCCTCAGCGCCCCCAGGCGTTGCGGGGCCGGCCCGACCCGGTGCCCCCCTTTGCCCGGGGGGTCTCGCAGCGGGTTCCCAGCCACCGGTCCCCGGCCGCCTGTGCCAGTGCCGAGGCCACGGGGCCGGTTATGCAACGCCCGGCAGCGGGAGGGGGGGGGACAGGACACGGGGTCTGGGGACACGGGGACTGGGGGCACGGCCGGGGATGGGGCCGCCCCACCCCGGTTGCTGCCGGGGCGCGGAGCGGGGGCACCGCACGGGTGGGGGGAAAAGGGGTGGGGGGCACTAGGACCCCGGCCCCCCAGTACAGAGACACTGGGCGGGGCGTCTCCTAGCCACGCCTCCTGCTCGCATTTCCACGCCCTCTAGGGGCGTGGCTTGAGCTCCCGCCCTCGGGGCTCTTCCAATGGCAGAGCTCCTCCCCTTCGAATTCGAACGGGCGCCACGGGAGGGGGCGTGTCTAGGCGGCGCCCAATCAGCGCCCCCGGTTTGGGCAGAGGGGCGGGGCCGCCCGGCAGCGTCTCCCCGCGTTGCTAGGCGACGGGGGATGTCCCGCCCCCCACTACACCCCCGCGCCGCGCGCTGCTTCCCGCCGAGGTGAGCGGGGGGGGCGGCATTTTGGGGGGGTCCCGGCGGGCCTCGGTTAGGCGGGGGGGGGCTCTGAGGGGCTGCGCGGGCCCTGCTGGGGCGCCGTGCGCCCGGGGGGGCCCCGGCCGGTTGCCGGGGGGCCAACCGGTTCCCGTGGGGGGCGCGCGGTTAATTTAGGGGTGAGCAATTAACGCAGGGGCGGCCCGGAGCCGGGCCGGGGGAGGGGGGGCTGAGGGAGGGCCGGGGGGGGGGGCTTGGGGGCGTTCGGTGTGGGGAAGAGGAGGCTCAGGGCAGAGCTCGCTGCTCTCTGCAGCTCCCCGAGAGGAAGCTGTGGGGAGCTGGGGGTCGGCCTCTTCTCGCAGATAACCGGAGACAGGAGCAGAGGGGACGGCCTCGAGTTGTGCCAGGGGAGGTTCAGGTGGGAAATGAGGAGACATTTCTGCTCAGAAAGAGCGGCCAGGCGTTGGGACGGGTTGCCCAGGGAGGTGGTGCAGTCACCGTCCCTGGGGGCGTTCAAGGAGAGGTTGGGCCTGGTGCTTGGGGACACGGCTCAGTGGAGGCAGGGGGTGGCAGGAGCAGGTGATCTCGCAGGTCTCTTCCAGCCCTAACGGTTCCGTGGTTCCCTTCCAGAAGGAACCAGCTTTGGCAGCAATAGAACTCGCTCCCGGGATTCCAGCACGATGCAGCGAGCATCGCGACTGAAGAGGGAGCTTTCCCTCTTGAGCACGGAGCCCCCCCCTGGCATCACCTGCTGGCAAAGCGGGAGCCGCCTGGACGACCTCCGGGCACGTACGTACCCCTCTGCTGGGGCTGCTTTAAGCGAGGGATGCGTTAGCATTGGCTGCTAGGTTTGGATTCGCTGGGTGGCTTGAATGCACCTGTGGGATTCCAGGAAAAAGCTCAGGTTCTTCTTCTGGCGTTCCTTTAGCTTCTGTCTCTTACTTGTTGGATCTGGCAACTGGGTCGCTGTGGGGTGGAACAGGTCTCGGGTATCGTGGCAGCTTTTAATTCATGGATTTGAGTGGTGTGAAAGTTATGTAACTGTGGGTGGTATCTGGAGATTGATGGATAAATTCAAGTGATTTTGAATGTAATGCTTATATTTCAATATTTTTCCTAAAAAAAGAAATTTTAGGAGCTGCAGACACACCTTATGAGAAAGGAATATTCAACCTGGAGATAGTTGTTCCTGAAAGGTAAGTGAGCAATGGCATCTGATATGTTTGATTGGTTTTTCCTTCAGCCTCCCCGAGAAGAATGTTGTTGATTATTTATGATCTTTATTATTATGATCTTTATTATTTATTATTATTTATTATTATTATGATCTTTATTATTTATGATCTTTAAACAAACCCTTCATTAATGGGACATAATTGTCATTTCTGCTGGCTCAATGACTGATTTCATACAGGACATCCTGAGATGCGTGATAAACAACCTGAAAGCACTTTAACAGGATTTCTATGTTTGTTTCAAAGCTTTCTGGAAGTAGCTCATTCTGAGCAGAAAGCTTCCTATCGTGTTTGCTTCTTTGTGGAAAGCTGTGCAGGGAAGTGCTAATCAAACAGCTGAAAGCATCAAAGGCAGGGCACGGCTTGCCCCAAAAATTGGTGGGAAAGAATGTCACTTTGTAAATGGGAGGAGGAAATAATGGCATTTCCTGGGTGATGAAGCAACTGGAGTACAAATATAAACATAACCTTTTGTTTCTTGACACTTATCTCTTAAAGATACCCATTTGAGCCCCCAAAGATCCGCTTTCTGACCCCGATCTATCATCCTAACATTGACTCTGCCGGAAGGATTTGCCTGGACGTTCTCAAGTTACCGCCAAAGGTAAGGTAGCACTACTTGGGCACCGAGCCTGAGGAGAATAATGAACTCCTTATCTTTTTCTTGTAAAAGCCTTATTGAATGTCTGTTTGCTGCTGACTTATTTACACAGGAGCACAGCAGGAGAGTTTTTTGTGTGGCCTGTCCTTTGTTTTGAGACTAGAACATGACCTTTGTTCAGTATAAGCTTCCAAGGCTATAAGGATTGGAGTCAAAAGACTCTGCAAGTGGGCTCCCCAGCACTGTCCCAGCAGAGGTGTGTGGGATGCAGCCTGTGGTTGTCAGCCAGGCTTCCTCAGAGAGGCCACAGCCCACGTGCTGAGAATGCATCGGGTGTTTTCCATGCGGGTCTGAATGCTTGAAGTCCTGAGCTTTTTCTAGGCTGCCTGTGTGTAGCTTTCCTTAACTGCTTCCCTCACCTTTTCCCATGCAGGGCGCGTGGAGGCCTTCCCTGAACATCTCCACGCTGCTCACCTCCATACAGCTGCTGATGGCCGAGCCCAACCCTGATGACCCTCTCATGGCAGACATAGTGCGTGAGCTCCTCTTGTGGCCGTGGGCACAGGCTGGGGTGGAACAGAGCGTCAGGTTCAGGCTGTGCTTCCACTTCAGTCGCTCGGGATTAAGGCGCTGGGGGATTACACAGCTGGGGATCAGCCCTGGGGCACGGCTGTGTTTCTCTGGAGCAGCTGGGGCACGCTGGACGGGCTTCATGGCAGCAGTGGAAAAGAGATGGAGAAGGTCTTGTCTTCAGGCCTGCCCATACAAACAGCAGCGTGTGTTCTTCCAGCAAAATGCGTTTACGCTTTACGCCACGTGCCTGTAGCAGGTTGGGTCTGGCTTGAGGAGTCATAACATCAGGACTCCTAGAGGAGTTTATAAACCCCTGATGCTTAGTCTCAGCTTCTCAGTGTTAATGTTAAATCAAATCTGTCTCTTTCATTGCATTTAGTCCTCAGAGTACAAGTACAATAAGCAGCTGTTCTTGATCAATGCCAAGGAATGGACTGAGAAATACGCAAGCCAGCAAAAGAGGGTAAGAAATGTGCTCTCCTCTTTCAGTTGCGTAGCTCAGTCTTTGTGAACAGTCCTTCTTGTCTGAATTTGCCTTTCACGATTACTTGGCAAGGCTGTCCTTGGTAGCTTGCTTTCTTTCCTCCCCTTTTGTTCTGTCTTGGAAGACTATTTAATTATAATTTCTTTATTAGATTCACTCTGTAACATCTGCTGTAGTTAGTGAAAATATCAGCCCTGAACTCTGTGGATGGTGGAGAGGGAAGGTGGAGTCTCACTTCCACCCTCGCTCTCTGCAGGGAGGGGTCCTTGCTTTTGACTGGTGTAGCCCTTGGCTAGGGAAGGGTGGCATTTGTACAAAGTCTTCTTTGTATCAGTCTTCCAGGAAGTCTGAGTAGCCAAAGGCAGCTCTCTCTCTTGCTGTGTGATGTTCCCCCAGTGACCAGTCAGACACCCAAGGAGCTGAGAATAGCTGAGGTGCAGCGCCTGTGAGCACAGCAGGTGGAGCTGCTGCCTTTGGCCACTGAGAGGTGAAGCGGTGTTTGTTCCCCAGACCTGCCAGCTGGGGTTTGTGTCTCCCTGGGAGAACCCAGTCCTCTGACAGGTATGGGGACAACCACAACTGAAAGGCAGACAGGTTGTGTGGAGGAAAAACTATCGCTCCTTCAAAGTCAGTGACGTGTTCGGTCACAAGTAATTGCTTTGTTTAGCAATAAGTATGAAGGATGAGTAAGACTGAACAAAAAGAAAGAAATCTGGGATTCTGCTGCCCTGTTCCTGCCTCAGCTCTGTTCCTACCAACCTCCACGTTCTGCCGTGGCTGTGCCTTATGCTCAGCTAAGCCTGTTGTCCCTCTTCTGCACGTGTTCTCTGGCACTGACTGGTCTCCCAAACCCTTGGTGGAGCACCTTCCTGCCTCTGGTCTGCACCCTGACCTATCTCACAGATGAGATGCGTAAAAAGAAACTGCATTGAAGCAGATTAAACCTGTTCCAAAAATTCAGTTATGTTTTGGGCCATCTCCCTTACCTGGCTCCATAGAGAGCTCATGCACGCTTATCCGTGCGTGTATGTGGCACGTCTGGGTACAGTCACTGTTCTCCTGTCACTCCCCTCTTCATACGGTTTCCAGCAACAGGAACAGGACAGCCGAGGGTCAGCGTATAAAAGCAGGGAGCACAGTCAGTTCTGATCTTGGAGGGCAGCGTGTTCCCAGGTGTGTACATGTTTGGGAACACACAGCAGCGCTAATAGCTTATACAACTGAATTATTCACAGCTGTTACTTTTATTTCTTGTGTTATCACAGGCTTCCAAGGCTTTAGAAGAGAAAACAAACCAGAGTGAAACAAGTACCACCAGTGAATCTGTCGTGCTGAAAAGAAAAGGGAGTGATATCACCAAGAAGGAGAAGAAATCTCGCCTGGAGTCCTAAGTGATTTTTGTTCCTGGTGTGGCTGTCAACTTTGTTTTTGCTCTCCTTTTTTCTTTACACAGGTATAACTAAATATTTTAATATTAATAGTAGCAGGCTTGGTTTTTCTATTTCCTAGGTGCTTTTCTGTCAGAAGTTCTATTATATAAATAAAATATAAAGTTTTATTTATTTTTTTTCCCTGAGGTTTGTGTTTTGTTTGGGGGTTTCAGAGTATTCTGAGGAAAAGGACAATTGGAAGTACCAGTGCTGCTTCTGACTACCAGCTTTCTCTCAAAGGAATGCAAACAGCACTAAAGCCTGCTGTTCCTATTTCACTGTCCTTGCCTCAAAATGTAGCGAACAAAAGCTGAGCAGCAGACATACTAGAACTAGTTTGCAGTGTTAAACTGTGGAAATCCTTCTCTAGTGAAGGCTCTGCATGTTTGGGTGTAAAGAATTTGACCTGTGTCCTATCCCTGGTCTAGGACAGGTCAGCCAGGTCCTTCTTATTTGCCCTCCTGGAGCAGACACAGGACTCAGAAAAGCTCCTGAGCTACAGAGCTGGGCTGCGATACGCAAGAAAATGGATCATCCTTGCCTGCTGCTGTTTCCAAAGCCCTCAGCTCGTCTCTGCTGCACTGGCAGCGGCCAGGAGCGCTCCTCCCAGTGTCCTGCTCAGTCAAAGTTGTAGTAAAGGCAAAAGGCAAAGAACATGGCAAAGATCTGAAATGAAAGGAGACGGAGCAGGTTAGCTCCCTGCCGCAGCAGCACCTGGGTGGAATCAGAGCGCCCAGACAGTAAAAGGTTCAGAGTCCTGCTCCCGGTCCAGCCAGGCACCAGGGTGGCTGTGACCCACCAGGGGCTGCCCCGTGCTGCACGGAGGAAGCTGCTGAGCAGTGCTCCTCCTCTCCTGGGCCTGCAGGAGCAAAATAAACCTCGCTCCCTCAGTCCCTCAACCCATCTCATCCGCAGCGTGTGGGCAGTTGGCCTTACACTCCCGTGTGCACCTTTCTGGGTGTGATCGTGACACCCAGAGGCTGTGGGGGCAGCCTGAGCCTGCCTGCGGTCCCAGCACACAAAGCCCCATCCCCTTCCCTCCTGGCAAAAGGAGCGCCCGTGGGTGGTGACCTGCTGCCTGCCTTGTCCCCTCCAGCCCCTGCTCCGTACCTCGATGCCCAGCACGGCCAAGCTGCACGTCCCAGGGATGGAGATGTAATTCTGCAAGGTCCTGCCGAAGGTGGGGAAGCAGCCCTGGGCAGGAGGGGAGATGATGGTGGGTTTGGGGGGGTACCACTGTGCAGAACCACGGTACAGCAGTGCCTCGGGTCCTGCCCCACTTCAGTGCTTGGTGCAGAGGGTGCTGCTTCCCACAGGCGAGAGCCTGAGACATGCTGGGGACACGGCAGGGATGTGGCAGGGCCTGGCAGCACAGGGCGGGTGCCCATGCAGCCCTACCTGCTCGTGGATGTAGCCAGGGCTCCTCTCCCGGCACTGCTCCCAGCCCAGCAGCTCGCCTGCCTGCAGGAGCCCATCCCGGGCACAGCACGCCTGTGGCCAGGGCATCCCCGGATGCAGCTCCTGGAACCGGGAGCCATTCCCAAAGTCTTCAGGTCCTAAAACACCGCAACAGGAGAACTGAAATGGAAAGGAAACACCATCAAGGCGCTGTCAGAATGTGGGGACTTTGCTTGGGGATGCAAGGGAGGGGAACAGCCCAGCACGCTGCCTGCAGTCTGACTGGGGTCCGTGAGAACTGCCCCTGTGGTCATGGTCACCCTGAGCAGGGGCCATGGGTGCTCCATATCCCAGCAGGAGCTTCCCCACTCACCATCACCATGAGGGTGTTCCAGGCCACAGAGAAGACCTCGGCGTCCTCATCCCCACGGTAGTTCCTCTGCAGCTCAGACAGGAAGAGCTCTGGGCGGATCTGTGGGGTCAGTGCCACCTGTGAGCACCCGGGGGACCAGTCCCAGGCACGGAGTCACCGCACACCCACCCAGTGCCACCAGCTCACGGGGGCAGAGGGACACAGCTGGGCTCAGGCTTGCTCAGCATGCTGGTGATGAAGGTGAGGGTGAGGAAGGACGTCCCTGCAGCGTCCTAGTCCCCAGCTGGTTGCTGAGGGACCCAGGGCCATGACGGAGGGAGGAGAGCGGCTGGGCGCCACGGCAGGGCGCAGGGACGGTACCTGTTTCCAGTGCACCAGGAAGAGCACAGCCCCGACCAGCTGCGTGACAAAGACAAGGCTCACGAGGACGAAGAACTGGAAGGCAGCAGGACAGAGGAGTCAGAGAGCAGCCTGAGTCCGTGTGCCTGCAGCTCTCCCTGCCCATGCACATCCCTGGGATGGGGGACAGGGGGGATACAGGAGACAAGCATGCAGCTCTCAGGGATGGGCACGGCATCTCCGAGCACCGCAGCTGCCAGGCAGAACACTAAAAACAAGCACTGCCTGCCAAGGTCTGGGGATGCCAAAGAAATTGTGCCTGTGCTCAGAAAGGGGTTTCTTGCTCTTGCCATTGAGGGAATAAGTTCAGAAAGGCCATGTGGGACAAGCCACTGGCTTCAGCGAGAAAAGATCCCACCCAGTGCTTTATTAAATCCTCTAGCCTTTAAATTCAAAGTCTCACAATGTGGGAACTGGATTGGGGTGTGCGTTGAGGACTGACAGGGCCAGGATGGGTCTTGTGGCTCCTCTGGGGACACCCCGCATCCCACAGCCCTCTGTCCCCCAGCTCCCCTCACTTTCCCCTCACTCACCACCAGCAGCAGGAGCCGGCTCCGGCGCAGGGCCCCGCAGCACCCCAGGAAGCCCAGCAGCGAGAGGGCGATGCCCACGGCCAGCAGCAGGTAGGCACCCGCGCTCAGCACAGGCTTGGCGGCCACGATGTCCTGGAAACCAGCCGGGTCCACGGCCACCCAGACCCCAACGCCCACCAGGCACGTCCCCCCGGCCTGTGGGACACACCGCGGTCACGGGAACCAGCCCCGGGCACCTCACGGGGACTGAGGAAGCTCCAAGCCCTGCTGGGGTCCCATCCCTTGGACCGGTGCCACCCCTGCCCTGAGCGGGTCAGTGACCACAGCCTCACGTCACGGGTGGGACCGGCCAGCTCCCCTGCACCCCTCCATCCCGCTGGGCCCCGGGGGGACTCACAAACACCAGCACGTTGAAGATGAACATCAGGTACTTCACGCAGCTCAAGACACCCATGGGGATGCTGAGGGGATGGGGTTCTGCAGGCAGACGGCAGCAGGACGGCAGCGTTTGTCCCTGCAGAGGGGGGGAAGCTGAGCCCTGGCCCCAGCCAGCCCCGACCTGTCCCGCACCCCGGTGCGGGGGGACACGGGGTGGTCCAGCACACGGCCACAGAAGGGACAGACAGGGACCAGCGCTGGGAGAGGAAACCAGTTCCTGGCAAGTTTCCCCCACACCCTCCAGATCAGGTCAGGGGAGCGATGGATGGCTCTGCCCGTGGGGCAGCGGCAGCCAAGTGCCACAAGGAGCTGGGACAGCAACAGCCCTACACATGGAGAGGGTTTGCGCTTCCCCAGCTGGTGCCGGGAGCCTGAGGGACCTCGAGCCCCCACGGGGCTGCAGTGGATGAGGTCTGGAGCCCCAAAACCCCACCCCACAGCCCCCAGCAGGCTGCCTCGGGCTGCCCCCTGCTCCCCCAAAACATTCGCGCCCCGTGTCCCCTCCAAACCCGGCACTACTCACCCCACGGGGACAGCGGTGGCCCTGGCACCTCCAACCAGCTCCAGGACCCGCTGCGGCTGTTTAACACCAGAAAGGTTGGAAAATCCCCCCCGAGCAGCCCCGAGAAACCCCTTCCCAGAGCGGAGCCGTGAATAATTGATGGGGAACAGGAGCCGCCGGCGTGGCGGCGGGCCGAGGGGAGACTCCGGTCCCTGCCATTAGCGGGGGTAATTAAACCTGTCCCTGGTCAGGCAGGGAAAGACGAGACAGCCACAACGGGCAGGGGACAACCTCAGCATCCATTAGTGCTGGGGACAAGACACCAGAGGGACCCTCAACGCCTTTTGGTGCTTGGGGTGGCTGGGGACAGAGAGACAGAGGGACAGGGAGGGTGGGAGTACGGCCGGGGCCTGTCCCCATGCCTGGGCAGCCCTCAGGGCTGCATCGCCATGGTAACGGGGCAGAGTTACGGAATGAGAGAATATCTGGAAAGTTACGGGGTGGTAAAAATACAGAAGGCCTGAGCGCGTAATTGTATGATGCCATGAATGTTGGTGTCAATTCCTTCTAGCCCCAGGAGGCCTCAGATGGCTCGGGGAGGGATGGGGACGAATGGGGAGGAATGCGGAGGATGCCACCTTTTGGGTGACACCATTTGGAAGGAATTGACCCAACAAGGTGACATTTCTGCTTGGCAGGAGCCGTCAGGTGGTCGGGGAGGTGCTGGGGTCCCCGTCTCTGGGGGTGGTTGGGCCTGGTGCTTGGGGACATGGTTCTGTGGTGACAGTGGTGGCAGGGGGTGGTTGCAGCAGACGACCCTGCGGGTCTCCCCCAGCCCCAGCGGCTCCGTGACCCCACAAACGGCGTCGCCCTAAGGGCGACATCCACCCCCCCACGAGGCCTCCCGGGGCTGGCACCGCCCCCGCCCCTCCCGCAGGGGGCAGCCGAGACGCGCCTGCGGGCTAGAGCGCCCCCCTCTCAGCCGGGCGCCTCGCCCAATCGCAGCAGCCGGCGGGGCGGGGCATGAACCAGACGGACAGCCAGACAACCAATCGTAGCGCGGGAACCGCGCGGTCAACGGCGGGGCGGGGCGTCGCTGCCGGAAGCGGCCCGGTCCCTCAGCGTCGCTTCCGGTGCCGCCGCCGCCGCCGCCCTGCGCGGGCTGTCGCGGCCGGTGAGTGCGGGCGGGGGGCGGCGCCGAGGAGCCGGCGGCGTCCGGGCTCTGAGCCCGGCCGGAGCCGTCCCGGTGCCCCCGTGAACCCCTCCGGCCCCTCCCCGGTTCTCCCCGGTTCCCGCCCCGGTGCCGCCGGTCTCAGCCCCGGCCAGGCCCGGCGCGGTGCCGTTGACTCCGCTCCGTTCTCTCCGCAGCGCGGCGGCACGAGGACGCCGAGGGACCCGCACCGGCCCCCAGGAGCTTCGCTGCCGCCGCCGCCGCCGCCGCCGCCGCCGCCGCCGCCGCCGCCGCCATGGCGTCCCGCAAAGCCGCCGCCGCCGGGCCGGGCACGGGGCTGGCCGCCGCCACCGGCCGGGAGAGAGCGCACCTGGAGCTGGCCGAGCTGGGGCCGCTGCTGGAGGAGAAGGGGGAGCAGGGAGCCGCCGGCCCGCCCAGCGTAAGCCGCCCTTAACCGCGGGGCTCGCGCCGGGCGCTCACCGGAGGCAGCCCCGGGCCCGCCGGGGCGTTTGCCCCTCGTCCCCTGGGAGCTGCGGGGCGCTGCGGGGCGCTTCGTCACCCGGAGGCTGCCCGGGCTGTGCCCCCGGGTGCCCAGGAGCTGCCCTCGCCCTTCGGTTCGGTGCCGCTTTGGGCTGGGAATCGCGGCCCCGAAACGCGGAGGGAAGGGAGCGGGGTGGGACGGGCGGCGTGTCCCGGCGGTGTCCCGGCGGTGTCCCGGCGGTGTCCCCACATCCTGCCCCAGCTGGGGTGGGCGCCCAGCTCCGGGGCTCGGCGACCCGGCAGGGCCCAGGGGCTCTTGGTTGTAGGGATGAAAATCCCCCGTGGTAATCCCGCCTCTAAACAGGGATAAAGCGGGGATTAGGCCGCCTGAGGCGGGTGAGGCCGGGGGGTGTTGCGTAAGCAGCGGTGACCGGTGGGTCCTGCCCGTCCCCTCGGGAGGGGACGAAGCCCCCGGTGCTTGCAGAAGGGACCCGCTGCCCTCTGCGTGCCCGTGCCAGGAATGGTTCCCTCCCGGCGTTTCTGCCCCTAGGCCGAGGACCCGCCGTGCCCGGCAGCCCGTGAGGAAGAGGAGGAGGTGGTTCGTGTGCTGACTCTGCCCCTGCAGGCTCACCACGCCATGGAGAAGATGGAAGAGTTCGTCTACAAGGTACGAGAGCTGCCGGGAACCCTGGCGGGCAGCTGGGGCTGCCCCCGGCCCTGTCGGACTGGCAGCAACCTCGGGAGCATCCGCAGCGCCTCCGGCTGGGGCTGGGATCCCAAATTCTGTCGCTGCCTTTGCCGGACGCCTCCGCTCCGCCCCGGGCAGAGCCGTGCCCGTGGTCACCGCGTTCCGGTGAGCAAACGGCTGAGCCTCGGCGCGGTTCTGTGCCAGCCGGGCTCCCCGTTCCCGACCAGGACGGAAGGGAGTTCCCCATGGCAGAGGACAGCCGCTGCCACAGGGCGCCGAGGGGTTATAAGCAGGGGTAGGAACCGACCTCGGGGGGGACGTGGGGAGCGCTCTGCAGGACGTGGGTGGAGGAAGGGATCCCAGGGGGTGCCGGCTGTTGCGGAGGCCCAACTTCCTCTCCCGGGGGAGAGTTCCGGGCCCTTGGCCGCGGGGCCGGCTCGCTGGATTGTTCCGCGTGCTCGCTGGATTGTTCCCGGGGCACGTAAAGGTGACAGAGGTGTCCCCGTGGGCTCCCGCAGTGCCAGCTCGGGTCGGTGCCTTGCAGGTGTGGGAAGGGCGCTGGCGCGTGATCCCGTACGACGTGCTGCCCGACTGGCTGAAGGACAACGATTACCTCCTGCACGGGCACCGGCCCCCGATGCCGTCCTTCCGAGCCTGCTTCAAGAGCATCTTCCGAATACACACGGAGACGGGCAACATCTGGACGCACCTCCTGGGTGACTGAGGCAGCTGCCACGGGGCTGGAGCCGTGCTCGGCCCCGATGTGCGCCCCTCGGGGTAGCCTTTGGGGGGCAGGTTGGGTGCGGGGCAGCCACCTCAAGCCTCGGGACTCGCTCCGCGTTCTCTCCGTGCCCGGGGCCTCCGGTTTAGGCTCACGCACCCCCGCCTGGTCCCGTGCACGCAGGCTGTGAGGGAGCTCGGGGCGAAGGGAGGACGGGGCACTTCGTTTCATCGGGGCCACGGCCCGAGCCCGGTGGCTTTGCCCGTGCTCATCAGGGGCTGAGACCGCATCGGGTGGCCTCGGGCTGCAGGAGGGGCTCGGCCGGGTGCTCTGCGGAGGGTCCTGGCTGCACAGGGACTCAGAGGTCCGAGGCCTTCGGGTTGTGTCTGGGCTGCTGCTGCCTGGTGGCTGTGCCCGAGCTGTGCAGGCGAGCTGTTCTGCTCTGGGGTGGAGAAACGCGTCCTGGGCAAAACGTCCCCAAAACCTTTCCCCGGGAGCCCAGGACATGTTGGGGTTGTGCCTTGCAGAGCGCAGCCAGGCCCCGGCTCTGTGCTGGACGAACGGGGTGAGGGAGGAGCCCCCAGAACCGACCGGGTGTGGGGAGGGGACTTGTCCTGCCCCGTGTCCCTCGTGGGGCCCCTGGGTGGGGTGTTCGGGGTCACCCTGCTCCTGCCTGACGTTCGCTGTGTTTCCCGCAGGTTTCGTGTTGTTCCTCTGCCTGGGGATCCTGACCATGCTGCGGCCCAACATGTATTTCATGGCTCCCCTCCAGGAGAAGGTGGTGTTCGGGATGTTCTTCCTTGGCGCGGTGCTGTGCCTCAGCTTCTCCTGGCTTTTCCACACCGTCTACTGTCACTCCGAGAAGGTCTCGCGGACGTTTTCCAAGTGAGTCAGCGCGAGCGGGGTGGCGCGGTCTCACGGGAGGCTTTCACTTCTGCCAGCGCTTCCTCCTGGGAAGTGCTGAGCTCCGGAAGGCTGTGGGGGAAGGGAGCGTTCACTGGATCCAGCTGGGGATCGGCAGCTGGATCCTGGGTGCTCTGCCCCGTGCCCGGGCTCCTTCACCTGGCAGCTCCTGGGAGCTGCGGTGTGTGAGGACCCCGGGGGCCGTGCCTCGGAGCAGTGAGGGGGGGGTCCCGGTCTCGCGGGGCGGCCGTGGGGACCCAGCGGTTCTCGGTCAGCGGGGTATTTCAGAAGCTCTCCGTTGGATCCAATTTGGATCGAAACCAAATTGAGAGGAGCAAAACAAACACGATTCCCGGCAGCGTGGAAACGCTGGGCAGTAGCCAGTGCTTCCCTCTGAGAGCAGTGCTGCTCCGAGAGCCGAGCTCACGGCAGCCTTCCCGGCACCGGGAGAGCAGCAGCGGGGCTTTCAGATGAGCTCTTGCTCTCGCAAGTCCATCAAGGGCATTTATTTGGGCATTTTCTTGCCGAGCTCCACAAACGCCAGAGCTCCCCTGGGCTCGCGGCTCGGGAACAAACTGTGCTGCAGCGCCCCGAGCAGAAACGTCCTCGCGGGCCGGGGAAGGCTCTCGCACGGCTGCCGGGGTAATGTGAGGCTGCACTTTGGCGACTGCAGGGTTCGTGGGTCGATGGATCGAAAGCACTTTGCCGGGGAGGGTGGCAGGAGAATCCATACACCCGAGACCTAATGCCCGCTGCATCCTGTCGCGGTGGTTTGGGCGCGCGGCATCTCCGGGCCGTTTCTGCCTAGCCAGCGAGCTGCTGCTCGCCATTTGTGCTCCTGCCAGCTCCGCTCGCGTCCCCAGAAGTCCCAGGCCCTTCCTCCTGTCCCACGTCGTGCTGCTGAGACCTGAACATCTCCCGTCCGGGCGCGGTTTCACCCGCGGGGCCTCGGCTGCCTCCGGTGGCTCCGTCTGGGTGCAGGCGGGCTGAGCGGCACCAGGAGGAGGCGGGAGCGGGGCGGATGCTGGGGCTGACCCGCGTGTCTCTCCTCGCTCCCCGGCTGCAGGTTGGATTATTCAGGAATTGCGCTGCTGATCATGGGGAGCTTCGTCCCCTGGCTCTATTACTCGTTCTACTGCTCCCCGCAGCCAAGACTCATCTACCTCTCCATCGTCTGCGTCCTGGGCATCTCCGCCATCATCGTGGCTCAGTGGGACCGGTTTGCCACCCCCAAGCACCGGCAGACGAGAGCAGGTGGGAGCGCTCTGCGGTCATCCCAAGCCCCCAGCCCCGGCAGGGAGCTCCGGGGAGGCACTTGGGGAAGAAGCCGCTGCGTGGTGCTGCCGCGTGCTAGGGCAGGGCTCCGGGGGACCCCGGGGCTCCAGGGCAAGGCTGCCTCCGCCTCACACCCCATGAGGCCCCCTCTGAGCCTCTGAAACCGACCCCTCCATGTTAGAGCGGCCTCGTTGAGCACCAGCGAGCAGGGAGGGACGCCCCTGCCCCTGCTTTTCTCTGCAGCAAAACGCCTCTCGCTACGTGAGGAGGGAGGGACGGTGCCGAGCTGGGGGCTGAGCAGCACCGCTGCCGCATGGCACCATCAGCACAGCGAGCTGAGATCCTCGGAAGGGGACAGGGTGCGAGTGCCAGCCCCACCGTTACCCCACGGCCACGCTGGTGTCCTGCTGGCACAAATCACCGCTGCCTGCTCCAGGGGGGGCTGCGCCGCTCCCCCCAGCATGAAATGGGTGCTGGCTGTGCCAAACCTCCCCGCTGCCCGGGGAGCTCCCTCCCCTCCTGCTGCCAGCACGAGCCGCAGCCTCTCCACGCGGGTGTCTTGCTGCGGTGCCATTTGCTCTCTGCCCAACTAATTAGATGTGAGATCTGAAAATTCCAGCACTGCTAATTAGCACCTTCCCCCCGGGGCTCTGAGCGGCTTCACCAAATAAACGACTCCGGCAGCGGTGCTCCCAGAAGGGCCACGGGGGCCACGCTCCTCGCGCTCGTGTGGCCGCGGGGCCGGCCCTGTCCTGAAGGGCCCCCCCAGCTCCCCAGGGCGAGCTCTGCCCAGCAGGCCCCAGGGGCCAGACTGGTTTTGACTGGGAGGTGGCGTTACGGCTGAGCAGCGTCCTCCTTTCTGCCTCCTCTCCGCCGCAGGCGTCTTTCTGGGGCTGGGGCTGAGCGGCGTGGTGCCCACCATGCACTTCACCATCGCCGAAGGGTTTGTGAAGGCCACCACGGTCGGCCAGATGGGCTGGTTCTTCCTCATGGCCGTGATGTACATCACGGGCGCGGGGCTCTACGCCGCCCGCATTCCTGAGCGCTTCTTCCCGGGCAAGTTCGACATCTGGGTGAGTGGAGCGGGGGCTTCGGGGGCGGCCGTGAAGCTGGGGAGTGGGATCAAGGGCGGGGATCCTCGGGAACGGGGCTGGGGCTGTCCCGGGGCGTGCTGGCAGCCGGCCCGTAGATGGCTGCTGAAGGCAGGGCAAGGCTAAAGTACAGGGCGGAAAACGCCGCCTGTGAGCAGCGAGGGGGAAAAGAGCGGCTGGGACGGTCCTGGGGTGGTGCCTGAGCACTGGGGAGGAGCAGGAGGAGGAGGAGGAGGAGGAAGAGTTCTCCCCGGCACTGCTCTGTCCCCTTGGGGTGGCTCAGAGGGCTTTCTCACTTCCCTGCAGTTCCAGTCGCATCAGATCTTCCACGTGCTCGTGGTGGCTGCAGCCTTCGTCCACTTCTACGGGGTGTCGAACCTGCAGGAGTTTCGCTACGGACTTGAAGGGGGGTGCACAGACGACTCTCTCCTCTGAGAGCGCCTGGTTTTAGTACAAGCTTCCTAAGTGCTTTTTAAACTCTGTCTTTGCTAAAATCAAAGGAAGACTCAAAACTGGGTTGTTTTTTTTTTTTTTAAAGAAACCTTCTTTAGCAGAGTTCTGTCGACCAAATCCTCACCCCCTTCCCCGTGCACTTCGTTGGGGCCGAGGGGAGGCAGCGCTGACCCCTGCAGCCCCCCTGCCGCGCTGTCACGGCCTCGCCTCCTCCAGGCCGTGTTCTGGCAGCGCCGAGGCCGCCCGACCTTCCCAGGCATGCTGATTTCCGAACGCAGAGGGCGCGGGGGCCCCGCTCCCGGCACAGCCGAGCACCCCCTTTCCCTGAGCTCAGCGCCGGAGCGAGCCGTCACGCACTACCAGGCCCAGGGCCGGAGATTTTGCATTACCCCTCGCAGCAGAGCTGCCTTCCTGGGGGCAGCTCTGCGGCCCCCAGCGCTGCTGCCCAGGGCACAGGCACAGATTCACGTAAATTAAGTTTTAATGGTCTTTTTTTTTTTTTTTTTCCTTGACAAAATAATGTAAACATAAATGAGAGAATATTTAATATTTAATACTAAGCTTTAAAAAGACTTGCTGCCACCGCAGTGTACTCGGCTCCCTCGCTGTCTGTGGTAGTGAAGGAAGGACAGTGTTTTAGGGGAATGTAGAGCTGCTGTAGCTGATTGAAATAAAAAGGTCAATAGTTCAGTGTCGTGCGAGCGGTGTCGGTCTCGTTTTTTTGGGGTGGTTGTAGCAAAAAACCTGCTCGGGCCGTTGGATGCTTTGGGGGGGAGCACCCCCAAGGAGCGCAGCCCCTCACCCACAGCCAGGGCCAAGCACGGGGAGCGCCCGCGCTGCAGGATCCTGCCTGCGGTGAGTCAGGACAGCCCCGGCGGAAAGAAAACAGGAAACTGGGCTGCTGGGGCAGGAAACCCTTCCCTGGGCACGTGGTGCACTGCAGGGCAGCGGGATCTGCTGCCCGCCCTCCATGGGCCTGCCAAGGGGAAGGAGGCGAGCTGTGAGCTCACCGTGCAGGGCAAAGGGCTCTCGGCCGGTCAGCACAGACCCCACAACCCGGCTGGCGTGCGGGGGGTGAAGGACGGCACCCCAACTCCTGGCTCGCCCTTGTGCAGGAGTGTGCGAGTGACCGTCCAGCGCAGACGGTCAGGGGGGATTAGAGGGGAAGAGCTGAGCTGAATAAAGCTCCTCGAGCAGCTGAAGCCCGTCACCTCACACGGGGTGAGGGAGGGGTGTCTGTGGGGCCTGCGTGTTTCCTCACAGAGAGCAGAGATCGAGCTCCTTCCTGGGCAGAAGCAAAGCCAAGAGGCGGCTCAGGTAACACTACACAGGGCTGTTGGAACCGCCAGCAGCAAGCGCCACCATTAGCTAGGGCCTGCAACAGAAAACCCCCCTAGGTAAGGATTTTTTTTATCTGCTGGCAAGAGAGAACGTGCCTTCACAACAGGAGTTCAAGAGCAAAAACATGGAGCAGTCGGAACTGTGATACCTTCCAGAGCACCAAAGGACTGGATCCACAATGAAAAGGCGAGAGACCACTGACAGCACGCAGGTGCTTCACCCTCCAGCCCCCCAGAGCTCCCTGTTTTCTGTCCTGATCCCCTACAGCCACCTCCAGGAACAGTTCTGCAGGGGAAGCTGCCTATGGCAGTCCCTCGAGTCTGCTGTAAGCCACAGTGAGCAGCAGCCCAGGTGTCAGCACAGGCACGGAGTTAGCGCGCTGCCACCTCCTGCAGAAAGGGGCTCAAAGCCTTGTGCAGTTAGGGGAAGGAGGGAGGCGAGCCGCAGGCTGCGGGGCCACAGAAGAGATTCTGCTTTAACCAAACAGCTTGGTTTACACGGCAGCAGTGCGGTAAACAAAGAACAACGGTGAAATAAATATTGCTGGAAGTAATTTTCACTGGCTCGCACATTCTCCCAGTAATATTCACCTCAGGAATGTGACACTGCGTGTAGATTAACGCGTTTCCTCAAGCTGAAATCTGTGTAGCAACCTAAATCCGAAAGGGGAGAGGATAAATTCCGATGCATTCACTGTGGGTGGCTAATGCCACATCCCAGCGAAGACTCCTCAGACATTCACTTCGGTCCACGTCCAAAGGATTACAAGACTCCATTTGGTCCTTATCTTAAATCTCCATGTATTCTACCAGACACGAATTAACATTACAGCTACGGAATCTATTACGAATAAATAGATCTGTCATCTGCTAACAGTTCTCCCGTGCAGCTTCACACTGACAAGTGCCGAAGGTCCTCTTGGCATGGTGTGTGTAAGGGACTACCACTGGTGTAAGACATACCGCATCTTGGTCCTCCAGCATTTGAAGTTACAGCTCAGGTACCGAAAGAACCAGCGGGATGAGGACAATCACTGGTATTGTCGGTAGTCGCCAAATGCAGAGGGCTGCAACTGGGAGGGATCGTCTGAGAACTGAGGGCCTGTGAATAAGGAGAAAGAAATAAAGTCAAATAATAAAAACGAACAGGTGAGACATTCTTCCTGCTGAAAGCATGAAACACATTCACAGTGTTTTTCTTTAATATAAATCCCGTCTAAAATTAACAAAGCCAATTACAAGACTTGACACTTTTTTCCATTCGAAGAAGTTCGAGAGCCTTACACGCTGATGAGAGCCCTGTTCCAACACGGCACGTATTTTTAGCTCCTTTACTAATCGGGAGATGAATCAGGGCAGCGAGAGGGAAGCATTTTCAGTCACCTAAAGGAGCTGGAAACCTGTGCCTTGCTGCCCTGCAGTTGAACCTGGCCGTTCTGTACAGGTTTACCCACGGCAGCTCGCCCCACAACAAGGCAAGGCAGCGGAATGGAACGAGGCATTGTGGAGCCTCCCGGCTCCTCTTACCGACGTCCTGCTGGAGGGAAGCAATACGCCTATTGTATGCCAAGATTAGAGAGAATAAATTGTAACAGACAGATGATACCCTTCACCAAAGCAGGCTCATTTTAAAATGCTCTGGTATTAAGAACAGAAATTGTAACAATTTAGACTGAACAAAGAGCGTCAGTGAGCAAACCCCAGAGAGGAATCCTATCAGGAATTAGTGGCTTGCCACTAATCCTTTCAACACTAGTGGTTTTGTCTGTATTGCTCCCAAAACGAGGTGGGGCAACGGAGATATTAATTGTTTCACCCAGCCAAGTATTTACGTAAATGGTTACGGACTCCGCTCACTGACATCTCAGCTCCTGTTTTGCTTAGGAAAACAAGGGATGCAGGTCTTGGAGGGGTTTTAAAAAGGAAAACCAAAGCACCAGCACTACCCCCCTTTGACATCTCCCCTCTGCATCTGCTTGCTGATCCTTACCTCCTCATTCGAGCCACTAACACCACCCACGGCTGCACATTTTGCTCAGGCGCATCCCAAATATCTTCTCCACCCTCTGAAGCCCCAGGAATGACCCACGACCCCCTGTGCCTGGAAGCCCCCAGGTGCACCACGTTCCTCTGCCTTCACATCGCTGAGTGGCAGCCAGTCTAACTGCTTCATTCAGACGTGGATTTCTCTGGAGCTGCCATCCCGCAGACAGAATGCTGGAAAGCTCCTGCATCGTCACCAGTGTGCGGCTCTTCCTTCGCTTTTTACAGCCTTAGAAGCTGGGAACTGGCTGAGCAGATTTACTCCGTGAGAAGAGCGATGACTGGAAGAGGCACGTTAGTAAAGGCTGCGCAGTACAAGCCTCGCGCTACTGCAGCGAAGGTTCCTTACCGTTAGGGAACTGTGTGGAGGCAAATCTTGTGAGGAGAATGCCAGCTCCTTCAATTAACGCTAGGAGAATTCCTCCCATTGCAGCAGATCCAACCATGGCAACAGGCCCATCTAAAAATAACCATACAAAACAACGCTTTTTTCAGCGCATTACTTTGCGTGTTATAATTCTCTTTCTATAGGTATAATCTCTCCTATGGGCAGACTCAGGAGCAGTCATTTTGCATTCGTTAAGCCTCATTAGTATCATCAATAAAGAGATAATTACGAAGCAATTCTCCCCCTTCCTCAGGGAAACAAAAGAACAACGGTAACGTCTGAGAACATAATTATTACTTTCATAAGCACAGGACAAAAGTCTAAGATCATCTTTCAATTTCTCTTACAAAGTAAATTCCAGTTGGGGTATCACACAATTCCGCTTCGCTGTACCGGCGCGCACCGTACAGAACACAGAAAGTTTTCAATTACTGTGCTCCCGAGAGCTCAATTTCTTACTTCTGGCAGCTAATATGGCTCCAGTGAGGGCTCCGCTTGTGATTGAATTCCACGGATCTTCTTTACCTCTCATTCTGACCATACTGCAGTCGATCATGGAGAAGAGACCTCCCCAGACGGCAAAGCTACCTGTTGGAAGAAAGGCAAAACCAGCTCAGAGAAAGCAGGCAAGCAGCCACACGGCAGGCACGTCATCACCAGGCGGTGTGGGGTCAGCACACCTTCAGACACACCCAAACCCAGCAAGAACCAAACACAGGTCAAAAGCAAAACTGAGACAGATTCTAAACTAACTCGACACACACATTTTGTATGTAATTTCATTAATTCACATTTCGTGACACAAAGATGACCAAGCAGTGATTGTAACGGAATTTGCATCCTAATAAAGATGGAACAGCTCCGGGAAAAAATAGCATATAGGAAAAAAAGAATGCTTTAAACGTATTTCCTCACAGAGAATGGAAGAGTGATTTAGCACCTTAACCCAACGCTGCTTTGGGCATCTCAGGTCAGAGCCGGTCGGTACGGTACGGCAGACGTAAAGAGAACGTGGCGGTTCGCAGAATGCAAATTCTAAGTCATTTAACAATAACCGGTGTTATAAATGAAAAGAAGTGCTCGTCCCCAGGCTCATTTTGGGAAAAATGCGTGACTTAGATTAATTTCAACCCTCCTTAACTGGAGGTGCCTTAACACCTTTGAAAGCTTGCCATCAGAGGCAGACCAGGAGGGTGAATTCCGCTCTCGGTGCAGTCACCACAGGCTGTGGCTGTAGAGCCTTTTCAGCCTGTGGCCCTGATTCCTCTGAGAGGTTCTGCTGCAGCCAACACATTCCCTGCTCGACAGCCCTCTCCCACTTTCTCCTTCTGTAATGTACTAATTAAATTTTCCTGTTAGAAGAGCGTAACGGCACCGAGCAGATCCTTAGGCTTACTCTGACACTGAGCCACCGTTAGGAGCTCATAATGTCATCTGGACTCAAGCAGCAGGTTTGTGATTTTAGACATCTGTGCACAACATTCATCTAAAAAAAAGGCTGAAATGTACCTCGCTGACCTCAGGGGAAGTCTGGAATGCCAGCCAGATCCACCCACCTATTTCACCGTTTCTCCATGTCTGCTGATCTCTCCTAACGAGCCAAGTTTACTTTAGAGCCTTGCACACACGGCACAGGCTCGCAGGCAGCTCTGCACAGAACTGGCTCAAATACGACACAATGATTAACCCTGGCTCATCACTCCAGGAGCACAAGCACGTTTTCTCCACACCAAAACTAATTCTGGATGCAAGAGAACCGTCGTTATTCTCTGCTTGGACTAACAAACCCTGGTGAAATGCACCTGGCCTGCCGGAAGGCAGCTCAGGTGTCCCTGCGCTGCCATCGCGTTACGTTCCCAATGTGGGTGTCCATGCAGGGATGATGGCAACACCACCCCCAAACCAGTTACCTCCCAGCTGTGGAGCTCTTGTTTTAATAGCCGTCAAACTTCCCCGCAGCCGGTGGTTTACCCCCTGCAACAGAAGAGAACGACAGGGTAAGAACGAAGCCTTACAGCCAGAACGCCTGTGCACACCTCTGCATTTAAACCAAAGTTGCCTTTCAAATAAATCCAGTTGTTAAAAAGCGTTAGTATTTAAATGAGAGATTAGTTACAGGAAGTAACGCTCCCTGATATAAAACTGGAGAAAAAGATTTTCCCTTTGAGCCTTCCAATTTCGTAAAGAAAGGCGGAGGGACAGGGCAGGTGAGGAAGAACGACCCAGGCTCCGCTTCTTTACGCGCGGCAGCCAGGACCAAAGGCAGAAGCTCAGCGGAGGGACACATTTTGCTGCCCCCATTCTTGGCCATCCTGGAGCCGTCCCTCACCGAGGGAGGGCAGCCAGCTGCGGGAGCCCCACTGCTGCCGTCAGCGGACAGGGGGGAGGCAGAACTTTAACACGGAGGGCTGACGGCCCCCGCTGGGTGCTGAGCCACCCACCCGAGGGACACTCGTGGTTTGGAGGAGTGGCACGCAGCCCGCTCAGCAGTCCCGCTCTGTGGACGAGGAATTCCTCCACCCTACCTTCTGCTACCAAGTTTTGCTGCTGACAGACAGGGGAAGCAGGGCTGTGCTCTTAACGCGCTTCTCAGTTGGTTTTACTTACCACCGGGGAATTTCTGAAGCCCTTGATGGCTTGGAAGATGCCACCTCCTATCGCTCCCATGGTGAAAGCGCCTCCGCAGTCATCTACGATCCTCCAGGGACTGCAACGACAGACAGAGATGAAAACGTGATGCTGCAGCACGTCACCCTGCGAGTAACCGCGAGGGATCCACCGCTCGTCCACCAGAGCCCAACCACCCCCTGCCCCGGGCCGTCAGCGTCAGCTCTGCCAAGAATTGTGTGAGCTCCTCTCTCCTGCGGCACCGAGACGCGTCTCCATCATGGGAAACGTCTGCAGAATTCCAGCTACAGCCAGCTCTGCCCTGCTCGTGCAGCGTCAACAACTTGGAATTTACTCTTCTCCTTCTCATCTCGACCTGCGGAAAACGTAGGTGGCAAATTGTAACGAGACTCAGCCCCCAGGAGAACAAAGCGCTGCTTCCCGGAGCCACTCACACGTTGTTAGTTCTGGTTATGTGAATGGGAGGCTTCCAAGTCTCCTGCTGTTAAACTGGGAAGGGTTTTCTGATGCATCCCGGGCCTCTGAAGCTCATTAAAACAAAGCCCAGCAGCGCTCACGCGGTGCCAAGGTTCAGGTTAGCAAATCCTGCACTAAGAGCGACCCCAGACACGAGCCTCAGCGTGCTTCTCTGATCTCCCTCTGGATTCAGAGCTGCTGTTCCTGAGCTCCCTCCAGGTCCTGCACACGCCATCACATCTTTGGATCCGCCGCTGTTCTGTCCCACAGGGAATGTGGAAGCTCTTTGCCAAAAGGGGGGAGACACAGCCCCTCTTCCCCTGACCGCCTGCTATGCCGCACGTTTTGCCACGGGTTTTTATTTGCTTCCTGAAAAAAACACCATTTTTTTGTTCCCTCTGCCTCATCTCCCATTCCTGACAAATCCCCTCCAGTTCTGATGGCATTAAATAATTTAGCCCCGTTTTACACTTTATTTTCCTCCTACAAAGCCCCCCGTTTCCCACGTGCAATGATCAGGGAGAGGTGCGGGCACGCTGCTGTCAGATCTGCCAGGATGAAAGCTACCGACTCATCCTCCTCAGCGTTTTTTCTCCTCTCTGTGCCTCCCGTCCAGATTTTGATCTACCGTTATGAATAAAACATCTCATCACAACTCGCCGCCTTTGTTCGCTTGTTAAGAGCGGGCTCGTTAAAAGGCTTTCTGGAAATCTAAACAGATTATGTAAAGTGCTCTTCCTTTACCCACAAGGTCAAAGAATTCCAATTTAGCAAATCGTGACTGTTCTTTACAGAAGCTTCATTAATTAGACCCCAATCATGGAGCGCTCTCCTAGATTTTTTTCCATCTTTAACCCTCCTTCAGAGGTAAAGCTCGTTAGTTGTCACCTTTGGGGTACTTCATTTTCCTCTTAAGCCATCCTCCAAGCCGCCGCAGGAGCAGCTTTGGAACAAGCCTTTGATACCAGCCCTGCTACTTCACGTCAGCGCCTCTGAACCCCCGGACAGGCGCCGGGCGCATCGGGAAGCTGACACAGAACAGCCCACAGCCCCGGCAGCACTCGACCTCAGCAGAGGAGAGAATCAGAAGAGAATGAAAGAGGTTATTCCATTATTAATTTGGCACTTATCTGCAGGCTTAACGTTGCTGCTGCTTCTTTCCCTGGCTTTAAGGATGCCTCAGAGCAGGGAAACGGGCTCAGTGCAACGTGCGAGATGAGGCCAGGGATGCAGCGTGAGGCCCCAGCAGCCGGGAAAGGAGGTGGTGAAGGGCCCGAGGGGAAGCCACGAGGAGCAGCTGAGGCCCCTGGGTTTGTTCAGCCCGAGGGGAGGCCTCACAGCCACCTGCAGCTCCCTCACGGGGAGCAGGGGGGCCAGCACGGAGCTCTGCTCCCTGGGGACAGCGACAGGGCCGAGGGGTGGTGAAGGGCTCTGCTGGGAAGGAGCGGCCGCACGGATCGGCACGAGCTGGGGGACGACCTCCGGAGGGGAGCTCTGCGGAGGAGGACCCGGGGGTGCTGGGGGGTGACAGGATGGCCAGGGGCCAGCCACGTGCCCTGATGGCCAAGGGGATCCTGGCGGGCATTAAAGGGAGCGTGGCAGCAGGTCAGGAGAGGTGACAAAAAGACCCCCCCGGTACAAAAGGACAGGGATGTCCTGGAAAGGGTGCAGCAGGGGGGCACAAAGGTGAGGTGGGGCCTGGAGCATCTCCCGCGTGAGGAAAGACTGAGACCTGGGGCTGGTCAGCCTGGACTGAGAGGGGATCTCATCGATGTTTACAAATACCGTAAGGGTAAGGAGACGGACCTCGGCCAACCCTTGCCCGAGGTCTGCGGGGACAGGCCCGGGGGCAATGGCCACAGAGCGGAGCCCAGGCGGCTCCGCACCACCAGACCAAAGAACCTGGCCCCGGTGCGGAGCGCGGGGACAGGCCGCCCAGGGAGGCTGGGGGCCTCCTCTGGAGACTTCGTCCGGACCCCTCCGGAGTGCCCACAGGGCGGGACCGGCACCGTGCCCGGGGCTGGCCGCTCCCGGAGCCCCCCGGAGCCCCCCGAGCCGCCCCGTGAGGCGGGGATGGGGGGAGGCGGAAGCGCGGGGCGGCGGCGGCCATGGCGGCGCCTCCAAGGTCACCTCCCCCCCCCCCCCATCCCCCCGCCCGAGCCCCCCCCCCCCCCCCCCCCCCCCCCCCGCCGCCCCCCCCCTCCTGGCGCGCGCGCGCCCCGAGCCCGCCGCAGCCCCGCGCCCGCCGCCCGCGCCCGCCCCGCGCCCGGCCTCTCACCAGGGCTCGCGCGCGTACTCCTCCATCTTCGCACGCGCCGCCGGCCGCGCCCGCCCTCCTTCCCCCGCCGCCGCCGCGCGATTGGCCCGCCGCACCGCCCCTCGGCCCGCTCCTCCAATGGGGAGTTGGGGCGGGACTAAAGGCGGGGCTGAGGTGACTGCGCGTGCGCACAGTTCTCAGTGAGGGGTGGGGGGTGGCAGGGCGTGGGGCGGCTGTGCTGAGGGCGGCCCCGCGGGCGCTGCCCCGTGGGCCCTCAGCGGGGGAAGTGTCCCTGAAAGCGGGCTGGGCGGGGAGCCCCCCGTCCCGCAGCATCCCACATCCCTCCATCCCCCATCCCTCCGTCTCCCATCCCTCCATCCCGCAGCCCTCCAGGAGGCAGCTCAGAGCCGCAGAGTTCATCCCCGTGCTGGCAGCAAAGGCCAGCACAGCCCACAAAGGCCGCGAGCTTTCCCCCACCCACGTCCGCGGGCGCTCTGGCTGTAAATGGCTGGGCCTCGTCACGCTCCTCGTTGAGCCTTAGCCTCTCCTGCAGCACGGTGAATTGCTCCCTGCAGCAGGCAGCGTGGACGGCGTGCCCAGCTCCGCCGAGGCACTGAATTGCCCTGATGAACCCCGGGCTGAAGCCGTGGCAAGGAACTGGAGGGCTCCGCCGGCTGCAGTTCTCTGTTTTGAAGGCTGGCCGGGAGCCCTTCCCTTGGGGCTCCACTCCCTTCCCCAAGGCGGGCGGGGAGCGGGGCGATGCAGCGGTGGAGGTCTCCGGAAGGTGGTGGTGTGGCTTTGGGAAAGGCGAGAAGGGACGGGGAGCGCTCGGTCCTGTCCCAGCGCTGTGCCCTGGGAGAGCCCGGCAGCAGCCCCCTGCTCTTACATCCTCGTCCTGACTGTCACCAGGCCGGCACTGATCCAACCCTTCCGAGGGGGGCAATTTCTTGGTGGTTCACGTCCTTTCCCCTAGTCAGTTACAGGCTAATCGCATCAGGCTGAAGGATCGCTCTCTGCCCATCCCCTTCAGGCTCAAAGGACCCCCAAACTCCCCCCGTGGTGGCCAGAGTCACCAAAGGAACCTCCCGCAGCCCAGCTGGGGACAGTGGTGGCACCCCGGGCAGGCTGCTGGGAGCTGCCCAAGGGCTTTCCGAATTTCCCTGCACCAGGAGCCGCTTACTTTCCCCCCGTATAATGGCTGTTCTGCGTTTCCCTCGCTCTCGTGTGAATTTTGGGAACTTTCCGGGGGAAGCATCTGTGTGAATTTGCAGTCGGGTTGGGAGAGGAGAGCCGCAGCAGCGCGATGCAGGGCAGCTGCGTGCCGCAGGCTGGCGGGGAGCTGCCGTTTGCCGTCCGGAGGAAGACGCTACAAAATGAAAAGATCGCGGGTTCGGCCTTTCCTCCTGCGGGCTCTGAAGGAAGGGGCCGGTAGAGCAGCCTGGGGGAGTCCATCCATTCTGCAGCTGAGCTCCAGCAGCTGACGGGGGGAACAGAGGAAGGCAGAGGGCCAGGGGTGGTAGCACAAGAGGTGGGAGCACGGAGAGCTCTGCCAGACCCCGCGGGGGTGCCTGGAAAAGGCGCTTCCTCCCGCTGCCTCGGCTCCTCATCGCTGAGACGCGGCTGCTAACGCTGCTGCGCTCCTTGCGTGGGGCGGAAATTCCGATCGGTGCCTCCGAGGTGCTCAGTTGCTATGGGGATGGGGATCCGGAGATGTGCAGAGGCTGGGCAGCCTCGGTGAAAACTTGAAGCTGCTGGAGCTTCTCCATGCCGTGCTGCGCCGTGCCGTGCTGTGCTGCACCGTGCCATCCTGTGCTGTGCCGTGCTGCGCCGTGCCGTGCTGCACCGTGCCATCCTGTGCTGCTGCACTGTGCCATCCTGTGCTGTGCCATGCTGCACTGCACTGCACCATGCCGTGCCGTGCTGTGCCATGCCTTGCTGTGCCATGCTGCATTGTGCTGTGCTGTGCCATGCTGCACTGCGCTGCACCATGCCGTGCCGTGCCGTGCTGTGCCATGCCTTGCTGTGCCATGCTGCATTGTGCTGTGCTGTGCCATGCTGCACTGTGCTGCACCATGCCATGCCGTGCTGTGCCGTGCTGTGCCATGCCTTGCTGTGCCATGCTGCATTGTGCTGTGCTGTGCCATGCTGCATTGTGCTACACCATGCCGTGCTGCACTGCGCTGTGCCATGCCATGCCTGTCATGCCATGCTGCACCGTGCCATCCTGTTCTGTGCTGTGCCGTACTGCAGCGTCCTGCACCATGCCGTGCTGCACTGCGCTGTGCCGTGCCACGCTGCACCACACTGCCCCATGCTGTACTGTGCAGTGCCGTGCTGTGCCATATCACACCTGCACCATGCCGTGCCGTGCTGTGCTGTGCTGGGCCGCATTGCGCCGCGCTCTCCCACCTGGCAGAGCCTCCAGGGGCCGGCATCAGCCCCGTGGTGGCTGCAGCACGCAGTCCCCGCGCGGTCCCAGTTGCTGCTGGCCCGTGAAGAGCAGCGCACATCTCCAGAGCTCCTCTTATTCCCGGGTGAAAAGTAGATTTTCTATCCAGCGTTTCCCTTCTTATGGCACCGAGAGCTCTGCGGAACACGGCGCATTCCAGAGCTATGCTGCCATCCCCTTTACTCATCTCTTTAGACGAGTGACAGCCAAGACCACTTGCCCTGAGACCACCCGCAGTAAGCTGGCAGGTCTCAGAGACCCCGCTCCTGTCCCTACCTTTCAGCTCTTGCCGAAGGGCCTCTGCTAATTAAGGGACATTCCTCTGCACGGCTCTGCCTGTTACCTCTGCGCACGCAGAGCCCGGATCAGGGACAGATGTCCCTGCACCTCAGGGCCTCGAGCTCCTCGGGGAGCTCGGTGCCTGGCGCCCCTCAGCACAGCAGTCAGGATCCAGGAACAAAAGCAGAGTATCAGGGGTGATTCTATTCTACCTAAACCAGATTTGCAGTACTGGAAGCAGTCGTGAAGCACTAAAACCAGGTTTTGCTGCCCACCCCATGCTCGGCAGTGGGAAGCAAAGGGGAGGAGGAAATATCAGGAGATGGCCAGTGAGGTCCCTCACTGCTCAGTCCTGTCGGCGATCTTTACAATTTCATTTAGGACCTCAGCACAGGCCTGAGAAGCGCTGGCAGCTTTTTCTGATCGTGCCAAGTTTTCTGGAACTGCCACAGTCAGTACAGATGGGGATCGGGAGATCAGGGAGATAAAAATGATGGGGTGAAGTGGGATGAAATTCAGTGCCACGACGTTTAAGAACATGCACTTGGAAACTAAAAACAACAGTTTCTTCTACAGTCTGGAAAACATCTCAGTTGCGTGGGTGAATCATAGGAAGGCTATGAGCAGGGGCTGGGTGCTGGGATGCTGGAGATAAATGAAATCCTAGAATGCAGCAAGAGTCTGCACTTCCCGTCCAGATGGCGAATGTCTGGTTTGGAGCACAAGGCACGGGGAGGCTCACCTGGAGCACCTCTGCTCGGGACGAGATCCGACCCAGGGGGACAGGCAGGGAAGGTGGTGAGGAAGGGAAGGTGGTGATGAACTGGTGAGGAAAATCCTACAGGAGCTTATTTTACAGCAGGAGACCAAAGGACTGCCTGCTCAGACTAGGAGAGGGGTCTGAGAGCAGGCCGTAAATAGCAGGAGAATGATAAAGAATGAAGAAAAGGGTGAAGTCGGCAGTTTATCACACGGGTACAAAATGCTGCGCATGGGGCGAAGCTGCTTTGAAATCTGGAGAGAAGGAGCATATCTGCCACGTCCCTCCGGGAGAACTTGCAGATGCCAGGAAGCTTCTTCTCGGATTAGGTCGATGGAAAGTAGATGCCTCCAAACGAAGCCCAGGCTTAGGACACTGCCTGAACCAGGGGCAGAAGACACTCAGGAATTTGGTCTGTGCGGGAGGGATGTCTCTGGGGCTGGGCGAGGGGAAACGGACAAGCAGCTGCAGAGCCCCTGCGGGGGTCAGGGAATCTCTGGGAGCACCGACAGGCGTCCCGGGGACGGCGCTGGGCTCGGGGCTTTGCTGGCAGGGGCTGCCCGGTGCCTCTCGGGCTCGCAGGCACCGGGCTTCGCACGTCCTTCGTGCAGAGCCAGCCTGCACCAGCTCCGTGAGCAGCTCTGCCCGGCAGGCTGCGCGCTCTGGCTAACCCCACAGATCCTGGAGAGCACCGGGACAAGGGTGAAACCCCCCTGGGGTGGGCACGCTGCTGCGGATTTCAGCCAAGAGCTGTCACTGACACAAAGCTCATCTGCCCAAAATCTGCCCCCCGGTAACGGGGCAGGCTTCGGAGCAAGGCTGACCCCTTTATCCACCCGCAGGCACCCACGGGCATGTGCTGGGATCAGCCCCCAGCCCCCAGCTCCCCAGCCTGCCAGCTTGTGCATTTTTGCGTGTTTTTCTCACTACGTTGGCCCATTGCCTTTAAAAGGCTAAATGCTCCGGACTAAATTTGGTCATGCAGCTCTGCATGGTTCCCTGGAATGTCCTCGGGTTTCAGGCTGCTCTGATAGCACCATTCCCCGCCTCCCGCTGGGCTCCATTGGCTTCCCCGCGCCCGAATCGCCGCTGGGTGCTGTTATTGGCCACCTCTGGGGCCGAGGGGTGTCCCCTCTTCATCACTACCAAGCCCCCGGGGCTGCGGCGGGCGAGAGCGGCTGCGATTTAACGCTTCAGCACCTGCTGCCGCTGCGGGAAGCGGTGTGAGAGCTTCGGCTCCGTGGGTTTTTTTCTCTTGCTTTGGGTACCGCAACAACCGCCACCGTGTCTCGCCAACGGGCCAAGATGTCCAAAGTTGCCAAATATCGGCGACAAGTTAGTGAAGATCCGGACATTGACAGCTTGTTGTCGACTCTGTCTCCGGAGGAGATGGAGGAGCTGGAGAAGGAGCTGGATGTGGTGGATTCGGATGGAAGCGTCCCGCCGGAGCAGGGTCAGAAGAACCAGACGGAGAACTCGCCGGCCGGCCCGCAGAACTGCGACGCGGTGCTCAACCACCGAGAGAAGGAGACCAAGAAACGCATCCAGAGGGAGCACTCGGTAGACGTAAGCCCCATCGCCCCGCGTTCCCGCTGGCTCTCGGGCACGCCCGCGAGCTGGGGCTGGTTTGGGGGACGGGGTGGAAAACGTGAGCTCCGCGAGCGGCGCGTGGTGCTCGCGAGGGAGGAATAGCTGTGGTGGGGAGAGCAGAGCACGAGGCGGGGAGCTGGTGCCGGCACGCCAGGAGCCAGCGGGGGGCTTCACGAAATCTCTGAAAGCCAAAACGGGTCCTGGTGCCGGGGGGTTTCTCTCTGCCTCTGCTCCAGCATCCCGGGGCAGGGCTGGTGGCAGAGGTGGCTTCTACAGCCAGCAGAAGGCTGGATGGAGGGCCGGCCGCGGTGCCAGCAACCCTGCGGGCTGCGTTTCTCTCTCCTCCTGCTTTTGCCTTTGGAGATCTCCAGATTCTTGGTCTGTTCAGTTCCTCTTGTGCAAAAGCTCAAAGAGTTTCTGGTTCTTGTGGAATAAAAATTAAAGTCGGCTATTTTGTGGAAGTCACCCCTGGAAGCGGGTTATGCCCTAAGCCATTTGTTTCCTCTTTACTGTTCAGTGAAAACCCATTCCTTTATTTTGATTTGGGCACGTTTACCTCCTCTGCTCTTGGGAAATCCTTTAAGAGCTCGCCTTGAACCCAAAAGCTTCACGCCAGTCCCTCATCCCTCCTATTTGTGCCTCGCCTCAGTGGGAGCCAGCCCCGCTTCTCAGTAACATTTATTAACCTCTGCACTAAGAATATTTGGTATGTGCTCGGTGCGTGGGAGGCTGGGAAGCGTTTGGTTTCCCTCTTTTTTTTTTTTTTATGGCAGGCTGAGCCAGAGAGTGAAAGAAGAGGACCCTGCAGCTATTTTTCTGCAGAACATGGGCAGGTTTTGTGTCCCGGGCTGGGTCCGTGTCCTCGGTGCAGGGGCTGAGGAGCCTCGGAGGGGGAGCGGAGCAGAGCCGTGCGTGAGCTCCACGGAGCCGCCTGCTCTGGCTCCTCTTCGCTGTCCCGGGGCACCCAGCAGCACGCTGCAGAGTAATCAAGCTCTAAGTGGCCTGGGAGCACCCTGGAAAGCTCCCGGGGGATGTGTACGGAGCTTATTACAGGAGAGCCTCTCCTGACTGGGGTCTGGGGTGCAGCCAGGATGCAAACAGGGAGAGAAAGATGAAAACTGCAGGAGAAGTAAGAGCAGGTTGGCTCTGGAGACCTGCGCGAGGGGTTAAGCAGTTCTCCCAGCTGCCGGGGAGCTTTCCCCTGGCTGCGAGGACACGGCACTGGCAGCCTTCACCTTCTATATGCGGCGTTGGCGTGGGCTGGGGGACCAATTCCCACCGCTGGGTCACTGCAGGGAGCGCCGTGCCCCTGGCTGAGGCCACCACGCTCACCTTCCCCCCACAGAGAGCTGCCAGCACGCCGGGACAGCCCTGCCCCAGTCATCCCAGTGGCATCACAGGGGTCTGCACTGGTTTGCAAGGGCTGGCACAGGGAGGAGAGGTGTCCCTCCATCCCTTCCTCCCTGGCATTGCTGGGACCTGGGATTAGCACCCAGAAGGTGCCGGCGCCGGCAGGTCGGGCCCCGCTGGGCTCTGCCACGCGGAGCGGGAACAGGATGGGATCACCAGGACATCGAAGTGCTGGAGGAGAGCAGCCCCGCAGGCAGAGCCCCGGGGGGGTGTTTTGGATGAAGTGAGAGCCTGGAGCCCTCCGGAGCATCCCGTGGCTCCCAGCCGGCTGACAAGTCCCTCTCTGTATCAGCAGATTTCACAGGGCCGTGGGCTGTGATGCGCTTGTGCCCGCCAGCAGGAGCACCACGGATGGTGGTCAGGCTGGGTGCCGACATCCCCCACCCATGCCCACCCAAACCTCTGCCCCTCGGCAGCTCTCAGCCCTCTGCGCCCACAGGCACACGGCGTCCCCAGTGCAACGCACCGAGCAAAAGCTTTGCGAGCGAGAAGCAGGAGCCTGAGCACGGGAGGGCAGCGGAGGGACGGGGACGCGGTGTCACCCTGCCTCTGGGCTGTCCCTGCGGCAGGGGGGGACGGGAGGCTGGCGTCTTGTCCTGGAGCTGCAGGTCCCCGGGTGCTGGGTGCTGGGGATAGAAAATATCTGGTAGTTCCCTGCCCAGCTCCGCTCATTGCCCACCGTTCGTCGGTGCAGTTGCTCGTGGGATTTGGGTGCCAGTGGGGACGACAGGAGCCAGCCAAAGGGGAAGGAGGTGTTGTAAAGGGAAGGGCTCGGTGTCGGCCAGTCTCACGGCTCTTCCTGCAACCATTGCTCTGCTCTTGGACCCGCTCCAGGCACCCCAATTCCCTCCTCAGCGTTGGGAGGAGCGGGTATATTTAGAAATATCGTAACTTTGCAGTAACATGTCGTCTTTCTCTGTGATGAAAAGGGCAAACTTGGGTAACTAGGAAGCGGTTTATAAACAGCTCAAAACAGATGTGAGCTTTGCCCTGACTTCTCCGCGCCCTGCAGCCAAATTCGTATCTTGGTGATGCATTAATTAATTAATCTCCATTAAATATTGCTGGCGTGTGAAGGCGTACCCCTGTTCAGCCATGGAGCTGTGCCTCTCCTCGGATGCACTCAGCACGGGCTCTCCGCAGGCCCGCGTGTCAAGGGAGCCACGGTTAAGCCGATATTCACACAAGTGGATAAATGAGGGTTTTAATGGCCTGTGGCTTTTTCAAGCAGCAGGCAAAGACAAGGGGAAAGAGAAACTCGGGTTACAAACACGGCGGAGGTTGAAGCAGCGGCTTTAAGCGGCGCGAGTCAGCAGGAGCCCAGCTGACTTGCTGGCACTTAAAGTTTTGTGTCGTGCCTGGGATTCCTCGCTACAAGAGGAGAAACTGAGGCAGGGCCCGGTGCGTGCGGTGTCCCCGGGGGGCTGTTTGCTGCTGGGTGAGGGCTGCGGCTCGGGACACCTCTGCGGCTCCTGGTGACACCTCATGACAGCGCATACACGTGTGGGTAGCACAGTGACACATGCCCTGGGGGTATCCCCGTCTTCCCCATTGGCATTTGGTCCCCTGGGGTCACACTGGCCAGGAGGGACCTGGCTGGGGAGAGCCGCCCTGGGGAGCCCCGCAGCTCGGCGTGACCCGCACGTGCCGCGGCACCAGGGGGTTCGGTGGACGAGCACACCGTGGCGGTAGCCGTGTCCTCGGCAGGAGGTTTTGCCTTTCAAAGCGCAGCACTGCACCCAACTGCTGCTATTCTGGGCTCTCCCGGGGCTCCTGCCTGGCCCCAGGTGGCTCCCGACCTGCTGAGCGCCCGGTGGCAGCGGCACCGCCTTGTGCCCCCCTCCTGCAGCCCCACCGCCCCCCAGGATCGGACGGAGCCTCCTTCCCTCACCCTCCACGCTTGCAAGGAGAGGACACCTGGGTGTCCCGGTCCCACCAGAGCCCCCAGCCCTGTCTCCCTGTGGGTCTGCACGGATTTCAAGCTGCTTCAGGCAGGGAAGGCTGGGGACGTGCGGGGATGTTGCATCTGGGGGCGTTCATCGTCCTGCCAGCGGAGGAGATTCGTGCCAGGGCCACAAAAACACTTTTTTTTTAGCAAGGTGCTTGCACGTGTCAGGAAGTCCTGCTGCCTTCCTATCCCGTCGCTGAAGTGTGCACAGGCAGGCTCGGGCACACGCCGCTGGGTTGTGTTTAAGCCACTTTTAAGGATAAATAGTGGGTTAATAGAGGAAGGCGACACCAGGAAAAGTGGAGATCCCTACGGGTGAGCCCTCCTGCAACGTTACAGAAAACCAAGTTAAAGATTCCTATTAATGCTCAAAGCTTGTCATTTTTTTTTTTTTTTGTGGAAATATCTGGAAGAAAAACAAGCTCCGGGTTTAAATAGCTGGGACAGACTCAAGGGGAATTGTAAACGAGGGAAGAGAAGTGCTTGTACCATCCTTTAAGCATCTCACCAGCCTGTGACTAACACGAGTGTATTTAAACTCTGCGGCTCTGTAGACCAGCCGATCTGTCGATACGCCAAGGCCGTTCCCTTCCCTCTCTGCAGCCGCCACCAGCTCCCCGTTTTCCCTTTCTTTCAGCCCTTTCTTTCACCGTCGCTGCGTGCTCTCAGCCCACGGTGGTCTTCTGCCAGCTCCCGGCCTCCCACAGAGGGGCAGGCGATAGCTGGGGCCATCCAGAGCAGTCACGCATTCTGAAAGGAGCCGAAGGTGTTGAGTGGCTCCCTCCTGGCCCTTTGGGGTGGCCACGGATGGTCTCTGCCCCGTGGCTCCTCCAGGAGCCTTCCCCTTCTCACCTCGCACTGCACAAAGCCAACCCCTGCTGCTGCCCGTGCTCGGATGAGCAGTAATTCATCTCTGAAAATGCACCAGGAGGAGGAGGACGAGCATCGGAAGGGAGCTCCAGCCGGCCACAGGCGAGGAGACAGACCTCCGAGGCAAGAAGGGACGCAGGAACGATGCGATGATGGGTGACCGGGAGGGCTGCAGCGCAGCAAGAGCTGGAGCGGAGGCGACACGCGTGGGTCGGAGCCGCATTTCCGAACGGCCGCTCGGAAGCCGCAGGGCTGGGCTGTCGTGCCGTGGGGAGGGGGTGACGGCGGCACAGCCTCGCTGGGACCGGCGCGGGTCGCAGCACACAGTGTTCCCAGCGGCTCGCAGCTCGTGCCAAGAGCAAAGTTTCTGCCTGGAAGGCACTCAGTCCATCTAAGGGCACCAGCCCAAAAAAACAGCGGGTTTCTGGTCAGCCTGAAAAAACAGCGGTTAACGGCGGAGGTCTGTATTTACATAAACCACAGCGGGGGCAGGCCTACGGAAACGCTCGGGGCGTTCAGCTTACGTGGGCCGAGCTGCCACCGACGGGGGGTTAATTTTCTGTCCAGGTGTTGCTGATGAAGAGATGCGGGGTGCTGGGGTGCTGTGGGGCACACAGCCCCTCGGCATTGGGCTGAGCAGCCCAGAGCTGAGACCCCAAGCTGGCATCCTGGTGTCTGGGTCAGCATTCACGCACAGATGTGTGTGAACGGGTTCTGCCGAGGGCGCCGAGCGGCCCTGCCTTTGGCAGGGGGACCAGGACCAGGATGCGCCCAGCGTGGGAATTGGCACGGAGCGGCACGGGGATGGCAGCAGAAGGGGAGCTGCCGTTTGCTTCCTTCCAAGGAGCGTCTGCGGTTCCTAGGAAGCAGACAGCGTGACCCCAACGTGCCCCGCTGCCTCAGGAAGGGCTGGGTTTGGGGCTGAAGCCCCCACGGGAGCCCAGGTGGCGCAGGAACTCCTGGGGTTTTGGCCAACGAACCAGCCCTCGGATTTTGGCAGCGATGTCGTGGGGTGGCTGCGGTGGTCCCGTGGGCTGGCTGGTGGGACCCGGGGGAGTCCTGCCCCAGCAGGGGGCTTGGAGACGCGTCCACGTAGCCCCGGGAGGCCGGGAGCCAGAGCCCTGCTGCTCCAGCATCCTGCTCCCAGTGGTGTGTAGGGCAGGAGCGGGGATGTGAGGCTCGCTAGGGCTGGTTGGCCGTTCTTCTGTCCTAAAAATCCAAGGAATGCCTTTCGTGGGCTGCCCATGCAAAGCGCACCGGGCAGAAATCCAGCCGCGAGGTGGCCGGGCTGTGCACCGCTGACATCCGCTGCCCTTCGCAACCTCTGCCGAAGACGGGGTGAGCAGAGCAAAGACCTCAGCTTGGGAATATCCCCTTCTGCCACGGCCCTGCGGGGGGAAGGGGCTGGGAAATCGGCGGGTAGAAGAGCAGAGCCCAGGTTTCTAAAAACGGGTTTTGTTAGAGAAACAAAACTTTCCGTTCGCGCAGTATCCCACGGCTCTAAGGGCCGCTGGAAAATGGAAATGGAAAACGGCTCTCTGGAAAATGGCTGCGTGGAGGAGCTGGGGCTCGCCAGCTAAAGGAAACAGCTGAAATGTTTGTTATCCGCCTTAATTCAGCAGCGAAGGCAAAGAAAGACAAAAGTCAGGGCCAGAAGCTGGCCGGCCCCTGGAGAACAGCGCTGCAACTCAGAAGGAGCGTGTTGTACACAACATCGGCCTGGGAAGAGGCGGTGATGTCTGGGGTTAGAAAGGCCTGAGCAAAAGGGAAGGGGAACAACTGGGCTCCCCGTCAGAACAACAATAAGAGCCGAGGTGGGACCGGGCACGAAGTTGTTTACAGCTCCAGGCTTCAGCACGCAGAGCACAGCCTGGGGGTCACGCTGGGCCTGCCTCCTTCCAGCCCTGCTCCACGCCAAGACAAACAAACGTGCCAAGGGAGAAGCTGCCTGCGGATGGGCCTGCCAGGGAGCCCCCGGCGGGCGCAGCCACGGGTGCGAGCAGCTTTGTGAGGAGCAGGGGGGCTGCCCGGGGGCTGCCCAAGGCGGAGCAGCCCCGGGTCCGCGCTGGCGGCGCTGTCCTGGGCTCGGTGGAGGAGCCGGGGGCTTCTGCTCCCTCCGGTGCTCTCCAGCGGTCCGGGTTTGGTAGCGCTCCGGCCAAGGACACGGCGTTTTTCCAGGAATGTCCTTGGCTCTGAGCTGTCCCCGGGTTACTCAGACGTGGTTGAGGAATGGAGGAAGGGAACAGCTCGGGCCGCTCGTCGTGGATCAGCTTGGCTCCAGCAGCCTTTCCCTAGAGCGTGATGGCAGCGGGTACCCAAACGCCCAGCAGCACCACGGGCAACGACAACGGGCGTTTGGCCGCTGCCCGTCTCAGGGGACTTCTGCACGCAGTGGAACAGTCTCAGGGGACGTCCCTGTCCCCTGGGAGCTCTCATGCGACTTGTGCCCAGCATCCTTGCCCCCTTCACCCACAGTCGTGCTGGGGGGTGGTGGGATGCTGCTGTCCTCCCACAGCCCCTGGGTGGATTCGGGTGAGTTGGGCAGGACAGAGGGGACACGGGGGCTCCATACAGCCCACGGCACGAGGATGTTGCAGATGCCCAGTTAGAGCTGTGGGTTGGACCTCGGAGTCTCAGAGTGGCTCTGGAGACCTTTGAAGGACTCAGAAGCACGTGTAGGACAGACCGAAAGCCCTCAGGTACAGATACTACAGTGGGTGGTCAGTTACGGAGCTCTAATTATGCCTAAGCCCCTTACTTCAAACAACCAAACCCTTCCCTTGCCAGTCTGGGAGCTCCCCGCTGTGTCTCAGATGTCTGCCCCCCATGTTCCTGCTCCCCCCGCTCCAAAATCCCCTCCGTCACTTGGGATTTCTGCAGGTGGGTTCCCATTGCCCAAGCCACGTCCTGACAAAAACAGACTGGAAAATGTCCCTTGGGGGGAACTTACTGTCCTAGCAGAGGCTGGGAGAAGGGGACTGCCACTTGGCTTAGGCTTTGCCCTGCAGCTCTGGAGGCAGTCGGTCTGCGCGGAGCACGGCTCCGGGTGGACAGCCCCCATCGGTGGCCAGAGCCAGCAGGCAGAAACGGCTCTGCCGGAGGGGTTGGTGGAGAGGAGCCATGAGGAGAAGACCCCTGGGCTCCGGTGGGCTCCAAGTCAGGTGCAGAAGTTGCCCCACGAGGCTGAAATCATTCCTGGGTTGATTAACTTCACCTCTGTCCTTCGGCAGACGCCTGCTTCTCGGTGCAGGAGAGCCGTGCGCTCCCCCAGTGCTCCCCCAGACCAGACGTCCCCCTCTGCTGGGCACCCACGTCCCCACTGCCACCAAACAGCACCTGGAGGTGGCAGCCCCTTGGGAGCCAACCCCCCCCCTGCACCCCGGGGCTCACAGCCTGTTCTTCGGTGCCCCCTCCATCCCCACGCTGGGCGAGCAGCCTGGTCGGCACCCGCTGATTTCCCACCCCAAAACGAGCTGTGGGGCTTCAGGGGCAGGAGCCGAGAGCCGTCAGGCCCCCGCTAACCAGGGGGGGAGATGCAGAGCCCGGCACCCCCAGCTCCCACCCAGGGCCTGCCCGGCGCAGGGCTCGCCACGCGGCACAGCCCGGCCCCGGCCGCTGCTCCGGGCTGCGGGCGCCGGGATTCCAGGCAAGAAGTTCCCGCTCTGCTTTGCCTTTTAAGGAAGCATCTGAGTGGGTTTGAGGGTTGCAAATGCTAACAAGCAATGGCAATGCTCATTTTAGTCTATTTAGAGGAAACGGGGAGGCATTTCAGTTCATCAAAACACTGGTGATTAATCAGCCAAGTACCAGGCTGTTTTCATTAGGCTTATTTTTAAAGGTCTGACACGCGGTGTAAAAATATTCCCCTAATAATCGCGCTCGCAGCAGAGGGAATGGCACGGCAGCGGGTGCCACGGTGCCTGTATCTAGGTGCCCAAGGTAAATATGTCAGTGCCGGGGAGAGGAGCGAGCAGCAGGGCTGGAGGTGGCCACAGAGGGGCTGTGGGGCGGCCGCGCTGCTGGAGAAGGCGCAGGGAGGAGCAGGGGATGCGCTCGTTCCCCCCACCCGTCCCCTCCTTTGCAGTCCTGCCACCGAGCCCCATGGCTGGGGTCCCCGATGTCCCCCCCGTGTCCCCCCAGCCCAAGGTGGGCCCTGGTGGAGATTTCCCCTGCAGGCACGGGGCGCTTTCTGCCGGAGCTCGCAGCCCTGACGGCGCACCCAACGTGCCCGCGCCGGCAGCAGCGCCTGCGGTGGTCGTTGCACGTCGGTTCCTTCCCTTTTTGCCCTGGATGTGTGGCAGCACGTCAGGGGATGGTAGCTTTAATGAGAACAGTGCTAACGATGTGATAAAAAGATACACTTGCTGCAGCCGCTTTGCCTAGCAGGGATTTGCTGTTTGCCTTATTTTGCTCTGGTTTCGTCTTGTTTGCAGAAATCTGTTGCCTGCTCTGCGTATGGGAGGTGTTGCAGCTCCTTCTTGCCAGGTTTTTCCTCCCTCTCTCCAGGATCTGCTCGTTCCTGGCCAAAGCCTTTGTTCTGCTTGGTCTTGGAGCTTAGGGGAGCCCCAGGCCCCCGTCACCAAGTGAGCTCGGGCCAGGAAGGAGAAGGCTTTCGGAGCGCTTGGTGTGGGGCAGGAGCTGCTGCCTGCGGGTCCGGGAGAGCTCAGAGGGCTGCAGAGCCCAGGGGGGCTGCGGGGACGAGCAGGAAACCTCCAGCCTGGGACATCCCCAGACACTTTGAAGGGCACCGTTGGGCATCGCTGTGCCCCCATTCCATGCACCTCCCAGCAGAGACCTGGCTCCCTTTCACCGAGGTGTTTTGGGATTCACCAAGCACCCCTGCACCATCCTGGCCCCGGGAGCAGGGCACACCTGGGTTGGGGGGCCGCCAGCTCTGTGCTGGAGGCGGTGGCACCGCCTGCTCCCCACAGACCCCAGGACAGGGAGGTGCTGGGATCGGGGCACCCCCAGGATGGGGTCTGTCCCCGCTCCTGGGGGTCCGCAGCACTTCAGTGCCACGGCTCTGTGGGGTCTGGTGCCTCGCTGCTGCCTGTTCGGGTCCCTGCCAGGGAGCCAAGAAATTTCTTAACTAAACAAACAGCTCTCGTCCCAGATGGCATCTGTGCACACGCCAGGTACAAGCTGTCCCCACAGCCACCCTGCTGGCGGCTGGGCCAGTTCTTTCCAGCAAGCTGCCGTCCCAGAGGACCGGCACGGGGCTGGCAGAGCCACGGCTGAGCTGTGGGGTCCCAGCTGGGGGGGGGGGGACAGCCCCGGCTGCACACCAGGGTCTCCGGGCTCTGATTTGGGGTTTCAAGGCATCGGGTGAAGCCACAGTGCTGTCCCGGTGCTGTGAGCTCGTAAATGAGTTCCAGCTGCATCTCCCAGAGGCGTTTCTTCCTCCTTTCCCTGAAATCCTGATGCCCCCTGGCAAAGACCACACTTGCCCTGACACCCCCTTGCCATGGTGCTTCCCCGTCCTGCAGCCAGCAGCACTACCCGGTCACCAGCACTGCTGTGGTCAAGGTGAGGACACTCGGATTAACCCCACAGACCTGAGCGTGTCCTGACCACAGCACCCAGCCCTCTGCTTCCCCCGGACAGAAACCTTCGGGGCCACCAAAGCCACCCGAGCAGCCAGGAAGAGCCAGGAGCACACAGCGCGGAGCCATTGGAGGTGCCCAACACGTCCTTCCCCGAGACCGCCCTGTAGGAAGCTTCTCCCTCCTCCGATGCCTTTGGACACCAGAAGACGCGCTGCAGATGAACGCCACGTCCCAGTTCCCTTGGTTCTCTGCAGGGAGCTCAAACCTGCCAAATCCTGGCCTGGGGAGCCCCATTTCAGAGGGCCCAGGGCTGGCTGTGACCGCTGGGTGGGCAGCATCCCCTGGGTCACCGTGCAGCCACGGTGCCCTGGGAAGCTGCAGCGGGAGCTCGGTACACCCGGGTGCTGCAGGCTGTGCCTGCACGGGGGGCACTCGCACACCGACCCCCCAAAAAAAAGCCAGGACCTCGGCTGGGTTCAGCAGCCTCTTGCAAAGCAGGGCCACGGGCTGCAGCGTGTGAGCAGCACTAGGAAATCACTCGAGTGAGACGAGGAGACTCTGGCCCGTGTTCAGGGCTAAACCAGCCCGATTTGGGGCAGGTCGCTTAGCTGGCCTCGTGCTCCCCCATGGCATTCCCTCCTGGGGACCCCGTGCGATGCCCTCCCCAGGTTTCTATCACAAAGCGCCCGTGCCTCCCTTCACCCAGCTGTCATTTCCCCGGTGCTGGGGCTGTGGCCCTGCCCTCCCCATCTCCCCCAGAGCCTCCAGCCCTTGGCTGGCCCCATGGGCATGGGCTGGAAGCGCAATTTAGCTCCCGGAGCTCCCCGAGCCGGGCTGTGTGAGAGCAGCCGAGGCTGTGGCAGGGTGGCGAGGCTGCAGGTCGGGGACCCTGCCCCTGTAACGCCTCCGTGTTTCTCTGTCGTTAGGAAACCAGACTGGCCGAGAAGAAGCAGGAAGCCAAGAACGGAGAAGAAAAGGGAAAGGAAGCTCCTGCCAAAGACCTGGCCCGGAAGCGAGATACAGGAGTGGGGAAAGACTCGAAAAAGGAAGAAAGTGCTCAGAAGACAGACCCGAAGGCTAAAGCCGAGGCTGAGAGCAAAACCAAGGATGGGAAAGCCATCAACGACAAGGTCAAGGCCATGGAGAAAAAGCTGATGGGCAAGGACAAGAAGGAGGAAGAGAAGGATTCAGTGGTCAAGAAGGAGAAGGGGAAGGACAAAAAGGAAGAGGAGAAGGGCTCGGTGTTAAAGAAGGACACGGGGAAGGATAAAAAGGAGGAGGAGAAAGGCTCAGTATTAAAGAAGGATGCAGGGAAGGATAAAAAGGAGGAAGAGAAGAGCTCAGCAGCAAAGAAGGAGACAGGGAAGGACAAGAAGGAAGAAGAAAAGGGTTCGGCACTGAAGAAGGGCACAGAGAAGGACAAAAAGGAGGAAGAGAAGAGTTCAGGGTCAAAGAAAGAGGTGGAAAAAGACAAAAAAGAAGAAGAGAAGAAAGAAAAAGACAAGAAAGAAGAAGAGAAGAAAGAAAAAGATAAAAAAGAAGAGGAAAAGGGTTCAGATCTGAAAAAATCAAAGGCAGATGAGAAGGAGAAACCTCAGCCAGAGGCAGAAAAGGCAGCGGAGGAGAACCAGGAGGCCAAGGCGGCGGCCGAGAGCAGCCCCTCCAAGCCCGCCACCGGCAGCTCCCCGGAGCAGGCCAAGGAAGACGAAGCTTCCAGCATCTTCGACGAGCTCATCGAGAAGGTGAAGAACAACGACGCCGAGGTGACCGAAGTCAACGTGAACAACTCGGACTGCATCAACAACGAGACCCTGGTGCGCTTCACCGAGGCCCTGGAGTTCAACACGGTGGTCAAGCTGTTCGCGCTGGCCAACACCCGCGCCGACGACCACGTGGCCTTCGCCATCGCCATCATGCTCAAGTCCAACAAGGTGCTGACGAGCATCAACCTGGACTCCAACCACATCACGGGCAAGGGCATCCTGGCCATCTTCCGGGCGCTGCTGCAGAACAACACGCTGACGGAGCTGCGCTTCCACAACCAGCGGCACATCTGCGGGGGGAAGACGGAGATGGAGATCGCCAAGCTCCTGAAGGAAAACACCACGCTGCTCAAGCTGGGCTACCACTTCGAGCTGGCCGGGCCTCGCATGACGGTCACCAACCTGCTGAGCCGAAACATGGACAAACAGAGGCAGAAACGCCTCCAGGAGCAGAAACTGGCACAGGAGCGCGGGGAGAAGAAGGACCTGCTGGAGGTGCCCAAGGTCGGAGCCCCGAAGGGGTCCCCCAAGGGGTCCCCGCAGCCGACCCCCAAGGCTTCCCCCAAAAACTCTCCCAAGAAAGGGGGAGCGCCCGCCGCGCCGCCCCCGCCTCCTCCTCCGCTCGCCCCGCCGCTGATCAACGAGAACCTGAGGAACTCGCTCTCGCCGGCCACGCAGAGGAAAATGGGAGACCGGGCGCTGCCGGTCCAGGAGAAGAACTCGCGGGACCAGCTCCTGGCGGCCATCCGCTCCAGCAACCTCAAACAGCTCAAGAAGGCAAGTGCGGGGCCGCGGCGGGGCTGGCGTGGGGGCTGAGCTCTGCGGCCACGTCTGTCGTCACTGGGGGGTGGAGGGTGAGGGCTGTCCTCGGGGGGGGACAGCCTGGGGTCTGAGGTGGCAGCCCCCGTGCACAGCACGTGGCAGGGGGGGATCCGTCCCTTTGCTGAGCACACGGGGTGGGCAGATCCGTCCCTCTGCACCATCCCTCGTGGAGCGCGTGGGGCCAGCAGGTCCGTCCCTTGGTAGACCCCTGGGGTGGGCACCTCCTGGCTGGATCTGGCCCAGGGTTTGGGACACAGGGAAAGAGCCAGTTTTAACCCATAAACCTGGGGGGTGGAGGTCCACGACCTCCCCATGCTGAGCTTTAGCAGTGCTCAGCCGCAATGGTGCCAGCGCAGGCAGGACTGTGTGGGCAGCAGGTCCCCGAGGGCAGCAGCTCGCCAGGCTCCTGCACCCCTGGGGCTGGGGGGGACCCCGAGGGGCTGCATCTCCCCCTCATCCCAGCACCAAGCCCTGAAATTCCTCGCTTGCCCCAGTGCTTTGTGTCCCTGTGTGGGCTGCCCCAGGGACAGCCATAGCCTGGCCAGGAGGGACGGGTGGCCCCGGAGCTCTGAGCATCCTCAGCAGCACTGGGGCAGGGTCCAGCACCACCGGGCAGGGGTCCAGCACCACCGGGCAGCTCTGCATCAGGTCCTCGAGCCCCTCCAGCAGCCCCTGCCACCTCTCCCAGCCCTGCCCGGTAACGGGGTGTCTTCTCCGGCAGGTGGATTTACCGAAGCTGCTGCAGTAGGGAGCGGGACGGCGTTGCCCCCGCAGCCCGGCGTGGCGCACCCCGGGACTCTCGCCTTCCTCGTGACTCTTGCCATGACGAGCCCTCTGGGACCCTGCAGTGACCGACGCCGAGGAGCAGCGATCTCTCTGGGACTGACGGAGGAAGGGCCGGGCCCGAGGAGGGCCAGCACGGCCGTTCGATGCAGTGTGTGAGGAAGACCTTGTATTTATTGTTGTTACGGTTGCGAAGCCCTCAAGCTCTCTCTTCTGCCAGCACCGTGCCCCGCTCTGTCCGGCCGCTCGGGGATGTCAAGGACGGAGGAGGGGGGTGGTGGCTGTCCCCACGTCCCTGCTGCATCCAACCCCACCGCGGGGAAAGGGGGCTCGTGGTGGAAGGGAGGCAGTGCCGGGGGCTGGGGGGGTGCAGCGGGGCCGGGGGTCCCCTGGGAGCGCACCGAGGGGCTGACGCCCTCCAGCCCGGCCCAACCTGGGCCGAGCAGATGGACCGCCCCATCCAGGGGACGTCTGGGCCATCGTCACCTCTTGTGTCCCCGCGGGGTCTCCGAGTGGCCGGGAGGATGACGGGGACGTCGGTGGTACACGGGGTAGGAGGTGGTGGAGAGCTGCAGCAGGAGCTGGGGTGGGGGCGTGCACCCAGGGCTGTCCCCAGGGCTGTCCCCAGGGCCGTCCCCAGGGCCCCAGCGCTGTCCTGCCCCTGCGGGATGCGGGACCTGACCTCTGCACCCAGACATTTGTCCCTGTGCGGTGACCAAGTGCTCCGTGGGAAGAGCAGGGCTCGTAGGGGGGTCTGCTGCTGGGGTGGGGGGCAGCAGGAGGGGGTGGCAGTGGCCCCCCGTGCTGCCAGCGTCACCTGCAGCCCTGCCAGCTCCTCTGCCCGTGGGCATGGGGCCAGGCAGGGGACGCTGTCTGCCCATGAAGCCCTGACTGGGGGGGCAGCGGGTTTTGGGGCCTCTGTGCCCACCCCTGGTGTGAAGCATTGCTCACGATTTGTACAACTGCGGCCACTGCATCAGCAATAAAGCTCACCCAACGCTTCCGTGCGCCTCGGGGACGGGGCTGGGGGGACAGTCACCCCCCAGGAGCCACCACCATTGCACCCCTGCTGCACACCGGGGTCCCAGGAGGGGGGCACTGGGGTTGTTTGGATGCAGCTCCCCTTCTGGGGCGGCTCTGCCAGCACCCAGAGCCCTGCCATGGGGACGCCACAACTGGTGGCACCCTGGGGCCACCCAAAAACCCCCAAAGGGCACCTCACCCCCAAACTGGGCACCCTGAGGCCGCCTGGGCATCCCAAACTGGGCACCCAGCCGCTGTTGGATATCCAGAACCAGGCTCCCCGCAGCCACGCGGTCACCCCCAGCTGGGCACCCTGGGGCCACCCAGAGCTGTGCCAGGGCCCCCAGAGGCGGTGATGGCAGCACCCAGCTGAGGCCAGACCTGGGGTGCGGGTGGGCACCAGGGCGGGCCCTTGGGGGGGCTCCCTCCTTTCTTGGGGTCCCCCTGGCTGCAGGCTGCGTGGCTGAGCGGCGGCTTCTGGAAACGGGGAGAAATGCCTTTATTTGGGCATTTCACACGAGGGCACCCATGCAGAGCGGGAGGGCGGCCAGCCCGGCTGGGGGGAGGCATGAGGGCATGGGGGCAGGGGGGGGCAAGGGGGGGCCGGCACCCCCAGCCCCGGTGCTGTCCCCGGGGTCACGCTGCTCATCGGGAACGGGGACAGGGCAGGGGTGTCTGGGGCTGTGGGGGTGCTTGGCACCCCGCTGGGGGCACCTATGGGTGGGGGCGTGGTACCCAGAGACCCCATGGGACACCGCAAGTGGGCTGCCCTGGGGTGAGCCCAAAGCGGGCACCGTGGGGCACCCCGGAGCTCTCTGGGCACCCAAAGCGGGCACCGCGGGGCACCCCGGGGCCCTCTGGGCACCGAATCGGGGCACCGCGGGGCACCCAAGCCGGACATTTGGGGACACCCCGAATCGGTGACCCGGCCACCTCCCCGATCCGTCCACCGGGGGGCTGCCGGCACCCCCCGCGCGGCTCCCGGCGACCGGCTCCGAGCCCCGGCTGCCGGCAGGGGGCGAGCTCCGGGAGCGGGGAG